>MCJB01012241.1:0-64100 GCA_002018475.1 Nicotiana obtusifolia
ACTTTCAAACATGTCAAATTCATCCATTTCGTCCATTATTTCATCATAACATCCATGACTACTACTTCCAACAATTCCAGTATTCTTTAAACAACCTATGCAAATTATCCATGATTTCCAGCTCAAATATCCTACCTTGAATCCTTGAGGACAAGGAATGTTTGGAGGGGAGGGTAGTTGTTATGATCCAACTATATCAGGCATGCATTTCTTTGTCATTTTCATTTCGCATTTCCAGGGGAGGGTAGTCGGATTTTCCAACTAAAAGTTAGCCGTAGGCACGTGAGGAGCACATGATTTCCCAAAGTTAGTTACAACTTTCCCTCCCAAATTCCCTAGCCTATATTAGCTGGATTTGTTCCCATTTGTGGTTATGGTTTTACTCCTATCAGTCAATGAGATCTCTCTAAATTCATAATCCAATTATTCCAGTAATTGTTCAAGAGCAATTCTTCCATTGTTCTTCTTTAGGTCTCTCAATAGTGAAGATTATATCATTTTTCTAATATATACAAGTATATTTAATTCAAGAACATCAGTTTGATGTAATATGATTTAACTTATGATTTTGATCAAAGTAATTTGAAAAAAGCAAAAATATCAAATTAACAAAAGACAGAGAGAGTTGTTAGTTTTAGAATTGTCATTAAACTTTATCTACTATGATAAGAAATTCAAAAAGATTTTCCGCCACACTAAAATAATTGAATTTTACCATTATAACAATAAAATAAGTAAATATCATATGCTATTACAAACAAATCCGCCCATTACAGTTAATGTTACTGTTATAATGGGATAATTTTTTTTGAATTATATTGTTATAGAGGTAAAGTTTAATTAATTTAATGTGATAACAGTATTTCTCCGAGTTTACTATTATAATGACTAAGTTTAAATTATTTTAATATAAATAATAGTTTTATAACTTTACAATCATAATAAATTGATTTCCCTGACCATATGTCGAATTAACGCAAAGACAGTAATTGAGGAATGTGTTGAAATCCATTTTCATTAATTTTGCTCCGGTTGTTTATTGTCTCGTTTGAATATCTCTCTCCCCTCTACTAGTACGTAGTTTTAGGACCTGTTTCCGTCGTTTCGAGATCTTTTCCCGTAATTCAATATTACATAAGGTTATAATTTTGAAAAGACTAGTTTAGGGTACGCGCTTTGTGCTTGTACCCCATATCAATAAGTATAAAACTTTTATAAATTATAATAATATTATTAAATTATGTATACCTAACCTGCAATTGTTAAATATCATTTAAAAATTATTTTTAATATTTGATGTTGAGTTAAAGAATATCACAATAGTGAATGATAATTTAGTATTAATTAGAATATATTTATATTTTGGTAATAAATTTTGAACATGTATTTAATTAAAGGGTAGTGGACATACTATTGGATACCTAGGAATTCAAACATAATTTTTAACAAAAAAAACTTTTTATTTTATTTTTAATTAAATTAATTGGTTTTAAATTTATGATATAATTAACAATAATTCATGATATAATTATTGTTATAATATGATTAACAATAGCAAAATCAAAGGAGTGTCAACGAATATTATCGACTCTAGTTATAGTTTTCTACTTAGATTATAGATTTAAATCTAGGCAAATTACTTTATCAAACGATTCCGAAAGCTCCATGAAGAGCAATAAGAATTCATAGACAATAGTGAATGTGCTACATTATTAGCATGATTATTTACTCAGCAATAATATAATATATTGTCTGACACCATAGCATTTCGATATTATTTTTACACTTGCTTCTTGAATTATTTTTTTGTTCAATATTTCAGAACATGGCATTAACATTCTGACAAGTCCAAAAGTCCAAACAAGAAGCTCAAAATTCGGTCTATTTAAGGGGATAAGTTCACAAATATCTACCCAACACAAATAATTTACCCGACTCTACCCAAACCAAAGTATTTATCCGTTCTACCTATTCCATGGATCACAAAATACTTATTGATGATCAATACTCTTTTGATCATTTTCTTTATTTTTTCCTCCTTTTGTTTATAGTAAGAAAATTGTACTGGGTCGAATACAACTGAACAAGGCCGGGTCGAATACAACTGAACAAGGCCGGGTCGGAAATCACTAGGTCGAAATGCATGGACCGAAATCATGAAGTATAATTCGAGAACCGAATCCGGTTCGGTTGATCAGAAAGAGGTCGAACAGCCGAGGTTCGATCCTAACCCATCACATTCCATCTCCGGACGAGTCGAATATCCTCATATTTCCTCGATAGTCATGCCATTATTTAGAAATATTAAATATACTGAATCTCGTAATAATTGATGTTTTCCTTTGTAATTCGCATGTCACTTTTATTGTAAGACTTTACACTTATCCATGTATCTTTTATATTTATCTATGTAACCTTTGCACTTACCCATGTAACATTAAATGCGGAAACTCTTCAGCTAACCCAGGCGGGAAAAAGAGTTTATAAGGATGAAATGCATCCTATGTACAGACACTTTTTGGATAATCTGAAAAATAGAATTCTTTGCAAGCTCTCTCATTATCTTTCTTCTTCAGAATCTCTTATCAATTTATAATTTGATCATTCCATTGTTGTTTCAATTATAAACACGTGAATTTCGCCTTCACCTGATAGTGAAATAATTTACGGATCCTTAGTCTCACTATAAATTCAATTGTTACCCAATTTCAAGGGTAAAACAAAAATAACTGATAGAGTATTTTTTTTCCTTCTTTGTTTCGTATTTTTCTTTTTCTCCATATCAATGATAAAGAAAATAACCTATATAGTATATCTTATTTCTCTTTTTCTTTTTATCTTTCATTTTTTTAAATATATGTATTACTGTAAATATTTCTAGCACATAGAATCTAAAATTATATATCATTATCATAAAATAGAATTAATATAATAAGATGGCATATTTGTATTTAATGTTATTGTAAAATACTTGTCACAATAGTATACCGAAATTGCATATAAATATATCAAATAGGTATATTACTATTTTATATCTTCTGACACCTACTTCTTATACGATGAATATTATTTTCATGAAACTCCGTCAAAAATTTCATTTAAGAAATCATTTGCAGAGAAAAATTTAAAAAATTTAAAAATGACTTATTTATTATGGTATATTGTTATATCATATTTTATACTATAATATTATAATGTTACTATAACCACGACTTTAGTTTTGCACAGCAGCACCTAGGTGATTCAACAAATAGCAGTCGAAATATACTATTATTGTATATTGTATACTATCATAGCATATTGTTACAAGTATATTGCATATTATTACAGTATATCGTTACAGTATATTATATACTATAACATCATATTGTTACATTATAGCTATATGCTCCTACAATAAATTGTATACCGTAGCGGTATACTGTTAGGTAATTGTGTTCTTCTTCGATTATTAAAGTATAGCATTGTAGTATATTGTATACCATAACAGTATATTGTCACAATATAGCTGTATATCCCTACATCATATTGTATACCGTAGCGTTATAATGTTGGGTAACTGTGTTCGTCTTCGATTTTCAGTTAAAGAATTCGATCTCAATCACCTCAAATCAGCTCCAAATGCGATCATATTTCAGTATGAACTTTCAGAAGGTACTATAAGCAATATTTTAATAACACCCATGTTGAATCAAACAAGTAATCTGCAAAATAAAAATTTTAAATTCAAGAGCTTTAAGCCCAACAATGGTGGATATTCAAATACACATAAAAATTCAGATCCGGGAAGCTTACTCGTTGGTACTATAAGTAATATTTTATAGCACCCACATTGAATCAAACAATAAATCTTTAAAATAAAATTTCAAATTCAAGAGCTTCAAACTCAATAATGGTGGGTCTTCATATACGCACAAAAATCAGATCTAGCAACCTTAATATGTTGAGTAATCTTATGTGCTGCTTAAAATAAAGAAAGACCAAGTTATTTAGTTATCAGATTGTAATAGCTACTAAATAACCTTGCAAAAATGAAACTGGATGTTTTATCATTCTGTACTTCAAATACGACGGCAAATAGCTAATGAGTAGGCCGGGTAAATAGTCTGGACCGCATAAGTAAGAAATGTAAATAGTTTAGACATAAATATTAAAAGGTAAATAGTTTGGACTTAATAGGTATAAAGTCAGAATTTTCCTTATTTATTTAAGGCCCCCGTTACTAAACCCATGTCATAAGTTCCTAAATACGATGAAACTTTAAATTCTAAAGGAATATGTGAGGTCTCACCTCTTATTAGCAAATCTTTTCAATTTCGAGACAACTCTCTTTGCGTTTTTCACTTATGCGACGAGGCAGATGGCTCTTTCGATAGGTCAAATCTTCTTCGTTGCCTTGATATCTCATTTACGATATCGGCAAAATAATCTCTTTCCCCTTTTTCTGTGCATCTCTACCCTCTAAGACTTCTTTTGTTTTACCTGTTTAATTTGGAGCAAAAATACTTTGTCTTAAATTAACTCTTATTTCATCAGTTAGGTGTTACATCCAGCTAATAAATAATCTTTCGTCTCACCACTTAGAATTTGCATGGAGTAACTGTAATTTGATCACGTAGGATTCACATCCTGTTAAAAAATTAATAATTCTTATGTAATTCCTTAGAATTTGCATCTATTTCAAATTTTAAAAATTAGGATTTACTGTTTTAGACATATTTGATTCAGCAATAGTCATATGATGAAGTGCCAACTCTATTATATTAATAACAATTTTAAAAAAATAATTTTCATCCATCCAGTAAGTGAATAATTTAATACTTCTTCCATCCCTAATTTATGTGATACTTCTTCCTTTAAAAATGTACAAGTGGAGTCCCTTTTGTTTTTCTAAGTCTAAATGTGCAAACTTGATTGAAAACAAAAACAATACCATACCATATTACATTTTGGCTGATTTAACCAACACATAATATCAAAATCAGTGGTATCCCCTCATATTGTAGTCTACTCCAACTGGATTCTAGCACAGGCGTTCTCCAGCATCACTTTGTCCATGCTTCTGATAGATTTCCAACTTGAAAATTACATGGTGGCTTCCTCTAGATTTGAGACTTCCATTGTGATTGGCATAGCCATAACTACACGCACACATCCCATTTGACTCCCATATGTCTTTTAATTAAAAAAATATTTTACAACTAAAAGTGGGTCACGGAAAATGTTTTGGTATATTAAATACATCTCAGCCCTCAGGTTTAAACTGCATAACGTATAGTTGCAGTTCCAAAATCAGAAAACAACTCTGCATTACATGTAACCTTCTCTTTTTGCCTACTCTTCTTTCCAATTTCTCCAACTAAGATGTGATTAAGTGGTTTTTGGCCAATGCAAATAATTATCTTAAGATTTTGAGTTGGATGCTTATGGTTTAAAAAAATAATATGAATATTGTTTCATCTTTTGGATTTTTATGAACTCAGTTTGATATTTTGATAAAAACGACATTTGAAAAATCTAAAGGGTAGACAGATTGGTCCAGACACACCTGATAAGAATACCAATAGTTGCTTATGTCCCAAAAATATGACAAATAAAAAAAGTAAAGCCCACATAAATCCAGCCAAAGAAGGAAAAAAAAACTAATTTGTTTACCCTAAATATAGGATAACAATTAAATTTATACATGGTTTTAAGGATACGTGATCTAACTTGATACAAAATGAGAAAGCAGATTAAGATTGAAATTAATGATAAGAGAAATAAATACAAACCACACAAGTTGAACAATCTTGACCTTAAAGGTTGATCACCCTTGAGTCAAAAATGTCACAATTGATGCCGAAACAGAGTAATGATATGGTAACAACTAGATATGGTAGTTTATTGCCTTTGGATGCGTGTTACCATCCCCTTCAAATAATAAAATCCCCCTTTATATAGTGGAGGAGTCCTAATTTAGGTACAATCTTATATAAGGTAAAAGATCTCATGATTTGGTAATTAAGCGGTTCCATTGATACGTGCCGAGATTTCTGCCGTGATGCGCAACCGGTTACGAATGTTTTGGCCTTCTGTTATGTTGGTTAGATAATGTTCTCTCGAGCTTATTCGAGATCAGGGTCGGTTCCGGGATAACGAGCTCAATATTCTCGAAGATGGATGTTTTGATCTCGTGTTCTGGTTCGATGAGATTCGAGGTCGATCCTCAACCCTTCATATTCCAAGCCCGATCTGTCGTGTAATAGTTGCGCCTGATTTCGACCGTATATAGATAGTCTCCTCGTTTTTCGGAGAGTAAGTGACGAGAAACAATATGAGCCTCAGATTCTCACTACACAAGTTTCCGGTTCTTACTCTATTAAGTGATGACAAATTCATGACGCAAGCGATAAGAATGGTAGAAACGTCCTGTTGGTGCAGTTTTCAGGGCATTAAATGTGTGTCAGTTAACGGTCCGTCGCTTCAGGATGCAAATCGCCGTTTTGGGAAAATTATAAATACCCTTTTATCCATTCATTAGACATTCAAATATTCACATTTGCGTTCTAAGAAATCTTCATCACTCCTATCTTCAAACCTCTTCTCCGCTGGTTTTTTGAAAACCTTCATAAGTTATCTGCCAATTATACCTCTTTCTTATCAGCGCCTTCTTTTCTCCTCTATTTGGAAGCAATGGCAAAGACTTCAAAATCCGTTCCTAAAAAAGAAAGCCCCTCTTTTTCGAAATCAACTGAGAACGTTTTGCCTGTTGTTACCAAGGAACGACATCAGATTCGATTTTCATCCCTATGGGGTGTCCAACTGGGGCCGATTTTAAGGCTGAGAAAACCTCCTCGATACCGGGCCAATGTGAACCGGTCTCGAGATATATTTGTTCGGTCATCGATAGTATTCTCGATAAAGTCAAGAAGGACTGCAACTGGATAGGTAAGCATGTAGTGGTTCCGAGGAAGCAATTACCACCCACGTGGAGGGTTTTTTGAGTGTTTACACTTATCCCTTCATATTGGGCCCTAGATATCTCCTTTTGTAAAAGGGACGAGGTGACCCCAGGCCAAAATTCATCCCTCCTTCTGGAGGATAGTTATCCTCCTCTGCTTTTTGGTAAACAAGATCGAAGGGTGTCCCTTCATCATCGATCACCTCATGCGTCTGTACAGTCCCCGACTCTATCGAGGGGGGCTAATAAAACTTGATCGTCAGGTTAGTAAGGCTCCGTTCTCGAGCATCGACGAGGATTGGGACCGAGGCTGGTTGGGCCAATTTGTTCGATTGAAAACATCGGACCTAATCCCGGACAAGGGCATGCCATTTCCTGAAAAATGGAACATGAAGCATAAGTGTAACCTTGCCTTTAGAAATTTGTTCATCATTTCTCTTTTGCCCTTCTTCTTATTAATTTTTTGTGATGCAGCTGTCGCTCGGATGCCGAATGCAGTTCCTCGACTCAAGGAGTGGCTGAGGGGATCGTGTGGCAAAAACCATATTCCTAACGCGCGTGGTGTGAGATTTCGAAGGGCCTATAGGAGGCCCGATCTCATGGTGAGATTTTTTCTTTAAGTTACATTCGACTTTATTTTCACGCCGTCGATTTCTAACTTGCTTTGCTTCCCTTTTGCTGGTTTATCAAAAGATGTTGAAATGCGGCCACCATCCGCTGATGATGATACTTACATCGAGCCCTCTTCTTTGAAGTAAGATAAAGAGAAGAAAAGGAAAAAGGCTCCGAGTTCTACGGGCCTCGAGAAGAAGAGGCCAAAGAAAAGATTGGTGCGTAAGCCCAAGGGAAGTGCTAGTGGTCTAGCATTGTCCCTAGACTGGCTCTATCGATTGAGGGATGGGTCCGAGGGGGAGGAAGAAGACTTTGATCTAGTGGCCAGTGTGCCGTCACAGCTCGAAGGGCAAGGAGCCTCCGAACTAGGGGTAGGAGAAGCCGATGTTCATCAAGTCGGGGAAGCCGAGGTGGGGGCAGGAGCTGAGGCTTCCCGTGATACGAGGAAAGCGCCGCAGGAAGCATTTGGTCCAATTGAGATCGTCGATTCGCCTTCGTTCCCAGAGTCGATGTTTAACGAGGCCCAAGTAGCAAAAAAATGCCCCATCGAGGGAGTCCATAGATCGAAAGACTCTTTTCGTGGTTTTTCGATGGAGTGGATTCGACGGCCACGTCGGATGCTATTGGATTTGGAGATTTGGAGATACTGAGTAAGAGCTCACACTCTGACACAAGCGGGCCTTCCTCGAGCCCGAAATTGGTCGATCGATTCACTGCCCCGAGTGTATACCCTGATCGAAAACGCACCATGGTCTTTTCTCTTCCTAAGGATACCTGGGTTCTTTCCGCCACCGTAGGGGTGGCTAGCTATCTTCGGTGCTTGGTGATCAAAGAAGATTAGGCCAAAATGAACGAGGTGGAAGTGCCCTACCTGTTCAACGAAGCTCAACAAGCATTGAATCGGGTAATTTTGGATGCCCCTTTATTATTCTTAGATTTTGTTGTAAGTAATCGTAATATTTTTCTTTGTGCTTACAGGCCTTGGTACTTCATCATGAGACTATTCTCCGATACCGGGAAGAGTTCAAACAACAAGAGGCCGAGATTCAGGAGCTTTATGAGAAGAAGAACGCTTATAAGCTTCATAGTGAGAAATCCAGGCTGAGCTAGAAGTGGTTCGGAAAGAGCATGCCGACCTGATCGAGTAGGTAAGAAGAATTTTTGAAGTTAGTGATGATGAGTCAGACACAGTGACTAACGATTCGAACCCGCAGGTTCAAAAGAAGCTTCACCAGCTCCGGGGAGGTGGATACGATCAAAGCCGAAGTCGAAGAATGAAAGAGGAACATGGATCACCTGGCCTCGTAGAAGGAGACTGCCCGGGCTCAGTTGGTTTCGGCTGAGGTTTAGCTTCGGGCTGAAAAGGAGAAAAACTTGGTGCAGGCCAAAAAGATTGCGGGGCTTTAGTCTCGATTGAACACGACTGTCTCCGATCAAGAGAAACTAGCTAAGGAGCTTGAGGCGGCCAAGTCAGAGGTTATCGCGGTCAGGGCCAAGGTCGATGATAAGGTGTCCCAGTACAAGGCCGATGTCGATGCGATTCAGGACCAAACGAGACACATGGTGAAGAATGCGAAGTGGCGATCCCGAAGAGAGGCCCATGAGGGAGTCCATGCTCAGAATTTTAACTTATTGGCTGAAATCGAGACAGCTAAGATATACGAAGCCAAGGCCAGGAAGTTGGCTTGTCCCGAGGAAGGTTCCTTGGGTCTGAAGAGTCGGGAGGGTCCGATGGTGGCGAGAACCCCGTAGGCGATAATGTGGCCACCGATGAAGATTAGACCCTTTAGGATCTTTTTAGGCGTTTTGCATTTTGTTTTTTGTTTTTTTGTACCGTCTTTTTGTTGAGGCCATTCGGCCTTTGTAAAAAATAGTATCAGGTCTATTTAGCTCTTGTAAAGAAATTCTGATATATATATGGCTTTTCCCTTTCATAACTTTTGAATTTTTCCTTTTATTTGTATTCACAAAGGTAAAATGCCTTAGCATGAAATAGTTAGGTTATGTTCGAAGTTTCGAACAAACCTTGCCTTAAATATTACTTTGTGTTTTGGCATCGTAGGGATTTGGTGTTAGCGAAATTTTTTTCCCAAAACACTTATGCTTTTTAGGGTATGATTTGCCGAGAGTGTGTTTTTACAAGCCTTTATTATCTCGGGTTTTGTTAACCCGGAAATGGCCTTAGCCTTTAGCTCGAGCAATGCCAAATAAGCTTCGTTCCCTCGAGTGTCGTTAACTCGGAACGACCTTAGCCTTTTAATTCGGGCTTTGCCAAGTAAGCTTTGTGTCCTCGGGTTTCATTAACCAGGAATGGCCTTAGCCTTTTAATTCGGGCTTTGTCAAATAAGCTTCATACCCTCAAGTGCTATTAACTAGAAACGGTCTTAGCCTTTAGTTTGGGCATTGCCAAATAAGCTTTTTCGTTAACCCGGAATGGCCTTAGCTTTTTAATTCAAGCTTTGCCAAATAAGCTTCGTACCTCGAGTGCTATTAACTAGAAACGGCCTTAGCCTATTGTTCGGGCATTGCCAAATAAGCTTAGTGCCCTCACGTTTTGTTAACTCGAAATTGCCTTAGCCTATAAAGTTTGGGGGTTGCCTAATAGGTTTTATGCCCCCGAGGTCTAATAGATTGGACCGTCTGAGTTTGTTTTTCGGACGGCAGTCCCTGAATTAGAGAGTGATCATTCGAACTCAGGTTAAGGCAGCCCTTGGGCTCGTTTCCTTTAGGGGATCGAAAACAAGAAATTCCTTGAGAAATGCAAAAAAGTTTTAAAAGACAGGACGTTTGCAAAGAAGAGACTTCTCTTTTATTCTTGTGCATAATAGTAATGTATGTGTACAAGCTTTGTGTCAGGGTTCGAGCAGTCTATGTGAGCATGGTTCATTTTACCGTTTGGCCCTTACATTGAATCCTATCGATCGAGACCCTTCAATCCTAAAGTTTTCTCTTAAGTCGATATCAGACGGTAACGCCCCCTAGTATTCAGGATTGATCTAAGAAAAGTCTCGAATGCAGTTGTTCATCGTTATCGGTTCATTACCGGCCTTCGATTCTAAGTTAGCACGATTTACTTGTTGCCTCGTTAAAAACCTTGCTGTAACCCATTTGGGATAAAACCGGTCCAAGAAAAAAAGAGTGCAACGCGTGCTTTCAGATCTAACAATTTGTATCGCTCCTTATTGGTTACCTGCAAGCGTTAGTTTAAAATATAAAGAAAAGAAAGAACAGGGCCGTACCTTAGCAGTAATAGCGCTTCAAGTGAGTTATATTCCAGTTGTTCGGTAGTTATTCATCATTTATCGTTCCGAGCTTGTCAGATCCTTTTCCGGTGATTTCGATGATATGATAAGATCCTTCCCAGATTGGTCCCAACTTTCCCTTGTTCGAGTTTCGGGTTTTCAGTGTGATCTTTCTTAGCACTAAGTCCCCAATCTTGAAGTATCGAAGGTTGATCCTTTTGTTGTAATATCTCTCTATTTGTTGCTTTTGGGTGGCCAACTGAATAACGGCGGCTTCGCACCTTTCATCCAACAGTTCCAAGCACGTATTCATTGCCTCATTGTTTGATTCATTTGTTGCATATCAGAACCTGGCACTCAGCTCTCCAAATACGATCGATATTAGGACTTCGGTGCCGTTAACTAATGAAAATGTGGTGGCCCCGATACTGGACTTTGAGGTCGTGTGGTATGCCCATAGGACTTCGGGTAGGATATCCTTCCACCTTCCTTTGGCGTCGGTTAGCATCTTTTTGAGGTTTTGGAGTACGATTTTGTTGGTCGATTCGGCATGTCTGTTCCCACTAAGGTGATAAGGTGTTGACAGGATCCGTTTGATCTTATGATCCTCGAAAAACTTAGTCGCTTTACTACCAATACATTGTTTCCCATTGTCACATACGATTTCGGATGGCACTCCGAATCGACATATGATGTGGTCCCAAATGAAGTCGATGACCTCTTTTTCCCTGATCTTCTCATATGCTTGGGCTTCCACCCATTTAAAAAAATAATCAGTCATAAACAATATGAATTGAGCCTTACCTAGTGCCCACGGGAGGGGGCCAATGATGTCCATTCCCCACTTCATGAACGACCATTGTGACAAAACCGAGTGGAGCATCTCCCCCGGTCGATGAATCATCGGAGCGTGTCTTTGGCATTCATCACATTTTCAAATGAACTCCTTTGCGTCTTTTTCTATGTCGATCCAATAATAACCGACTTTGATAATTTTTCAAATCTGTGATTCGGCACCTAAATGATTTCCACAGGTACCTTCGTGGATTTCCCTCAAAACGTACTCAATATCGCCCGGCCCTAGACATATTGCAAGTGGGCCATCAAAGGTTCTTCTGAACAATTTTCCATCTTCGGACAGGCTAAATCGGGCCGCCTTAGTACGCAGGGCCCTCGACTCTTTTGGATTCGAGGGTTGTTTGCCGGATCGGAGATATTCTACGTATTTATTCCTCCAATCCCAAGTTAGGCTCGTTGAGTAGATCTCAGCATGGCCTTCTTCCACAACCGACCTCATAAGTTGTACTACTTCTCCCGAGTTGAATTCCCCGTCTTCTACTGATGACCCCAAATTAGCGAGGGCATTGGCCTTGCTGTTTTGATCTCCAGGTACATGTTGCAAAGTCCATTCTTTGAACCGATGTAATGTCACTTGTAATTTGTCCAAGTATCTTTGCATGCGTTCCTCTCTGACTTTGAATGTTCCATTGACTTGGTTTACCACAAGAAGGGAGTCGCACTTGGCTTCGATCACTTCCGTCCCTAAGCTCTTTGCTAGTTCAAGGCCTGCAATCATGACCTCATATTTGGCCTCATTGTTAGTCAATTTCACAATTTTAATAGATTGTCTAATTATATTACCAGTTGGTGACTTTAATACGATGCCAAGCCCGGACCCTTTTGCGTTCGAGGCGCCGTCCGTGGTAGTTCCTGAGTTAATCAACAACTCTCTTTCGACCTGCGGGTATTAGGGCCGGTGTAAAGTCGGCCACAATGTCTGCCAAAATTTGAGACTTAATCTCGGTCTGAGGTCGATACTCAATATCGTACCCACTTATTTCTATGGCCCATTTGGCCAGTCGGCCTGAGAGTTTGGACTTATGCATAACGTTTCTCAATAGGTAAGTAGTTACGACACATATAGGATGACATTGGAAGTATGGTTTTAGCTTCCTAGAGGCACTTAACAAAGCAAGCGCTAGTTTTTTCAGGTGAGGGTACCTACTTTCGGCCTTACCTAAGGTTCTATTAACATAGTAAATTGAAAATTGCGTACCTTGCTCTTCCCGAACTTGGACTCCACTTACCGCTATCTCCGAGACTGCCAAGTACAAGTATAGTTGTTCCTCCGCCCTCGATGTGTGAAGCAGGGGCGAGTTCGATAAATACCTTTGAGTCCCTCCAAAGCTTGCTGACATTCCGGGGTCCACAAAAAGTCGTTCTTCTACTTCAATAGTGCGAAGAATTGGTGGATTTTTGTCGGATGACCTCGAAATAAATCGCCCTAGGGCGGCTATTCGCTCGGTTAATCTTTGCACGGCGTTTACGTTGTCCACGACCGTGATATCTTTGATGGCTTTGATCTTATCAGGATTGATCTCAATTCCTCGATTGGAAACCATAAATCCGAGGAACTTACCCGACCCTACTCGAAACGCATATTTTTCTGGGTTCAACTTGTACTGCTTCAGTATACTGAATGTTTCTTGGAAATGTCTTAAATAGTCCTCTGCTCGTAGGGACTTAACTAACATGTTATCAATATAAACCTCCATTGATTTTCCTATCTATTTCTCGAACATCCGATTTACTAAGCGTTGGTATGTGGCACCAGTATTTTTTAATCCAAACGATATTATGTTACAAAAGTATGTGCCATACTTAGTGATGAAGGAAGTTTTTCCTTGGTCACCCGGGTCTATTCGTGTTTGGTTGTACCTGAAATAGGCGTCGAGAAAACTGAGGGTCTCATGGCCGGCCGTGGTATCGATCATACTGTCGATATTGGGCAAAGGAAAAGAATCTTTTGGGCATACTTTATTCAAATCTTTATAGTCTACATATATTCTTAATTTATCCCTCTTTTTAGGGACTACCACTACGTTTGCTAACCAATCCGGGTATTTGACCTCCTGAATAGATCCTATTTTAAAGAAGATTAGATACCTTATCCTTGATGAAAACATGCTTGATTTCGGACTGGGGCCTCCTTTTTTGTTTAACCGGATGGAACTTCGGGTCCAGGCTCAGCTTGTGAGTAGTTATCTCCGATGGGATACTTGTCATATCGAGGTGGGACCAAGCAAAACAGTCTTCGTTAGTTATAAGAAATTGAATGAGTTTTACCCTAAGCTCGGAGCTCAGCCCTGTGCCTAGGTATACCTTTCAATAAGGTATGTTCTCTCGCAATATGACTTGTTCCATTTCCTCGATCGTCGATTTAGTGGCGTCGAATTTATCAGGGGCTATAAAAGATCTGGGAATCCCATAATCATTACCCTCGACTTCCCCTTGTTTGTTCGAATCTGCCAAAGATGGTATCAGTGATTGCTATTTTGTCCCATTTTTGACCACCTTGTTTGGGCCCTTCGACGTTGAAACTGTAGATGTCGGTGTCACCTCTTTGATCGCGAACATTTCTTTTACAGCTGGATGTTCCCCGTAGACTGTTCTAACTCCATCAGGTGCCAGAAATTTCAATGCCTGGTGCAACATCGAAGGTATCACCCTCATATTGTGGATCCATGGCCTTCCTATCAAAGCATTATACTTCATTTCTCCTTCGATTACACAAAACTTAGCTTCATGTATGGTCCGGACAGTGATTATCGATAATATTATCTCACCCTTAGTGCTTTCACATGCCATGTTGAATCCATTTAGAACTCGGACTGCAGGAACGATTTGGTCTTGTAGACCTACCTGCTCCATGACCCTCGACCGAATGATGTTGGCCGAGCTACCTGGATTAATTAACACACGTTTAACTTGAATTTTATGCACGAGTACATATATTCCCAGTACATCATTGGGGCTGTACGATCCCTTCGGCGTCCTCGTGGTTGAAAGATAAAGTTCTTTCAGGTATGTAGTCCCGAGTTCATTTCTCCCTAGTGATGGATACTTTGGTGCGTTTCAACATCAGCCCCCCTGAGGGATATCAACCCCATCGATGATCATGTTAATGATGTGTTGAGGTTCTTCTTGTTATGTCTCTTTGTTAGAGTCCCTGTTTCTGAAATGATTCTTGGCTTGGTCGCTCAAGAATACCCGAAGATCCCCGTTATTAAATAGTCGGGCCACTTCCTCTCTCAGTTGCCGACAATCTTCCATTCTGTGACCGTGAATGCCATGATATTTGCACATATGGCTGGGATCCCTTTGGGTTGGATCGGATTGTAGAGGTCGATGCCATTTGGTATCTTTGATGCGTCGATAGCTGACACAATAGCGGCAGCATCGATATTAAAGTTGTATTCCGATAGCCTCGGTGCTTCTTTAAGCCCGATAGACCTATCGAAGCTGTTTTTGGTCATGAGTCCCCGATTGCTCTGGCCTCAGTCATTTCTCCTTTAATTTCTCATGGAGTTTCGCCTGGACCCACTGCTTCTTTGGTCTCTATTATATGGCTGATACCGTTCCCTGTTTGGCCTTGGTTAGCGATCGATATCTCTTTTGGCTCTGTCGAGGGTTCTAACGGGATAGACAGACCCCGAAGGGGCTCCGAGCTGATCATCTTCGACTCTGATTTTTGATTGTATCGATTATGTATACCGGCCCATGTAGGGTATTCTATTAAGTTCTGCTTTAGTTGATGTGAAGCCACCGAGGTCCGAATACTGAGTGAAAGCTTGAACAACCCAATCATCAGCGACCGACAACAGATCCATCCGTTCCGTTTGAAACCGGGACACGAATTCTTTGAGCATCTCATTGTCTTTTTGTTTGATTTTGAAAATGTCCAATTTCTAATGTCGACCTTGATGGCACCTGCGTGTGTCTTTACAAAAGAATCTGCAAGCATAGCATATGAGTCAATAGAATTAGGAGGTAAATTGTGATACCATATCATAGCTCCTTTCGACAGGGTCTCCCTAAATTTTTTCAACAGAACAGACTCGATCTCATCGTCTTCCAGGTCGTTCCCTTTGATAGCACATATATATGAGGTTACATGCTCGTTTGGGTCGGTCATTCCGTTATACTTGGGTATTTCGGGCATATAAAATTTCTTGGGGATCGACTTCGGAGTCCCGCTTGGTAGAAAAGGTTTTTGCACGAACTTCTTGAAATCCAGTGCCTTCAATACCAGAGGTGCTCCTGGGATTTGGTCTACCCTGGAGTTGTAGGTTTTCACCTTTTTGTCGTTAGCCTCGATCTTTTTCTCCCCTAATTCTATCCGTTTTGTCAGCTCCTCGAGCATCTTTATAATCTCGGTGGTAGCCCCCGATGCATGTTCGTTTGACCTTTCTACGACCAATTTGTCCCTGCGGGTGATTTCCTGGGAAGGATCGGGCTCAACCCTGCTCGGTGCACTGCTTCGGTTCTGTATCTAAGCTATCGCCGGCTGTTGAGCCTGTAACTTTTCGAAGATCACTTGTAAGCTGATCCCGTTCCCTTTAACATTTTGTATGTTTCGAGTTGTTGATCGGGCTCCTCCACGAATGCTATTTTCGGGGTTAGTAGGCAGGTTCACATTGATAGCCACATGCGAATTAGCTTCAATCGGATCCGCGATCGGAAGTCCAACGGGATCAGCAGGCGGTATCTCATTACTGGGCGCTATGTTGTTATTTTCATCTTGGTGACCGGACTCGCTGTCAACATGCAGAGGTGCCAATTGAGAGTTTGACATTTTTGTATTATAGCCTAGAATCAAAAGCACTTCAAAGAGAAAGTGTGAAGCAGTATGTATTATGGAGAATTCTATCAAATAACTAATATTATCCTTAGCCCCGCGGTGGACGCCAAACTGTTTACCCTAAAAATCGAATAACAATTGAATTTATACGTGATTTTAAAGATACGTGATCTAACTTGATACAAAATGAGATAGCAGATTAAGATTGAAATTAATGATAAGAGAAATAAATGCAAACCACACAAGTTGAACAATCTTGGCCTTAAAGGCTGATCACCCAATGCCACAATCGATGCCGAAAGAGAGTATGAGATGATAACAACTAGAAATGATAGTTTATTGCCTTTGGATGCGTGTTACCGTTCCCTTCAAATAATTAAAACCCCTTTATATAGTGAAGGAGTCCTACTTTAGGTACAATCTTATATAAGGTAAAAAATCTCATGATTTGCTAATTAAGCGGTTCCATTGATACGTGCCGAGATTCCCGCCGTGATGCACGACCGGTTACAGATGTTTTGGCCTTCTGTTATGTTGGTTCGATAATGTTCTCTCGAGCTTATTCGGAGTCAGGGTTGGTTCAAGAAACACGGGCTCAATGTTCTCAAAGACGGATGTTTTGACCTCGTATTCTGATTCGATGAGATTCGGGGTCGATCCTCAAACCTTTGTATTCCGAGCCTGATCTGTCGTGCAATAGTTGGACCCGTTTTCGACCGTATACACAATTAATGGTGTTTTTGTATTTGATATTTAATTAGGATCCCTAAGCAAACCCATGTGGGAAGCAATCATCACCTATTAAAATAAAGAAACTTGATTAAAGTTGACCGGTGACAAATTGATCATTCTAGTTAGAGTATTTTATTTGCAATGTGCTCGCCAAACGAAAACAGTGTATTAACTTTATGGGTTTATTAATAATTAATAATAATAAATGCAATTACAAATTGTTAGCGTGAATAGTAGTAATGAGAAAAGCAAAATCTACTTTTGTTTTCCAGACCCCCCTAATGATTCGTCGAATCCACACAGTTAAATCCACCATTAAATTAAAGCATATGATGGTTACTTAACCATAATGTATTTAGAGAACATCACTATGATAACTATAGGCTGTGTTCTAAGTTGCAGTAATAAAGTTATTTTTCTGGTGAATATCAACATTATGCTCGCTGATACAGCTAAATGTACTACTAGAGGACGAAAACAGTATAGGTTGCGCTCTAAGTTGCTTTCTCCTGGTGCATATATAGCATATTATATCAACATTATGCTTTTGATTATCAGATAGATGCTTATACAGTCTAAACTTACTGCTAGAGGACAAAGTTCCAAATGGTACAATGATAACCAACTTTTGGTCCTGTAATCTTTTGAAAGATGATTTATCCATTCTTTATATCCTATGAGCAAAAAGGTCCTTTAAGTAGGATTTGCTTACTTTTCTGGATCTCCAAAAAAGGTCTTTCTGCAGCTCAGAGGCGGATGGCGCCTATTTTTGATGAGTTCAATTGGATCTAATATTTTTTACACGGAACATAAATATTTATGTGATAAATTATTGTAGAATTCAATAGTAAGTTTTGAACCAAAAAATTTACCAGTACTAAGAACCTTAAATGCTAATCTTTTAAGTTTAGATCCTGGATCCATCTCTGTTGGTAATACGAGAAATATGGTGTTTGAGCATGACAATTATTTAGATTTCAGAAATAAATTAACTTATCATTTATGTTTGGTTCTAGAATATATATGCCCTTTGCGTTTATAGATAATTAAAAAATACCAAACATGCCAAGTGGGCAAACTAGAATTTTAAATAAAAACATGAGCTGGAAGTTGGAGCTCCAACTGTGCATGCATTCAGTTACTATGTCAGGTCAGAGCCTTCGTCTTCCTATCATTCAATGAATAACTTGCAAACAATTTCATCAAATAGCAAGCCAAAATATTATATAGTAAAAAACTCCCACACAAACAGAACTCCTAGATACTTACTATGCTGCAATGATGGAGTATGAGATGTACAAGTCTATCATAGCTAAAGAAAGACAACCAGGCTTCTACTTTTACTTAAATCCAATCCCTGCAAAATCTTTAACTGTGAAACCAACTTTCTCAAATTTACCTTTCTCATTGTTGACTCTAAACTTTAAATAGTCAGAGCAAACGAATGGCTTGTAGATTCTTGAATTCTCTTCGCCAACTACTTCATGAGGTGCCAAGATTACCTTCTCATCCTCAAAGCACCAAAAGAAAGCTAATGAAAAGCGATTTATTGGCTTCTTCAAAACGACACGGTGCTCAGAGGATCTTAGCTTGTCATTGCTCCAAGCTTGCAGCATGTCACCAATATTTACCACAAGAGTTCCTTCACATGGAAAAATATCCACCCACTGCCCATCCTTTGATCTTACTTGGAGGCCACCTAATTCATCTTGGTAGACAATTGTTATGCAGCTCATGTCTGTGTGCATACCAAGACCTTCAACTTCCTGTTCTCCGCTATCGCTGTCCGGGAGTGAGTAATTATTTATCCTCAAGTATCCATGGCAACTACCAAATTCAGAGATATAGTACTTCATCCCAACTTCTTCTCCCAAGCTCATCAATACAGTTTTCTGGACGAGTTTTGCTAACTCTCCCATTTTGCCTCCGTAATCTTGCAGTATCTCACTAAGAAAGGAATACCGTTTATCAGACAACAATATCAATCTTAGCGACATTAAATAAAAGGAGAATTTAAATTTTCTAAATGAGCATTATATTACCTGAATTCCGAATTCCCCTCAGCAGTAAGGGTATCTGCAGAACCCTTAGCCGAGTCAAAGAAGTCCGGTCCACATACTTTAAGGCTTTCAAAGAAAGGAGACGCTATGAAATGAGGAGTATAAGTCTTCAGAGATGAGTAAGGACCTGCTTTTAGTTTGATCTCAGAAGGAAGGTCGAAGAGGTGTTTGGAGAGGTAATGAATTTTTGTGTAAAGATCATTGGAGATTCCATGATTTGTAACATGAAAGAAGCCCCATTCTTTGCAGGCAGCAGCAAGAGAAGACAGAGTAGATGAGTTTAATGGTTGGGAAATGTCCAAAACAGGAAGTTGCAGTGGTGTTTGGGATTCAGGAATCATTTTCTAGAAGAAGCTAAAAATGGTGCTTGGGTTAATTAATCAAACCTTTAGAAGGACATGTAACTCCTCATTAAAGATAATTATAGAAAAGGAGTTTCTTTCTAGTAGCTAAATTATTCATCTGAGACATACATGCATGCAACGCACATATTTCAACTTTTTAACTTCCATTTGGTGGAATATATTATGCGAGGGGACGTGACAACTGTGGCAGCCTTTTTTCAGCCTCAATTAAAAAGTATGTTCACAGCTGATTGGCAATGATATAATAGATGTTCCTGTGCTTGAAGGATGACTTTGCAGATCTTGTGAAAGTCAATTCAAAGTATCGATAGCTTTTAAATTTTAATCTTAAAGTTTTCGGTGCTATTTGCAGCAACAAGCAAGTCATGTTTGAATTCATGATCAGTCCAAAGTTCAATTTATCAGCACAAATAATAAAAAATGATTAGTTGTTGGTTCTGTATTTCAAGGATATAGAGTCCCAGACCCCCAGATTTCTTACATTAGCCTTATAAGAGAGATGCACTGGGGGCAAACTTTACCTATCTATGTTTCACAAATGACAAAGATACGAAAGGATTATCTTATACGCGTGTAAACATGTAATTTCCATTCTTATGTGCACATAAGCAGATATCTGTTCGCTTGGAGAGTAACATGAGTAGTTATTTGTCTTAGATGTTTCTAAATACTATACGTATTATAACAGAAGGACTATCTCATGTATTATTATATGCTACACTTTCGAACCTGAAAAAGAAAAACATCTTGATCTGTCAAGGAAAAACATGAGTTGTTAGTGTGACAGAGCTCAGAAACTGAAAAATCATAGGTCAACACTAAGCTTCACCAATAAATATGTTTCCTCATGTCCTATTTCCTTTCTTAGGCAGCTTCTAGCCACAAAAATTATATCAGTAATACTACTTTCTAATTGTTTTAGGTATTAAAACATACATGTATTTAAGTTGCCATTGTTTTTGCATAAAGGGCAAGAGAGGGGATTCATAGCAAACAGCCTAGACATTTAGTGCCGATTGAAGAAATCGAAAAAGACTTGCAAACTATATAAAATTATACAATTGAATCCAACTTCCATTTCTTGTTGCAAGGGAAACAAACCTGAGCTACAGATTGCTAGACATATGCCTTATATATTAGCAATGCTATTGGCAGTCTGCTGGCTAAGCATACAAGGAGATTAATACAGTACCCATCATAGGGGCTATTAACCTATCGCTTCATTCCACTTTGAACCGAGGGAGGCAACCCACCTCTTCTTTTACACCTTTCCATGTTTCCATACCAACCTATCCATGTAATTTATAACAAAGAAGAACCACTTCAATTTGGAGCAACTTTTAGCGGCAATTATGGGATGAAATATATCTTGCTTTTTAAGTAAATGATTTTGTTTATGATTATTAATTACATTCTCAAAATAAAAGAGAGAGAGATAGAAAAGACCTGCGGCCATGTCGAAGCCTTGATTTTTAAGCTCTCTGTACTCTTGACACAACGCACATGTCTCACAACAACAATGGCTGCAGAAATCGGTGCAAGGGATTTCGTCCAAAAAATATTGTCCTCTTAATTTGGAACGATAGAAGCATGAGTACAAACACGAGCACCCCGTCACACACAGAATTAATAAGTAGAGTGCACCACTCACCCCACATGCTGCACAGTTTAACCAAACAGAAAAAATAGTTTTGCATATTACTGGAATAAAGAAAATATAAACATGTCTCATTTGAAACGTACAAGTTGATCCTCTGTCAACAATCTCTGCAACACGGCCAAATGTGATACACGGGCACCAGCATGTTAAACAACCTATGTAATACAACACACTTCAAAATGAAAGGGACACTCCAATTTCGTTTAACGTTTTTTTCCAATAACAATAACAATTAAATAAAACATGAAGGACAAAGCGCGCCAGGGCTTCTCAAAAAAATTATGCAATCAACTTACAAGTGTGTACATCTTGGCAGCAGTCGCATAGACCAGTGGACCAAGGAACTAGAGCACGAAATTCCAAGTTGTTAACTTTGGGGCTTTTCTTTGGAAGAACGTCTTGATTTGCGACACATTTTGGTGCAATTGGAGCGGGAGGGGCTGCTAGTTGGATCTCAGTAGGCGACATTGTGGATCGGAACTAGAGATGGTTAATAAGAAGAGAACATGTAATTTTGTTCTGGAAGTGGCAGATGGCATAAATGGTGTCAGGGCAATTTGGCGGTTTAGAAACCGTTTGAAAACTTTAACTGCATTTCTAAACGGATCTCACTTTCATATTCTTTTTTGAAATTTGAAACAATTACCAGGAACTATAGGTGGGTACTTTCCCAACCAATTTTTGTTTATATTCTTCTTTCTTACCTAATTTAGCCTATTTTCTATATATAATTTGAGACTTTTCTTCACCAATTAAAAGGATATCAAAATATTATGTGTTAAAAACTGATTTGAGAGTGATATTCATATTTATCATCACAAATTTAAACATTGTGGGGTGAACTTAGAAAACTATATTGTTGGGGTTTCTAAAAGCTTGAAAATTCATAAATGAGTTTTATGACTTGTTAAAAGCTTTGATAAATTGATGAATGTGATTTGTAGGAATGTCATTTTGGAGTTGTAGTTAAAATTTTAAGCTATACGATAAAGATTTGAGCTATTTGGTAGTGTTTTTCGTTAGTTGCAATTCTTAGAAGACGAAACTATAACATTATAATAAGTGTATAATACTGTACGGAGTGCATAAACGTTGATGCAAAAAATTAATAATGGGCTATGCAGTTGTAAACTACAAAATATGGATACATAAATGCAATGTGGTGTACTTCTGTAAAATAAAATGTTTTCGTAGCGGAATCTGATCCTTCCTAATCTTAATAGTCAAACCTGAACTTAGTGAAATCTTTTATAGCTTTTGAGGAAGTATTCCATATATTACATCCACCTAATTGACCCACAGAAAACAGAATTTATGCAAAAAATATCCAAATTGATTCCTTAGAACTACATACAGAGAAAGAGAATAAAAACATGAAGCATCCAGAACAATCAGATTGATCGTACAAGAAACGATGAAATGGATAACTATGAGTACGTCTTTTCTTGAAATCATTAGAAGATGAAGGAAACAACTCTTTTTTGGTGAACCATGGAAACTACTTATAAGCTAAAAGTGAAATCTTTTATAGCCTTTAAGCAACTATTCGATATAAAGAAACAGTCATTACATCAACAGAGTCCGGTTGGAACTAAGTATCCAATGACAGAAGAGATTCTGAATCCACCTAATTGACCCATAGATAATATATACTCCAATTTATGCACAAGACATCCAAATTGATTATTAGAACTAAATACCAGAAAAAAGAGCAAAGGCATGAAGCCTCCGGAACAATCAGATTGATCCTACAAGCTACGAGACTATGAAAGGAATAAATTATAGTACATCTTTTTTTTTTTTTTTTAAAATCATTGGATGATCAAGGAACATAATATTAACTAGTTGTAGAATTGCACTTGTGAGACTTTAAGGACATGCTGTTGGAATTTATTAAGAAATGCATAGTCATGCATGGTCTTAATATAAATGGAGTGAAAGGGAAATGGAATAAATAATTTTGGAGGGAAATGAAAAATTTCAAATTCATTAAAGTTTGAGAAAATTCAGTGTCCCACATAGGATGGGAAACTTCTTTTAGTGTGTTTATATAGTGAAACACAGTATTTGATTCTCAAAAGGTTGAGAAAAAGGAAGACCCCTCGCGTCGTCGTCGTCGTCGCTCGCTCGGCTCGGCTTCGGCTTCGGATTTGGTCAAATGATCGATAAGATTAATTTTTTGACCAAAGTTTAACTAATTAATTAATGAATCCGAAATTTCCGTTTTCCAAACAGTCCCTAACGGTCACCCAACAGTCATCTTCTTTAAACAATATGACTGTTGGAAAACTCCATTTCCAACAGTCATCTTCCTAAACAATATGACTGTTGGAAAGCTCCATTCCCAACAGTCATCTTTGAACAGATTTCGCACCTGTTCAAGCACACTAATAGGGGGTCTATAAATACCATATTCTGTGACTCATTTCGTTACAGAATTTCTACAGAATATTTTTACGCAACATCAGACAAAGAATTCTCTCTCAATCGTATTCCAGTATACTATTCCAATTTTCAATCAGTAAGTATTTTTTCCTGCTGTGATTTGCAAACGTTACTTTGAGTTCGTTGGTGTTCTGTGATTTGTTTTGCCACTATCACAGAAACGATTTCCGTTCTATCCTGGGAGGAAGTAACCCATAATCCTTAGCAACTGTGGGAGGGTTATAATTCCTTAAGGAAACACAAGTAATTTGTGGGTTCGAAAAATTTTCTGCTTCATCTAATTTTTCTTATTACAGAAACTATAAATAAGAACACTGTAACTTGTGGATAACAAGCTTAAGGAATTATAACCTGTGTGTTACAGTGATCTGGTTTTATTTGGTTTAAAGATATAAAATCTTTACCAAATAAAACTTTATAGTAGTGAACGGTTCGAAGTTTTAAAAACTTCACCAGTTTGCTAATTTTAGTTTATGTATTAAATTGTGTGTAGTAGTCGGTTTAAAGATTAAAAATTTTACCAGATTGCTAACATTGTTTTCTGTTAATTTTACAGAAATGACAAATGGAACAAGTGATGCTATTTCTGCTAATGCTGGGACGGATCAAGTTGGATCTGCCCATGTTGCTGGATTAAATGTTGCTCCTGCTCCAATAATTGCAAAGGCTGAAAAACCCGGTAAATTCACCGGGATGGACTTCAAGCGTTGGCAGCAGAAGATGTTCTTCTATCTAACAACCCTCAGTCTTCAAAGGTTCATCAATGAAGACGAACCAGTTCTGGCTGAAGGCACTCCTGACAATGAGAAGTTTTTGGTAACAGAGGCTTGGAAGCATTTTGACTTTTTGTGTAGAAACTATATTCTAAATGGTTTAGAAGATAGTCTCTATAGTGTCTTTAGTGTTTGTAAGACTTCGAAAGAACTATGGTATGCTCTTGAGAAGAAATATAAATCTGAAGATGCTGGGTTCAAGAAATTTGTTGCTGCCAAGTTTCTAGAGTTTAAAATGGTGGACAATAAATCTGTAATTTCTCAAGTGCAGGAACTGCAAGTATTGGTTCACGACATGCTTACAGAAGGCTTGGTGATTAATGAAGCTTTCCAAGTTGCGGCATTTATCGAGAAATTGCCACCATTATGGAAAAATTTCAAGAATCAACTTAAGCACAAGCGCAAAGAAATGACACTCGAAGATCTCGTGGTGCGCACAAGGATAGATGAGGATAACAAAGTGGCAGAAAGAAAGTCACGTGCAAATTCTTCCATGGTTGGAGCTAACATTGTTGAAGAGGCACCAACTAATAGCAAGAAGAGGAAGAAACCGTCTGGGCCTAAGCAGAATCCGCCTAAGAAGAAATTCAAAGGCAACTGCCACAACTGTAGGAAATACAGGCATAGAATTGCTGATTGTTATGCCTAGAAGAAGGACACGAAGGGCAAGAAATCCCAACAAGCAAACATTGTTGAAAAGAGCAATGACGTTGATAATCTGTGTGCTATGCTCTCTGAATGTCACTTGGTAGGTAACTCCAAAGAATGGTGGATTGATTCAGGAGCAACACGACATGTTTGTGCTGAAAAAGGATTATTCTCTTCATATGATTCGGCAGGTCCAGATGAAAGCATCTTCATGGGCAATTCCGCGACGGCGAGGATTGAAGGCTATGGGAAAGTTTGCTTGAAAATGACATCTAGCAAAGTTGTAACTTTGAATAATGTATTACATGTTCCGGATATTAGAAAGAATTTAGTTAGTGTTGCACTTCTCGTTAAAAACGGGTTTAAGTGCGTATTTGTATCTGATAAGATTGTACTTACTAAAAATGAGATGTATGTAGGAAAAGGCTACCTAAATGAGGGCCTTTTCAAACTCAATGTAATAGCTATCAATATTAATAAAGTTGGTTCTTCTGCTTATTTGCTTGAGTCTAACTCTTTATGGCATTCCCGTTTAGGTCATGTTAACTTCAAAACATTGCGAAAAATGATCAATTTGGAAATATTGCCAAAGTTAATTGTGAAAATACAAAGTGTCAAATATGTGTGGAGTCAAAATATGCAAAACATCATTTTAAATCAGTTGAAAGAAATTCAAATCCTTTAGACTTAATTCACACGGACATTTGTGACATGAAGTCAATACCATCTCGCGGGAGGAAAAAATATTTCATAACTTTTATTGATGATAGTACTAGATATTGCTATGTATACTTGTTAAAAAGCAAAGATGAGGCAATTGATGCTTTTAAGCAATATAAAAATGAAGTTGAAACACAATTAAATAAAAAGATAAAAATGATAAGAAGTGATAGGGGAGGTGAGTATGAGTCACCATTTGAAGAAATATGTTTGGAGTATGGAATCATTCACCAAACAACTGCCCCTACTCACCTCAATCAAACGGGATTGCTGAAAGGAAAAATAGAACTCTTAAGGAAATGATGAATGCTTTATTAATAACGTATGGGTTACCACAAAATTTGTGGGGGGAAGCTATTCTAACAGCGAATAGAATTCTTAATCGAATTCCCCATAGCAAAACACAATCCATACCATATGAAAAATGGAAAGGTAGAAGTCCTAACTTGAAATATTTCAAAGTGTGGGGTTGTTTGACAAAGGTTCAAGTACCTAAACCCAAAAGACTTAAAATAGGACCTAAAACTGTGGATTGTGTGTTTATAGGATATGCAACAAATAGTAACGCATATCGGTTTTTGGTTCACAAATCAGAAAACCCAGAAATTCAAGTAGGTACAATTATGGAATCAAATAATGCTGAATTCTTTGAGCATATATTTCCATACAAAAATGAAGGTGAGATATCTATTCCAAAGAATAAACGTCCACGTGAAGAAATAAATGATAAGGTACATAATGAGGAGAATCCTAGACGTAGCAAACGTCAAAGGAAATCTACATCATTTGGCTCAGATTTTTTAACTTTCTTACTAGAAAATGAGCCTCAAACATATAAAGAGGCTATGTCTTCTTCTGAAGCACCATACTGGAAAGAAGCTGTCAATAGTGAGGTTCAATCCATTTTGGACAACCATACATGGGAGTTAGTTGATCTACCTCCCGGAAATAAACCTTTAGGTTATAAATGGATTTTCAAAAGGAAAATGAAAGCAGACGAAACTATTGATAAGTATAAGGCAAGACTTGTAGCCAAAGGCTTCAAACAGAAGGAAGGCCTTGACTATTTTGATAAATACTCGCCGGTAACAAGAATTACATCCATTCGGATGTTAATTGCTTTAGCCGCAGCATATGGTCTTGTAATACATCAAATGGATGTGAAAACAACTTTCTTAAATGGAGATTTAGAAGAAGAAATCTATATGGAACAACCTGAAGGGTTTGTGGTTCCAGGAAAGGAAAGAAAGTTTGTAAACTTGTTAAGTCTCTTTATGGACTGAAACAAGCGCCTAAACAATGGCATGCAAAGTTTGATGACACAATGCTGTCAAATGGCTTTAAGATCAATGAGTGTGATAAATGTGTTTACATTAAATATTCTCTAAATCATATAGTCATTGTTTGTCTATATGTAGACGATATATTGATAATGAGTAATGATATTGCTAACATTAATATCACAAAGCATATGTTAAGCAGGAAGTTTGATATGAAAGATTTAGGAGTTGCTGATGTAATCTTGGGAATTAAGATCCATAGAACTCCACAAGGTCTTGCTCTATCACAATCTCACTATATCAAAATAGTCCTTGAAAGATTTAAATATTTAAACTTTAGGGTTTCAAAAACTCCTATTGATATGAATCTTCCACTAAAGAAGAACAAAGGAGAGAGCAAGTCTCAATTAGATTATGCTCGGGTTTTGGGATGTTTAATGTACATCATGAACTGCACTCGACCTGATATAGCAAGTGCTATTAGTAAGTTGAGTCGGTACACGCATAACCCAGATCAAACTCAGTGGATGGCAATGAAACGGGTCTTGGGATATTTAGAGTATACTCAAGATTATGCCTTGCAATATAGCAAATACCCAGTGGTAATTGAAGGATATTGTGATGCAAATTGGATCTCCAGTTCACATGACTCAAAATCTACAAGTGGATATATATTCACTCTTGGAGGAGGAGCTGTGTCTTGGAAGTCATCCAAACAAACTTGTATAGCTCGCTCAACGATGGAGGCAGAATTCATAGCTTTAGACAAAGCTGGTGAAGAAGCTGAATGGCTTCGGAATTTCTTGGAAGACATTCCATTATGGCCCAAACCACTGACACCTATCTGCATTCATTGCGATAGTCAATCAGCCATAGGACGGGCAAAGAATGTTATGTATAACGGTAAGAGTCGTCATATAAGACGAAGACATAAAACCGTTAGGCAATTGCTCTCTAGAGGAATCATTTCAATTGACTTCATAAAGTCTAAGAAAAATGTGTCGGATCCACTTACAAAAGGCCTACCTAGAGAGGCAGTTGAATTTACAACAAAGGGAATGGGTCTAGGGCCTATGGAAAGTCAATCATTACGGTAACTCTACCTAGGAGATTGGAGATCCCAAGATCTAGGTTCAAGGAGATCAAATAAAGTAATGAACGACAGTTGAACATTGTCAAAACAAAAAGTTGTGATCCATTCTCATGATAAGACAATGTTAGGGAACAAGGATAAAGCATTAAGCTTTTAATGATTATCTAATTCTGATACATGTGGTATCAGAAAATGTAATCAACGGGGTTACATGTTTAGAAATCACCTATGTAAGTGTGAAGTGTAAGCCGCTTCAAGGAGAAGTTAACAAGGCCAAATTCTCTATACACTTATGAAACCAGGAGGTGTTCATGGCTAAAACGAACACAACATTGAGAACCAAAGACGTTTAAGGGTTAGTTGGGTAGCTTATGTTGTCTAGGTATACACTAAAGCTCGACGGTTCAAAGATATCAAATCTACCGATTGACCGAGCATATCCGATATAAGTTCACTATGGAAAGTTCAAAGGGAAACCTACTTATCCAAATACAGCTAAATCTTAATTGCAAATTACACAATTTATACGTACCTTCTTCTTTAGACCATTCCCCATTCATGTGGGGGATTGTTGGAATTTATTAAGAAATGCATAGTCATGCATGGTCTTAATATAAATGGAGTGAAAGGGAAATGTAATAAATAATTTTGGAGGGAAATGAAAAATTTCAAATTCATTAAAGTTTGAGAAAATTCAGTGTCCCACATAGGATGGGAAAACTTCTTTTAGTGTGTTTATATAGTGAAACACAGTATTTGATTCTCAAAAGGTTGAGAAAAAGGAAGACCCCTCGCGCCGTCGTCGTCGCTCGTTCGGCTCGGCTTCGGCTTCGGCTACGGCTTCGGCTTCGGCTTCGGCTTCGGCTTCGGATTTGGTCAAATGATCGATAAGATTAATTTTTTGACCAAAGTTTAATTAATTTTTAATTAATTAATGAATCCGAATTAAATTTGTAAAGTTTAATTAATTAATTAATTAAATTAATTAATGAATCCGAATTAAATTTGTATTTCCGTTTTCCAACAGCCCCTAACGGTCACCCAACAGTCATCTTCTTTAAACAATATGACTGTTGAAAAACTCCATTTCCAACAGTCATCTTCCTACACAATATGACTGTTGGAATAAACAATATGACTGTTGGAAAACTCCATTCCCAACAGTCATCTAGGGGTCTATAAATACCATCATCTGAGACTCATTTCGTTACAGAATTTCTACAGAAATTTTTACTCAATATCAGACAAAAATTCTCTCTCAATCGTATTCCAATATACTATTCCAGTTTTCAACCAGTGAGTATTTTTTCCTGCTGTGATTTGCAAACGTTACTTTGAGTTCGTTGGTGTTCTGTGATTTGTTTTGCCGCTATCACAGAAACAATTTCCGTTCTATCCTGGGAGGAAGTAACCCATAATCCTTGGCAACTGTGGGAGGGTTATAATTCCTTAAGGAAACACAAGTGATTTGTGGGTTCGGAAAGTTTTTCTGCTTCATCTAATTTTTCTTGTTTCAGAAACTAAAAAAGAAGAACACTGTAATTTAATAATAACAGAAATATAGGGTAAGACTGCGTTTAATAGATCCTTGTGGTCCGGTTCTTCCCTGGACCCCGCGCATACCGAGAGCTTAGTGCACTTGACGGCCCTTTTTAATATTAACTGGAATTGTATGTCTCCATTTGAATATTTCTTTCTTTATTAGCTTGCTAAGTGTATCTTTATTAATGAATTAAATGTAGGCAAAGAATGTGTCCAATTGAAATACCAGGTGAATGGGAAAAGACTCTGTACTGTAGATGTTTACAACAACAAATGCCACAAGGAACATGAAGATTAATGGAGTACATGCTTTTGAATTTTTTTTCTCTTTTGTGTTGTAAATGCTGTCATTTTTTTCTTTTTCTTTTGTTTTTAAATAGAAAAATGAGGATAAATTCTAGTCCTTACTTACCGTACAATTACGTATATTGTTTAAAGGTGCATTTTTTCGTGGTAAGTTATTTCATAAAAGGTGTAATATTTCCCGCAGTGAATTGTTTTTTATTTTCTTTCAACATAAAAGGAAAAAAAGTATCTTTATTTCAACAACACTGCAAAATAATTATATGGCATAAAGGAAAAAAACGAAATAGGAAATAGCAGAAAATGAAGATGAGAGGAATCTTGTGAAACTGAGTAGATAAATATTAAAAGCAATATATTTATCAGTTTTTATCGTTTGTGAAATTCAAACGGCGATTTAAACATAATTGTTTACCCTCAAAATCGGTTAACAATTGAATTTGTTAGTGGTTTAAAGGATATGCGGATTAAAAATATAAACTTTCTTTCAAAGTCCAGCTTGCGCCCAATGCCCACGTCCAAGTCTTTTAATCAACAGTCATCAAAAGTGAACATTTCCATGGAAAGACTTGTGCATAGACTTAAAATATCTTTATTCATTTTGAAGTTGTCGGTTTCTTCCACTAAAGTTGTTAAATTTGATGTGAAAAAAGGAAGAATATTTTCTGCAATAATAAAAAGCATGATGTACATTTATAACAACCACACAAAATTGAAAAAACTTATCTAAACTGGAAAAAAAACAACGACACCATCCAAATGCTCTTTATCTAAAGTTAAAAAGTGAACATTTCCATGGAAAGACTTGTGCATTGACTTAAAATATCTTTATTCATTTTGGAGTTGTCCGTTTCTTCCATTAAAATTGTTAAATTTGATATGAAAAAGGACAAGTTGCCCCAAATCCACGACGATCAAAGTAAAGAATATTTTCTAAAAACACATATTAAATGAATCATGCATAAGTGATCTTTGGAGACATTATTAGCTGGAAATCAAAAACTAATTTATAATAACCACACAATTTTTTTTTTTTTTTTTTAAACCCCCTCCCAAATTAGGAGGATCTATAGTGTTTCCACACTTCCCTTCCAGCGTGACTCGAACCCAGGACCTAATGGTTATAGGTGGAGATGCTTTTACCAACTGAACCACATAAAATTAAAAAAGCTTTTCTAAACCGAAAAAAAAACCAACTTTTCTAAATTTATCCTCCTATATATTTGTGCATAGGCTTTTTCTTAAATTCAGCGACCAACTCTTGAACTCATTTTATGCAAACATGGGCTACAAGCAACTCTCAGTTGTGCTCTTTGTCTTTGTCTGTCATGAACTTGCTTTTTCTTCATCCACATTACCTCATTTGTGCAACAAACATCAAAGTATTTCCCTTCTAAAATTCAAGCAGACGCTTACTGTAGATCCCTTTGCTTCGTGTGATTACAATGGTCAGGTGAAAACGAGTAGATGGAACATGAGCAGAGATTGTTGTTTATGGGATGGCGTGATATGCGATGAGTTTACTGGCCATATCATTGAACTTGATCTCAGTTGCAGCAATCTTAAAGGGATTATTGATTCTAACAGCAGCCTATTCCAGCTCTCATATCTCCAAAAGCTTAACCTTAGTATGAATGACTTCTATCCTTCCGAAATCTCGCCTAAATTTGGCAGATTTTCGAACTTGACGCATCTCGATCTTTCTTACTCATCTTTCACAGGTCAAATTCCTTCTGAAATCTCTCATCTTTCCAAGTTACAGTCTCTTTATTTATCAAGTAACGACATGCTCAGTCTTGGACCTCACAATTTCAAATTGCTTCTTCAGAATTTGACCCAATTAAGAGAGCTTGATCTTACAAATGTAAACATCACTTCCACCATTCCTCCAAATATCTCTTTTCATATAACAACTCTGAAGCTTAGTGGGACATTTGGGGCATTACCTGAGACTATTTTTCACTTGCCGAACTTGCAAGTTCTTGCCTTGTCAGGAAATAATCAGCTCTGTGGTTATTTTCCAAAGACCAAATGGAACAGCAGTGCATCTCTAAGGGATCTATCTCTCTTAGGCGTGAACTTTTTTGGTGATTTTCTGCCCGAATCTTTTGGCTATCTAACTTCATTGCAGAGACTGGATCTTACTTCTTGCAATCTCTCGGGGCCGGTTCCGAAATCTCTTTGGAATCTCACCCGTATTGAAGGACCAATTCCTCTGTTTACAAGTGGACTGCAAAAGCTGGAGGTATTTCTGCTATCAGATAACAACCTGAATGGAGCAATACCGTCATGGGTATTCTCCCTTCCATCACTAAGTGCACTAGACTTGAGTCTTAACCACTTTTCCGGTCAGCTTGAGGATTTCAAGTACAATACATTAGTCCAGATTAATTTAGGACACAACCAGTTGCAAGGTCCTCTTCCCAAGTCACTTCAGAACCTCGTGAATCTAGAGGAGCTTGATCTTACATCTAACAATTTTAGTGGCAATGTAGACGTCAGCATCTTTTCAAACCTCAAACAACTTACCTATCTGGGTCTTTCATATAATAGTATTTCACTCACTAATGACAACAACGTCAAGTCTACCTTGCCCGAATCTCTTACAGACTTATACTTGTCCGGTTGTGAAGTAAACGAATTGGACTTTTTGAGATCAGCTAAGAATCTTGAGTGGTTGGATCTTTCATATGACAAGATTCAAGGAGCAATTCCTGATTGGGCATGGTCCAATTGGATGAACTCACTGATTTATCTTAATCTATCCCACAATATGTTGACAAGTATTGACCATATTTCATCGTTTTTTCAGCCGTCCTTTCTAAGTACTCTGGATTTGGGATCCAATTTTCTTCAAGGATCTCTACCTATTCTACCGTCCTCTCTAAGCATTTTTTTCATATCAAATAATAGTCTCACTGGAAAGATCCCTTCCTCTTTTTGCAATTTGACATCATTAACAGTTCTTGATTTGGCAAGAAACAATCTGGAAGGAGCAATTCCACAATGTATAGGTAACATGAGTAGCCAACTCAAGGTTTTGGATATGCAACGCAATAGTCTCAGTGGGAAGATCCCTTCCTCTTTTTGCAATTTGACATCATTAATGATTCTAGATTTGTCAAGGAACAAGTTGAAGGGAGCAATTCCACAATGTTTGGATAACCTGAGTGACAACCTCAAGGTTTTGGATATGCAACACAATAGTCTTTCTAGGAATCTCCAAATAACTTTTAGAGTTGGATGTGGACTTACAAGCTTCAACTTGTATGGCAATAAGGTAGAGGGAAATATCCCAGGATCCTTGGCCAATTGCAAAGAGTTGGAAGTTCTTGATTTGGGAAACAATCACCTCAATGACACATTCCCTATGTGGCTGGGAACACTTCCGAAGTTAAAAGTTTTAAGCTTGAGATCCAATAAATTATATGGACCCATCAGAGCTTCAAGGATGAAAAACTTGTTTCCTCAGCTTCAAATACTGGATCTCTCTTGCAATGCATTTACAGCAGAGTTGCCAACAAGTCTTTTTCATCATTTTAAAGCCATGATGAGAACTAATCAAACAAAGGAGGCACCAAGAGATGGATATTACGAAGACTCAGTAGTTGTTGTGACAAAGGGGCAGGAGCTTGAAGTTGAGAGAATCTTGTCTCTGTACACCACTATCGATCTTTCAAGTAACAAATTTGAAGGACATATTCCTAGTCTTCTGGGAGATCTCATAGCACTGCGCGTGTTGAATTTGTCTCATAATGGATTGCAAGGTGATATACCGAAATCACTTGGAAATCTATCTGTGGTTGAATCATTGGACTTTTCATTTAACCAGCTTTCGGGAGAGATACCAAAACAACTTGCTTCTCTTACGTCTCTTGCATTCTTAAATCTCTCCCACAATCATCTCCAAGGATGCATTCCTCAAGGACCTCAATCCCATACCTTTCAGAGTAACTCATACGTAGGAGGTAATGATGGATTGCGTGGTTTCCCAGTTTCGGAAGGATGTGGAAGTAGCAGGATGCCACAGACAAACAACACAACGCGCGTTTTGGATGAAGAAAGCACTTCTGAATTTCTCAATGATTTTTGGAAAGCTGCTCTTATGGGATATGGAAGTGGACTAATTATTGGATTATCCATTGCATATTTCATGCTTTCAGCTCGAAATCCCAATTGGCTTTCTTGGATTGTTGAAGAACTGGAACACAAAATCACCATGAGAAGGCGAAAGAAGCAGCGAGCCCATCAAAGGCACTATAGAAGAAGAAGATGAAATAATGGTGTCGAGACAAGTTCCAGTCGTCCAATGTGTAATTGCAGGTATATATTCATATTAAGCTCTATCTGATTTTTTTCTTAGTTTAAATTAGCTGGTATTTCAGGAAACAACCTTCCATAGAAATATAGGGTAAAACTGCGTTAGATCCTTGTGGTCCGGCCCTTCCCTGGACCCCGCGCATAGTGAGAACTTAGTGTACTGGACGACCCTTTTTAATAGTAACTGGAATTGTATGTCTCCATTTGAATATTTCTTTCTTTATTAGCTTGCTAAGTGTATCTTTATTAATGAATTAAATGTAGGCAAAGAATGTGTCCAGTTGAACCAGGTGAATGGGAAAAGACTCTGTACAGTAGATGTTTACAACAACAAATGCCACAAGGAACATGAAGATTAATGGAGTACATGCTTTTGAATTTTTTTTTCTTTTGTGTTGTAAATGTTGTTGTCATTTTTTCTTTTTCTTTTGTTTTTAAATAGAAAATGAGGATAAATTCTAGTCCTTACTTACCTTACAATTACGTATGTTGTTTAAAGTTGCATTTTTCGTAGTAAGTTATTTTATAAAAGGTGTAATATTTCCCGCAGTGAATTGTTTTTTATTTTCTTTCAACACAAAAGGAAAAAAAGTATCTTTAGTTCAACAACACTGCAAAATAATTATATGGCATAAAGGAAAAAAACGAAATAGGAAATAGCAGAAAATGAAGATGAGAGGAATCTTGTGAAACTGAGTAGATAAAGATTAAAAGCAATATATTTATCAGTTTTTATCGTTTGTGAAATTTCAAACGGCGATTTAAACATAATTGTTTATCCTCAAAATCGGTTAACAATTGAATTTGTTAGTGGTTTAAAGGACATGCGGATTAATTTGATACTAAACGATGAATTAGATTGCAATTGAAATAAACAACGATAAATTAACTGCAAACCACACTAATTGGATAGTATCAGCCTAGGAAGGCTGCCACCCTCGAGCTGAATGTACTTTGATCGACATCACGACACCAAAGAATAAGAACTTATAGAATAACAGTAGTAATGTATTGCTTATGAGTGTATGTTATCATGTTTCTCATGAATTGTTAGGCCCCTTTTATATATTAGAAGAGTACTACTTTAGGGTATCATTCTATTGATCTATAAAAAGTCATTAATTTGCTGACTGTTGGCCCCCCTTTTTGGTATATGTTCCGTGATTTCCGCCGTAATGTTCGGTTAGTTGCGAGAATTTTTCTGACCCTTGTCGGATAAGCTGGCAATATTTTCCTTGAGACAGTTATAACCGGGACCAGTTATGACCTCGGTAAACTCGAAGGCAAGTCTGGTGGTTCCGGTGGCTAATTCGGCAAGGCGGAAGCCGATCTCTGGTATTTTATCACCATCTCTCGATCCCGACTTATCGTGTTGCATGCTCGGTCAAATCCCGAGTTCGATTTGTATACTATAATTTATATATATACCAGAGATAATTCTTTTACTCTTTTCATTTTAAATATTCGATACCATTTTGAGAGCGAATCTTTAAATTAGTTTATAAATAATCAAGTTTCTAATTAATTTTTTTTTGTTTTCAGTTCATTTTAAGTGCTAGGACACAACATAACAAAACAACAATTCTAATTTAATGCGTCTGTTGGTATATACGTTAATTAAATCTGTAATTTTACAAGGAGTGCTCATTGTTATTGTTACAGGTAAATAATGTAAAATCCTACACACTTTCTCCTAAAGACAACGCTTTTACAGTCCAACTCACACACCCATGTTATGCACAGTTCCAAGATCAACTTGTTTACTACCAAAAAGAAATCAAAGAGAAAATGAGTTATGGGGAGGTTTCTGATGTCTCTGGAATCCAAGCTAAAGAAACTGTTCGTGTGGGTCCCTGTAACAGGGATTAATGTTGATGAGGAGTCTCATATGATTGAATTCCATGTTGGGTTTTTGTCTGAGAAGTTGTCTGCTAAGGATTTTGAGACTATTCCCACTTGTAAGAATAATAAGGGGTGCCAAGATTCTCTCCTTTCTTCAATATAATGAGGTCAAAGTTCTTATCTTTATACTCCATATATTTCACTTTATGTCACTTTCTTAAATTTCGTGACTAGTCAAAACTAAGGAGTACTATTTCTAATGTCTAAATCTAATACTCGTAGTGTAGGTTCATTGATTTTGTCATTAAACTATAACTGAATTAAAAAAAAGAAAAAATAAAGCAATTTGCTATTAAGTAATGTGTAAATTAGAAAGGACTAGAATAGAACTAAAATAGAAAGGAGAAGAAAACCCAACAACTTAAATAGAAAGGAGCAGGAAAGGCTGAAAATTGTTTCGAACCATTCAGCAAAGAAGGGAACTTGAGCGCCCAAGCCGATCACATCCACAGTCAGCCTTTTTGTGTTTAGGGGCACAAGCAAAATAATTAAGGGTTCCATCCATATATGTACAGATATATATAACTTATATATACAGAGAATTTGCCGAGGCTAACGGGGTTGCATGACCCCTCAACTCGCAACGTAGGTCCGCCTTTGCCTTCGGTGTAGAGTGGTTCAACTTTGGAAGGGCCAACTGATGTTCTACCTTTAAGATAGTTGAAGCTTGAAGATTATTCTTGCCTAGGAGAAATAAGTAAAACGCTATGCTTTAAGTTGTTGGAAAAATAATTTGGGAGAGCAAGACAACAAAACACTCAAACACTCACAACTCACTTTAAGAATGGAGAAGAAATGATATTTTTCATTTAACTTGACTTACTTCAAATGGCTAGAATACATGGGTATTTATAGAATTCTTCCTACATGTATCTAGCCTAATCTCCATGTAAACACACTAACTAAATTCACATTAGTCTACACTAGTTCATACATCTCATAATGAAGTTCACATTAGTCTACACTAGTTCATACATCTCATAATGAAGTTCACATTAGTCTACACTTGTTCATATATCTCATACTAATATGAACTAATCTAAACATATTTAATACAAATGTGAACTAATGGAAACAAGTTTATTATAATTTTAACATCCCCCCTTAAACTTGTTTCATCACTCCAAGCGCCATCCTTAGCTTTTGAAAAACTTCAATCTTCAATGGCTTGGTGAAAATATCCGCAATTTGATCTTGTGACTTCACATGCTCAAGCTCCACAACTTTATTAGATATGCAATCTCTAATAAAGTGATACCTTGTATCTATATGCTTGCTCCTTTCATGAAATACCGGATTTTTGGCTAACTCGATAGCCGACTTGTTGTCAACAAAAATCTTTGTGGCATCCTTTTGTGGTNAGGGGAGTCGCTTGATGGGAAGACCCTCGCCTCTATGCGGGCCCATGTAGAAAAGCTCACATCCGAGCTAGAAGCTGAGAGAGAACAAAGAGAGAAGGAGAGAGAAGAAAGAGAGAAGAAGAAAGAAAAACGTAGAGATGCTCAGTATGCTGCTCTACGAAACCAGATCAAATCTCTCTTGGCTTCTGGCTCTTTTCCAATTCCCCCGTCACCTGAATCATCGCCGGATGGTGTGGAATGTGATGACACTTCATCCTGCGATGACGATGACGATGTAGACATTAGTAATCGTTAAATTGTAATAACAACTTATATAATGTATAAGTTCATTTGAACTTCAAACCTTATTGTTGTTTGATGTTGTTGTTTAATGTGTTGTTTATTGTAGTTGTTATTCTTGTTGTTGTTTGTTGTAGTTGTTCTTGTCGTTGTTGTTGTTTTAATGGCTAAAAATGCTTCTTTTAGGAATTTGGTAAAACTGGCAGGTGGTGTAGCTGCCAAAACAGGCAGTTTCTGGAAAAAATATACCACAAAAAGCGACCAACTTTGGTCGCCAATTGGTCGCTATTTTGCTGGAAAAAATTGATTCAGCACAATAGCGACCAAAGTTGGTCGCTTCTGGAAAAATAAAAAAAATTAAAATACTACATAAGCGACTAACTTTGGTCGCTTATGTAGTATTTTAATTTTCTGTATTTTTCCATAAGCGACCAAAGTTGGTCGCCAATGGAAAAATAAATAAAATTAAAATACTACATAAGCGACCAACTTTGGTCTCTTATGTAGTATTTTAATTTTATTTATTTTTCCATACTTTGGTCGCTTATGTAGTATTTTAATTTTATTTATTTTTCCATTGGCGACCAACTTTGGTCGCTTAGTTCAGATTTTAATTTTCTGAATTTTTCAGTGGGCGACCAAAGTTGGTCGCTATTTAGCGACCAACTTTGGTCGCTAACAATGAGTGACCACCTGAATATTGACCAGACCATTGTGGTCGCTTTTTGGTCGCTTTTGGGCTGATAGGGACCAACTTTGGTCGCTTTTTTCGGTCGCTTTTTACCTGATTTTTAGTAGTGATTTTTAACGTCCATCTGCCATAAGTTTCAGTCTTTGTTAGCTGCAAGTGCAAGTAAGACTCAGATAGTTGTGAGCTTTGCTACTGGACTAAATGTTTCATCATAGTCTAGTCCATGTTATTGAGAAAATCCTCGAGCAACCAGACGAGCCTTGTGTCTTTCTATGGATCCATCTGCTCTGCACTTTATCTTATAAACCCATTTGCAAGAAATGAGTTTCACATCTCTTGGCTTTGGCACAAGCTCCCAAGTCTGGTTTCGTTCTAATGCAGTAATTTCCTCTTCCATAGCTTTAGTCTGTTGGAAAAATTTGGGAGAGCAAGACAACAAAACAGTCAAACACTCACAACTCACTTTAAAAGTGGAGAAGAAATAATATTTTTCATTCAACTTGACTTACACCAAATGGCTAGAGTACATGGGTATTTATAGGATTCTTTCTACATGTATCTAGCCTAATCTCCATGTAAACATATTAACTAAATTCACATTAGTCTACACTAGTTCATACATCTCATAATGAAGTTCACATGCATCAAAACACTAACTTACTTCATGAACTAATATGAACTAATCTAAACATATTTAATATAAATGTGAACTAATGGAAACAAGTTTAATATACTATTATAATTTTTAACATTCCCCCTTAAACTTGTTTCATCATTCCAAGCGCCATCATTAGCTTTTGAAAAACTTCAATCTTCAATGGCTTTGTGAAAATATCCGCAATTTGATCTTGCGACTTCACATGCTCAAGCTCCACGATTTTACTAGATATGCAATCTCTAATAAAGTGATACCTCGTATCTATATGTTTGCTCCTTTTATGAAATACCGGATTTTTGGCTAACTCGATAGCCGACTTGTTGTTCACAAAAATCTTTGTGGCATCCTTTTGTGGTTGGTGAAGTTCCTCCAACAAACTTCTTAACCAAATTGCATGACAAACACATGAGCAAGTTGCAGCATACTCCGCCTCACAAGTTGACAAAGTAACAATTGGTTGTTTCTTAGAATTCCATGTAAATGCAGAATTTCCAAGAAAGAAAACAAATCCAGTAGTACTTTTACGATCATCAATATCACCAGCCCAATCACTATCACAATATCCCACAAACTTAGAATCTTTAGAAGATGAATAAAGAATTCCATAATCAAGCGTATCTTTGATGTACCGAAGTATTCTTTTTGCTACCTTTAAATGGGAGGTAGTAGGAGCTTCCATAAATCGGCTCACAAGTCCAACACCATAAAGAATATCCCGCCTTGTACATGTCAAGTACCTCAAGCTTCCAACAACACTCTTGAAAAATGTGGGATTTACATTTTCTCCATCTCCATGCTGGGATATTTTAACTCCACATTCAACGGGGGTGCTCACGGGATTGCAATTATATATCTCGAACTTCTTGAGAATTTCCTTTGCATATTCTCCTTGAGAATAAAAATCCCATCCTTCCTTTGTTGCACTTGAATGCCAAGATAGTAGGACATTAATCCAATATCCGTCATCTCAAATTCATTAGCCATTGCTTCCTTAAATTCTTCAAACATCTTAGGATTATTTCCTGTAAAAATTAAGTCATCTACATACAAGCAAACAAGTAGAATGTCACCATTTTTAGCAATTTTTACATAAAGTGCATGTTCATGTGGACATTTTGAAAAATCATTTGCTTGAAAATATTTATCAATTCTACTCTTCCAAGCCCGCGGAGCTTGCTTCAACCCATATAAAGCCTTTTTCAATTTCAAGACTTTATTTTCTTGTCCTTCAACCTTATAGCCCAAAGGTTGATCAATGTAGACTTCTTCCTCCAATACGCCATTCAAAAAAGCTGACTTCACATCCATTTGATGGAATTTTTCATTGATTTTGGGTGGCCAAGGCAATGACAAAGCGAATTGTTTCCAAACGAGCAACCGGTGTAAATACCTCTTCATAGTCAATACCGGCTTTTTGCTTGTATCCTTTAGCTACCAATATTGCTTTGTACCTTTCTACTTCACCCTTAGAATTCTTCTTTAGCTTGTACACCTATTTGACTCCAATGGTGCTTTTGCCTTTTGGAAGTGTGACCAACTCCCATGTTTCATTCTTTTTTATTGCCTTGATTTCTTCATCCATGGCATCTCTTCATTTGGAATTTTGGAATGCATCCTCAAAGCTCATAGGCTCACTATCCACCAATAAACAAAAGTGAGTAAAATCATATAAATCATTTCTTACTACTTCCGTGTTTTCATACAAGTCACGGAGACTTTTACTCTTGTGAGGTGCTTCACTTGAACTTGAACTTGATTCCTCCACTTCTTGATTTTGTGGCGGAGGTGTTGATAGTCGTGAGATAGGTTGCTCCACATCTTCTTCATCATCATCAAATAATGGACTAAAAGAGTAATCTTGCTCTTTAGTCTTCCAATCCCAAGCACTATCTTCATCAAACTCAACATCTCTACTCAAAGTAACCTTGCCATTTTTGGGGTTATACAATTTATAACCTTTAGAATTTTGATCATAACCAATACAAACATACCTCTCACTTTTGTCATCGAGCTTGGTCCTCTTTTCATCATGTATATGTGCATATGCAATGCTTCCAAAAACTCGCAAGTGAGAAACTTTGGGCTTGAAACCACTCCATGCCTCTTGAGGTGTTTTTCCATGAACACGTTTTGTGTGGCAACGATTTAGTAAGTATACCGCACAAGCAACAGCTTCAGCCCAAAATTCCTTTGGCATATTTTTGCTCTTCAACATACTCCTCACCATGTTAAGAATGGTCCGGTTCTTTCTTTCCACGATGCCATTTTGTTGTGGTGATCTTGGCACGGTTAAAAAATGGCGAACTCCATTTTTCTCACAAAAAACTTTGAATTCATTTGAAAGTGAATTCTCCACCATTGTCCGACCGAAGTGACTTAAATTGATAGCCACTCTGTTTTCCACCATCCTCTTGAATTTTTTAAAGGTTTCAAACACCTTTGATTTTACCTTCAAAAAATAAACCCAAGTTTTTGTAGAAAAATCATCAATGAAAAGTAAAAAATAATTACTTTCACCAAGTGAAGATGGCTTGATAGGTCCGCAAACATCCATGTGACTTAACTCCAAAGGGCATCTTGCTCTTGTCAAAGACTCTTTAGGAAAACTTTTTCTAGCTTGCTTTTCAAAGATACATCCTTCGCAAAGTTGGTTGGGATGATTAATGCTTGGCAATCCATTCACCATGCTTTCTTTATTCATCAACCTTAAGCTATCAAAATTCAAGTGACCAAATCTCATATGCCAAAGCCAAGATGAGTCTTTGGCACATGAAAGTAAGCATCTTGGAACATCATTTTGAAGATTTAAAATGAACATTTTATTATTAGCCATAGGAACTTTAGCTAACAATCTTCCTTTTTCATCTCTCATAAACAACTTTTTATCTTTCAAATGAATGTCATAATTTTTCTCCAAAAGTTGTCCCAAACTCAAAATGTTACTTTTCATCTCCGGCACATATAAAACATTAGAAATTAATTGATGACTTCCATCTTTCAAGCGAATTAAAATCGTACCTTTTCCTTTGATTTTAACATGTGAAGAATCTCCAAAAGTGATTGTGCCACAATTCAACTCTTCAAGTTCCACAAATAAATCCTTCTTTCCACAAATATGGCTACTTGCTCAAGGTACTATTGGTGCTTCTCGGCACTTTCTTCTCCTTTGCATGCGAGAAGCAAGGTGGCATCTTCATCTTTATTTTTGCTCTCCACGAAATTATTTTTCTCTTCAAAGTTATCTTTACATTCCCAGGAAAAATGACCGAATTTATGACAAGTATAACATTCAATATTTGATTTGTCATACCTTCCTTGATTTTGCCTCCACCCTTTCCCTCTTCCACGACCTCTTCTTGAATTAAAGTCTTGGCCTTTATTTTCTCTACTTGAAGGTGGTTGACTAACGCCTCTTCCGCCTCTACCACGATCTCTTCCATTTCCACGGCCTCTTTGTTGCGAGCCACGCCTTTCATCTTTCTCCTTGAAAGAAAATTTTGCTTGCAACGCTTGTTCAACCGATTCTTCTTTCGGTTTCTTCAACTTCTCTTCATGTGCTTGCAAAGAACTCGAAAGCTCGTCTATGGTCATGGTGTCCAAGTCTTTGGACTCTTCAATGGCAACAACAATAAAATCAAATTTTGAAATTAAAGATCGTAGTATTTTTGCAACGACCTTATCGTCTTTCAACTCTTTACCATATCTTTTCATTTGATTGACAATAGCCAAAACTCTTGAAATATAATCCACAACATATTCATTGTCCTTCATATGCAGATTCAAACTCTCCTCTTAAGGTTTGGAGGCGAACTTATTTCACTTTGTCCAAATCTTTAAAAGAAGTTTGAAGAATATTCCATGCTTCCTTGGAGGTTGTTGCATTTGCAACCTTCTCGAACATCTTGTCGTCCAAACCTTGATGGATGAGAGTGAGTGTCTTTTGATCCTTCTTATTTGTGGCAGCGGCATCTTCTGCTTCATCAACACCGAACTCTACCGGTTCCCAAACATCATAGGCACCAAGCAAGGCTTTCATTCGAATACACCAATTTCCATAGTTCTCTTTTGTAAGCATAGGAACTTGAAATGGTGTTCCGTTAGAATTCGTCATCTTTTCTCCAAGTTTGTTGTCTTCAACCACACCGGCTCTGATATCAAATGTTGGAAAAATTTGGGAGAGCAAGACAACAAAACAGTCAAACACTCACAACTCACTTTAAAAGTGGAGAAGAAATAATATTTTTCATTCAACTTGACTTACACCAAATGGCTAGAATACATGGGTATTTATAGAATTCTTTCTACATGTATCTAGCCTAATCTCCATGTAAACACATTAACTAAATTCACATTAGTCTACACTAGTTCATATATCTCATAATGAAGTTCACATGCATCAAAACACTAACTTAGTTCATGAACTAATATGAACTAATCTAAACATATTTAATATAAATGTGAACTAATGGAAACAAGTTTAATATACTATTATAATTTTTAACATAGTCCACTTCAGATTTTGAAATGCTTCTTCAAATGTCTCAGGTTCTTTTGCATCTGCTTCTTCTACTATGGCAGCATTTGCATATCTGGGATTTGGCTTTTTGGTCCTTGTTGATCTTCTGAGTTGAGTTGGTGCAACTGTTTCACTGGACTTGGCTTTATCACTTGGTCGTTGGTACACACCAGTTCACCAAGGACTTTGACAAATACATTATTCATCACCATCAGCATTTTCATCTTCATTGCTGATTTTCGTCTTTTGTTGACAAAATCACTGGACTGCGACCAACATTTTCGTCTTCTGCTTCACCGGAACTTAATTGAATTTCAGCAGATTTCAGCTTATCTTTGAAATCATCAGAATCTGGTAATATCTTCTTTTCTGAGGACTACCAAGAAGATGCTTCATCGAACACCACATTTTGGCTCATGTAACACTTTCCTGTTGTAGGGTCACAACACTTCCAGCCTTTCCTTTGTCCATCATATCCCACAAAAATGCACCTAATAGCTTTTTATCAATCTTGCTACGTAAATGATCAGGAACAAATACATAACAAACATATCCGACTAACTGAAAGTTTCATATTCCACAACTTCTCAAAAGGTGAAAGAAGGCATAACCTTTGTTGAGGAAGTCTGTTAATCACAAAGGACGCGGTCTTCATTGCTTCTGCCCAAAATTTGTCCTGGGACATTTTTCGCGTGAAGCATACTTTGACAGATTTCCGCTAGATGTCTGTTCTTCCTTTTCGCTACACCATTTCTTTTGCGGGTGTGTTTGCATACATGAACTGATGACGTATTCGACATTTCCGAAGGAAGTCAGAAAATTCATTTGAGGTATATTCCCCACCATTGTCAGTTTGGCAAAGAATTTTCTTATCAATTTCTACTTCAGCATCCTTTTTGAACTCTTTGAATTTTGAAAATGTATCAAAATTTTTCCTTTAAGAAGTAAATCCATACATATGTGGAAAAATCATCAATGAAGGTCACCATATATTTCATCCCACCAACAGATGCTTGCTTGACAGGTCCGAACACATCAGAGTGAACTAATTCTAATGGTTCTTTTGCTTTATATTTTGACTCCTCATACGGCAACTGATGCGCTTTTACCATACTGACATTACGTCTACTCTAATTGCAAGTTCGGGAAGACCCTTCAACATTGACTTTTCCATCATGACACTTAGCTTAGAGCAGCTAACGTGACTCAATCTCATATGCCATAAGTCTGCAGTCTCGTTCTTCCTCATCTTGTCTACATACGCGGTTTCTGCCGACATCACATAGATGGAATTCAATCTCTGTCCCTTTAACACTGGTTCTTTTGTAATCTCCAGGCCATGAAATATCATTACATCTCGCGGACCAAACAGAACAAAAAGGCCCGACGATGTTAATTGTGCTACCGAAAGAAAATTTTTCTTCATACCTGGGACGTGATAAACATTTTGAAGCAACATCGGTCAGCACTATTCTTTGGAGATACTACAGTGTTACCGACGTGAGCTTCGATAATTTTGTGTCGTCGGCTGTCACCACCTCACGACTCCCCTTGTACTCGGACAAATTTTACAGCTTCTCTTTATCACCAGTCATATGATTTGAGCATCCTGAGTCAACGATCCAGTCGTTCTCATAATCAATATGTCTAGAGGTTGTTGCTGTAAGAGCTAACTCCTCTTCTTCTGCAGCAAAGAATGCTTCTGCATCCTAGTCATTTCACTTCTTTACTTTGTATTGGAAGTAGCCGCATTACTCTCCACAGACCTTTTCATAGACCAGCAGACATTAGCTTTATGGCCCTTCTTTCCACAGTTGTGGCATTTCCCTTCAAACCTTTTGTTGTCGCCATGATTCTTTGGAGCTCCCCCTAGACGATAAATCCATTGTCCTTGATGAGCTTTTGTCTTGTCGTCATTTCTTTTGGATCCACCAACATTGTGCTGCTTGAAGTTCCCTGTGCTTTTATTGGTGTAGAGCGCTTCCTCCTCACCCTTCTGCGGAACTCCACCCATTTGCTTACCCATGGCTTCTTGACCAGCAAGCAAATTCTCAAACTCAACAACTGATGGTTGATTTTGCCATCCTTGTATGGCAGTAATAAAGCCTCTGAATTCAGATCTCAAACCATGGATGATTATTCTTTTCATCCTGGTTTCGCCAATTGGAGTTGTTGGATCCAATTCTGAAATTTCACGGCATATCGACTTCTCCTTGTGAACGTATTGCGCAATGCTCATATCACGTTGCGCTATCGACAATAACTCACTCTCTAAAAGTTGTAGTCGTGTGTCATTCTTCTTAGAAAAGAGTGCAGCTAGCGTGTCCCAAGCTTCCGTTGGTGTTGTAGCATTTCGTATATGTTCCAGCACGTCTTCTTCAATGGTGGTTTTAAGGGCAAATAACGCTTTGGCTGCTTTAATCTTCCATTTTCGCGGTGCACCATCAGGTTCTTCTGCCCCCGGTTTGACTTCGCTTCCATTAACGACCTCCCAAAGATCTTGGCCTTCCATGTAGGAAATCATACATGTCATCCATGTTTTGTAATTTTGATGGTTGATTTTTTTAATTCTACCAATGGCTTGAAGCTGAGTCATCCTTATGTGAGACAATAACTTTTGCTCAAGAAAAATAAAGTGGTCACCAACAACTTATATGGTCAAAAGTGTTGTGTGACTTTACCAAAACACTCTTCCTCTCTTCCTATTATATATATATAGCCTGGCTCTGATACAAAATATGTTTGAAATAAAATAAAGGTACAAGAAAATAACTTTAGGATAAAAGGAAGACTTCTCTATAATGAGCAAAAGAACAGAACTTCTATTTTATTAAAAAAAAAAAGAACACTTAATATACTAGAAGAAAACTGAAAAACAGATATTAAGAAAGAGACTGGACTGGTGCCTTTTATAGGCATACACTGTAATAGCTTTTCCACATCTTGTTGCAGAAGTCCACAACAGTCACCAGAAAATAAGGAAAACACTAAAGACTCGGTAAAACAAAACTACCAACATCTATCCTACTAAACTAGTAAGTCAAAGTAAATACTAATGGGTAAAAACTGGTGTTACAATTTTAACCAAGTCATTTTTATTTTATATTATTATTTATTTATTTGTTGGGAGATAGGAGAGGCTTGGGTAACGGAAACAAGAAGGAAGGTCTAATTAGAAGGTGATACTTGCACCTCTTGAACTAAAAGTGACATCATCAACTTGTATGAATATTTATTTTTTCTTTTTAGTAACAACATCAAGGGAAGAGCAGTAAATCACGTTATTGGATCGGTAAAATAAAAGATTAAAAATTCTATGAACTTCGAAAATCACTTATTCAGTATTATTAATTAAAGTGGTGACAAGCTGAGGTTAAACTAGAGTTAAGACGATATGGTTAATATTAGAGTGTATAATTAATTAGTTACTCAAGTAGTTAGGTGGTTAGAAGTTAGTTATTTACTGTACATAAATATTGTACACTACATTGAAGAAATAACAGATTTCATTTTCCATTCAAGCTACTCCTCTCTTCTCTAAGATTCTGTCTTGCTTCTTTGTACGCATCTCCCCTTCCAATTACTGGTAGCCATGGCAGATAATATAGTATCAGATCTATCGGCATCGATCTAGATTGCAGCACTAGTCTTGTCTTAGTCATCTCAGAAACTTCAGTTCAACATTCTTTGATTGAATTGTCTTAGAATTATCTGAGCTAGAAACAAATAGGGTTTGTGAATTTCTTGTAGAATTTCAAAATTTTTCACGGCAATTCCTTTGCTTCTTAAAAATGGCGATTGCATATATGTCGAGTTCTACTAATGGCTTTCCTGTTCCTCCAACCACTAGAAATGGAAATTTGGGCACTGGTATAACAAGTTTCCCAACCATCGATCACAATCACCCTCTATTCTTACAGCCAACAGACACCAGGCAGAACATTGATCTCTCTTCAACTTACTGGATCTGATAGCTATGCCCCATCGAGTCGTGTTATGAGAATTGACCTTTTAGGTAAGAGTAAACTAGGTTTTGTTGATGGTCGATTTCCTAAAACTAGACTTGAATTTGAATTGCATGATTAGTGAGAATAAGTAACTGTTGTACTCTTATCATGGATTATGAATATTGTTAGGCCAGATTTACTGAGCAGTGTGTTATATGCATGATTCACATAAAGTATGTGAAGATATTAAGGAGATGTTTGATAAAGTCAATGGATCTAGAGTGTTGTACCTTCATAGAGAAATCCATACCTTGACTCAAGGAATCATGACAATAGCTGATTACTTCTCTAAAATGAAATACCTTTGGGATATATTTGACGCTCTCATGCCTTGCTCTAGTTGTCCTTATCCTGAATCTAAAGAAATATGCTCAACACTTTGAAGCTCATAGTCTACTACAGTTTTTGGTAGGATTAAGTGAAACTTATGCTCAATCAAGGATTCAAATTATGATGATGTCCCATGTACCTAGCATCAGCAAAGCATACTCCCTACTAATTGATCAAGAGAGTCAGAGAAGTCTTGCAAATTTTCAGCAGTGTATGCAAGTTACTGAGGGAATAGAAAGTACAGCCTTGTACAATAATAAGGGTAATGAAGGTCCAAGTGGTTACTTCATGTTTTAAAAGAATCAGGTTTAGTGCGAATACTGTGCATCCATTAAAAGATGTAGGGCCCCCGGCAAAAGGGACGTGAGTACATGTGGAATAGTACTCGTATGTAAGGCAGATAGAACAACATATAAAAATATGGTAACTCAAATAAGAGGCAAATAATGGACATCAAGGAACTACGAAACATCCCATAAATTCAAATTTCAAGTCTTATTATACTTACATCATTTTAAACCTCTTTTAGGAATCAATTGAGCCATATGAACTATACGTGGAATATATAATATAATGTAATTGAAACAACATGTACAAACAACGCCAAGAAAGTGGCACCTATTGTCTGCGTTAATAATGCGTCTCACTAGACCGTCCATATCCCTTTCTTATTTTATGACCATACATTTCATAGACCATTCTTAGTGTTCACATGTCATATTATACACCTATGCATCTCTTAGACCGTCCATAGTATTTATTCATACCGTACACATATACATTTCATACACGATACACCTATGCGTTTCATAGACCGTCCATAGAATTCCATACATAATATACCTATGCGTTTCATAGACCGTCCATAGGATTCCATACACAATATGCCTATGCGTTTCATAGACCGTCTATAGGATTCCATACACAATATACCTATGTGTTTCATAGACCGTCCATAGGACTCCATACATAATGCACCTATGCGTTTCATAGACTGTCTATAGGATTTATAACACAATACACCTATGCGTTTCATAGATCATCCATAGGGTTCATAACATATTATACCTATGCGTTTCATAGACCGTCCATAGGGTTCATAACACATCATTATGCACATAACTATGTATAAACTCAGGCGATATGGTTAACGCTACTTTAAGGTCGTAAGTTCCCAGATCATTGGAACACTTCATGTTCATGCTCATTATGGAGAAACATAGTTCATTACATTAACACATGCATGGCTAATCATTAAGTAGATCTCAATGGTGCGTAGACCCAATTTCTTTCCTTAAGGTTCATCATCATTTAACATAGGACGTCTCTTTTACACCTCATTATATACCTCTTTGTCATCTTGGGTCACTAGCTAAGTCATGATTCTCGTTTTGGCAACGACCATGGTTCATGTTCATACTACCACTTACTTGTACTAGTCACGTTGATCATAGGGCATTAATGACATTATTATATAAAGGAGTCAAAACTCATCTCATAATGTTTCGCACATTCTTTCATTTCATTGGCACTATTGGCCACAAATGTAATTCTCATTCTTGGCATGATGGCCACATTTCTACATCTCATACTCGCTTCATTCACTTTCAATCATTACGGATCATCAACAGTAAAGCATTTCTATTCAAGACTTTAAGTTCACATGTGAGCAGGTAGGAACATTAAGCACATTGAGGTTTCTTACACAATTTGGCATAATAGATTTCATTTGGGCTACGACTTGATTTTATAACAATTAGATATGCAACCCATGTTTCGAGCACATTTTCAAATAGCACACAACATAATAGGAACATTTGGAATACATATCGAGCATATATCTTTTGGACACAAGACTTGTTCGAATAATCCATTTGTAAAGAGTAACTCGGGACTTACAGAAACATCATAGGACTCAATTCTAGGAGAGAGGTTTATCCAACATACCTTGCTTTAGCCTTTTACTTTACTACAAAATTCCGTAAATCCTAGCCACTTCAATCTATTTAGAGATATAGCAAAATTGAACAAAAATTAGGAAGAAGTTCATGGTCCAGCTCATTTGAGCATTTTTATCAAACACTATGTGTGCAAATTGGTTACAAGGTCCTTTTACAAGATTTCCTTCACCCCACAACCAACTCAGCACCAAGAGTTCACCCATACTAGTTCAATGATCTTTCTGCAGCCCTTGATAGCACATGCATACATAAATAACACTCCCACACCCAAGATTTATACTTCCATTATCCACCTTCCACCCCAAATTTGAAATTGAAGACTAGGGTTAGAGCCTTACAAAGGTCACACCAAGGAGAATTTTTACAAGCTTGTAAGGTATCCTCCTGATTTCAAGACTAAAAAGAAAGGATCTACACCTACTCTTGGTCGTATGCAAATGGTGTCACTAGTTCAGATTTTTCTGCGGGAGAAACTACTAACAGGAACACTCAGCCATACTGTGGAATCTCACAGGCTAATGCTTCCTATCAACAGAGTAGGGGAAGATATCCAACTGCGTATCCAGAATAACAAGTTGTATATCCACAACAACAGACTCCTAATTTCGAGCATCCACCTCAATCAACTCCCGCCTTCTTCACTAGGGAACAATATTAGCAAACACTTCAACTATTGTCTAAGGGAAATGAAGAAGCTCCAGGATCATCTAGAAGGCTGGCTGTAACAGATAATCTGATTGCCTTGATAACCAATTTTGTCAATAGGAACTGGATCATAGATACCGGTGCCTCAAATCATATGACCTCTAGACTTGACATGGTTAAATTACACTATTGTCATGACCCAAAATCCAACTAGTCGTGATGGCACCTAATCCAACTTGCTATGTAAGCCAATTAACAACTATCCAATTTAATGAGATTTATTGAGACAACTGAATGATAAATAATTGACCTTTATACATTTCCTAAGAACTGGTAGTACAAATCATGAGCTTCTAAGATTTAGAATTTACAATGCTGGTATGAAATAAAATACATCATCTGTTTGAAATATACATGAACAAAAAAATTCTAAAGCTACCAAGATCAGTGGCAGCTATGATCGGAATGCAGGTACATCTTCAAATCCAGCTCCCGCCATACACAGCAACATCAACATCCAACATTTGCACGCAGTGCAGAAGTATAGTATGAGTACAACCGACCCCATATACTCAATAAGTAACAAACCTAACCTTAGGTTGAAAGTAGTGACGAGCTTGGACAAAGGTCAGAGTGCACCAACAGCCAAGAACAACTCATAACAATATAACTAAAGCGGTACAAGTAATATGTCACGCCCCGAACTCGGGAAGCGCGACCGGTGCTCAACCAAGTGAACCCGGTCGAGCAAGCTTACTTAATGCCTTCTACCCAAACTTACCCATGAATAACGAGAAGGTATCTTTTCATTAACAAGACATTAAGGAGATCGTGTATACAACATCAATCCATTACTATTAGCTACTTCATTCATAAGTCCCCAATATGTTACATTACACATTCAAAGTTTAGAAATGAAACATGTGATACAATTACAACATCATTAGTTTGACCTTCCCAATACCAACGTACAGCTTACACCATGACTACGGAGCTCCTAACGGGTACAAAAGAGTACTAGGATAATGCCGGCAACAAGGCTCCGGCTATACCTCAAAACACAATACATGAGAAAACAAAAGGTACATGACCCAGATACGAAATGGGGCTCACCAAGTAGTTGACAGGAGGATATACTGCTATCACTGATCGATGCCGCCTGCTATGGAAACTGATTCCAATATAATTTCACAATATTTGTTGGGGCGTGCAACCCGATCCCAATATATTATTAATATCTATTGCGACGTGTAACCCATTCCCAATATCAACTCATAAGCATATACGACTCAACCCAACCAACAACATAATCTCAACACAAAAGGGAAATAAAGTGTTCGGAACATCAAGGGACTACCAATACAAAATGGAGAATAACCAATACCTCGTATTCAAAAACCTCGACAAATCATCATTTCAAGAATAACTAAATAACTCACATAATCGGAATAACATAATAAAGAGCAACAAGTAATGCAAAGACAATAAGAACAAGTAAAAACATGAGATAATGGAGATATACAATTAATACAAGTAGGAACACATAGAAGGTAAGAAGGTATTGAGTGAGGAATGAATAAACTAAAACAAGTAGCGATTTAATGATAGATAACAAGTAAGGCATGGATAACAAGTAAAGACATGTAGACATCAAGGCATGTAACGAAATATAACATAAAGTAAATAACTACGTAAAGGTAAATAGCCCAACCCGCATGCTTTAACCCATGACATCGTATATACACTCGTCATATCGCATGTGCGTCGCTCTCACACATAATTCACGTAACAAATAGACCAATCAAATCAACAACTAATCACGACTTTTCCTTTTGAACAAGTGTCACGCCCTGACCTTGGGGAGCGCGACCGACGCTCAACCGAGGTATTTCAGTCTAGAAAACCTACTTGATGCTTTCTACCCGACCTTAGCCATAATTAATGTGAAGATGAATATCACAAGTTAGACAACGAGAGAGTGACATGTACAACACCTGTTTCATTACAATGTAACTTCATTTACGAATTCCCAAAATATTACAAGTTCGTAGTTTGAAAGTGAAAATATGTTTTACAAATACAACATTTCTAGTTTGACTTTCCCAAATAATACAGCTCACATTGTGTCTATGAAGCCTCTAGTTGATACAAAAAAGTAGTATAATAGTGCCGGGGCAAGGCCCCGGCTATACCTTAAAATATAATGCACAAGGAGGAAAATATACAAGCCCCCGATAGAAAGTGAGGCTCACCAAGTCGGCTAAGGATAGGGTGAACCGCTATCAAGGATCGATGCCTCCTGCTGTGGAACAACCTGCACCCATGGAAGATGCAGCATCCCCGGCAAAAAGGAACGTTAGTACATATGGAATAGTACTAGTATGTAAAGTTATAAAATTAAATAATTAATGGTATTAAATTAATAATTTAGTGTTATATAATTAAAAATATATTACTCTCTCTTAGATGAAGATCTTGTGATTGGCTTCCTTGATTCTTGAAGATTGGGGCAAGAATGGACGATTAGGATGTTAAGGTTTCCTCCTTCTCTCTTACCTCTCTCTAAAATCATCAGATGGTCGTCCCAAAATAAGTCCCAAAGGCTATTTATCAAAATGGGTTCGGATTATAAAAATAAGAAAATGGACCCTCCGAATTCAGTTTACTTTCTTGGAGTCTCTTGCTCTGTTCTTATACTGTGGTATCAGAGCCAGCCCATCCTTTCGGAGGGAGGAACAGTTTACTAAAATATGTCTGAGTTATTTCCGTCATCCTCTTCCCTTGAAAAGATGAATATGTCCCATACTCTATATAAAACCTTGTCCAAAAAATATGATTACCTCTATGAAGTAGATATCCTACCTGACGAACAGAAAGTGACCTCCACTGAATTACCCCTTATAAACCCTTACTCAGCCTTTGCCAAAAAATCATTTGCACCATGGTCCCAAATTCGTTTCTTAGTTCAACACAGACCAAAAGGAGTCAAAGAATATGTTGCTGCCTCAAAACTTGACCAACACCCTATTCTTGCCACTCGAGTGGAACAATTTATCACCCTTTAAATCCCAGATGATTTTCCCAGACAATGGAGAAATCGTGGTTTTACCCATATCCATTTTGGTGCTATCCCAATCATTTTAACATATCACGGAAGAAAAGGTCAACCTCTTTTTGCTTGACTTTCTCTTCTAGATACAAGATACTATGAGTACCAACATGCCAATTTGGGTACTGCAAAAGTTACCTTGAATGCTGGGACTGTCTTCATAACTATCTTTCCAAATTTCAACATGTCCCTTCATGACCCATACCTAACCGAAGCGTTAAAAATCCAAGTTAAAATCTAGGGAGCCCTACAAGCCAAAGATTCTATCCAAGCCATTCTTCGTCACCAAACGGTGTGGCAGGTCCAAAATCATGCCATGGATCTCTGCCTTCCCGGAGGAGAAAATGCTTTACTCTTGAATATTGATGCTACTAAAGGAAACACCCTGTGCACCCAAATACCCAGAAGAATTCCTACAGATGAGCTCGTCAAAATCCTTCCTGATTTCTGGATCACAAATTATGAAATATTAAGGGAACCAGAGGAATCTCTACAATCTGGTGAGCCAACTTTTACCAAAAGAAATGACAAAATAGTTTCCACAAGATTTGACCATTCCCATCTCAAAAAACCAAATAAAACCATCTTTTCTTACCAAATGATCTAGCCTAAAGACACAAACCCTGACCCTGAAAGTGAACCTGTCACGACTCTAACCCCGAATCCGGTCGTGATGGCGCCTCTCGTGAACACAAGGCTAGCCAATTCAACAAAACCTCAATTTAAGAAGTTAATTTAACAAGGAGACAGTACTAGCAAAATTTAATAACAGTAAATTGCGGAAACATAGCTAACCATCCCGGCAACAGCCCAAACCGGGGTGTCACAAAATCATGAGCATCTATGGATCCTACTACCAGTCTAATATATATATATTAGACTGTTACCAACTGTAACATCCCTGGGCTCAGTATCATTTAAAAATCACGCTCCTTGGGCAATATCACAGAACAGTTTCATCTCCCCAGTTCTGGTTACCAGTTGCCATTGTTACCAACTGTAACATCCCTGGGCTATATTTTCATATCACAATCGGTACCCTGCGCTCACTGGGGGTGTACAAACTCCGGGAGGGGCCCCTTACGGCCCAAGCGCTATATCATATCTTGTGGCGGCATGCCACCCGATCCCATTTACATCATATCTCGTGGTAGGCGTACCACCCGATCCCTTTTACATCATATCTCGTGGTAGGCGTACCCCCCGATCCCTTTTACATCATTTAAAATGTCATTTAAATCTCAAAATTGAGTAAAAGTGACTGAGTTGTAAAATAGTGAAAAACAACATGATTGAGTTCAAGTAATGAATCAAAACAGTGAGGAAACAGTGATAAATACCCCTGAAGGGTTCAAATAACCGGCGCGAAGCCCAAATATGGCAATCAGCCCAAATCATGATGATATCAAATAATTTTCAATCAAATATGTAGTAAAATCATCAATCGGGATGGACCAAGTCACAATCCCCAGTAGTAAACGACCCCATGCTTATCATCGGGCGCGTGCCTCACCTCAATATAGCACTACGATGTGCAATCCGGTTTTCAAACCCTCAGAACATCATTTACAACTACTACTCACTTCAAACCGGCTAAATCCTTAGCCCGCGATGCCTTTGCCCTTTGAATTAGCCTCCACGTGCGTCGAATCTATCCAAAATTAGAAATAATATGTCTCAATATGCTGGGGTAACAAAGCCCACGCGAAAACAATCAATAAATACTAAGAAATCCCGAAATTAGCAAAACCCGAGCCCCGGGCCCATTTCTTGAAATTCAGTAATTTTCATCTCAACGGTTTCCTTATCTTCCCACGAGTTCAACCATACAAGATTTATCGAATTCCAACATCGGTTCGACCTCCAAGTCTTAAAATCTAAACTTAAGGGTTTTCCACAAATTTTCCAACTTAAATCACCAATTACATACTAGAATAGCAATAGATTTGGGTAATTTTGACCAAGATTGAGTTAGGAATACTTACCCCGATGTTTTCCCTTGAAAATCTCCCAAAAATCCCTTCATGATTAGTTGCAATCCAAGTTCTTTGGCTCCAATATTGTTTAAGATTGCCAAGGTCCCTTCTTTCAGGAATTTGTCCACGAAAATGTCCTTTGGATATAGTTTTAAGGTTGATTTGCTGTGATTTTGGGGTGTTTGGAGGTATTCTCTTCGGGGGTAACGAAAAATGGGTTTTTGCGTGGCAAATGGGCACTGATTTCTATTTATAAAGGGGTCAAAAATCGAGACAAAAATGCCCCCGTCAGGCCTAAAATGCGATCGCATATCTGTCGCATACCAGATATGCGGTTCGCATTTTGGACACAACCATCGCAGATTGAACCCTAGCCTTCATTGTAATTTCAGTGTGAGGCATGGTTTGCGGTTCGTATTTTAAGAATGCGATCACATTCTCTACCGCATTCTTGTCGTTAAACTTTTGCCCAAAACACTGTCTTGTTCTGCGATTTCAATGTAAGATCTGCGGTCCGCATGTTAGAAATGCGACCGCATTTCCTACTGCATTTCTGGCATGAACTTTGCCCAGAAATCTGGCTGGGTTTGTGATCTTTTTGAGAGATATGCGGTCCGCATTTGAGAAATGCGACTGCATTCTCGGCATCTATTTTTTTTTTTTTTTATTTTTTTCCAACAATGAAATAGTCCGTTTAACCACCCAAAACTCACCCGAGGCCGCTGGGACCTCAACCAGATATACCAACCTACCCCATAACATTATTCAAACTTATTCTGACCTTCGGAATGCCTAGAACAACCTATCAACACCAATTCGCGTCGGATTCAAGCCTAAGGATTTCAAAAATCTTCTAAATCGCTCTTTTGACCTAAACCCAACCAAACCACGTCCGAATGACCTGAAATTTTGCACGTAAGTCCTAAATCACATATCGAAGCTAAAGCAACTTTCAGAATTCCATTCCGACCCTCGGATCAAAATCTCGCCTATCAACCGGAAATCGCCAAAATTCTAACTTCACCAATTCAAGCCTAATTCTACACGGGACTTCCAAAACCAATTCCGATCACACTCCGAAGTCATAAATCACCTCCCCAAACTAATCGAACCGTCGTAACTCACATTCGAGCCCTCTAACTCAAAAGTCAACATCCGGTTGACTTTTCCGGTTTAAACTTTCTTGAAAGAGACTAAGTGTTTTGTTTCTTACCAAATCCACTCCGCTCTTAAACTACTCAACTTGATTACATAAAGCACGGCTAACGAAGCATAATAAGGTATAAACGGAGAAAATGTAGCGGTAACTCATGAGACGATTGGCCGGGTCGTCACAGAACCCTTCTGGAATATACAAACTATCATGGAAGAACATGACTGGTGTAAACATTTCAACAAAGAGGGCAGAAGAGTTTGGTGGTTCAAATGCCCCTTTACGGGACACTGCCCTTGGGATCTTGGTTGTGACTGCCAAGACTGTTTGGAAGATCTAATCGGAGAATATGATGAACACCACCTGCATCATTATGAATGAATTGGCCTCAACGGCACCAAATCAAAATCCAAGGAAGGGGGAAAACCACTGAAAAGCAATTTCGAGCCAAATATGAAAATAAAGATCCTTCAATTGGCTCATTAAGCCGTCCAGGTACATATGAATTTATTGTCAGTTACAAACCCCAGGAATGGCTAAAATTACCAGAAAAATTCACTCCAAGTTGGGAAGATGGTGAAACCACACCCAAACCCAAACCACACTCAGCTCATACCCCAGAATCCAAAAAGCCACCTAAACTAAGACTTCACCAACTAAAAAACCCCAAAGCCCACACAACCACATATATTCATGCTGAGTCCTTCAAGCTCTAGTAATCACCAAGATTTTCCTTCACTTCAACCTTTTGAAAAAGAAGGTACAATCCATGCTCCAAAAATCCCCAAGAAAAATATAGTGCTACCTACTGGACAAAGAACCCCAACAAGTGATAACGAAGCAACAATGAATTGGCAATCAGAAAATTTCATCTTCCAAAATAAAGTTCTGAACAACATTGGCAGCACCATAAAGAACGTGGCCCATACACAAAACAAAATGATGAGCAAAGTAGAAACAATTGGGAAAGGAAAGATGCTCTTGCTGCCCAGAAACAAACCAAGAAAAGGCGAGATCAGGGAGAAAGTTCAAAATGGTCCAACCCCGAAAATCTGATGATTTTTTATCAGAAGACTTCAGACCTATATGTCTCCCAACCAAGAAACATGTCAGAAGACGATACCACATGGTTGGAATCTCTTAATTCATCAGACGATGTTTCAATGGAAGATAACTCTCAATCAAGCAATGAATCCACAACAAACTCTTCCAAAGAAGATGATCCCCCAATATTTGTAAACCAGCCAAGAGAACCAGAAGTATCTGAAATAGATGAGGATCAAGAAGGCATGATAGATGAACAAATCCCAGAAAGAAGATATGAGTCCATGGCGTCAAAGCCAGTTGGAACTGGCTTCCACACTTTCACCTTAGATGATGTCAAGGTTTCAAAATGGCCTCAAAGAATCCAAGACTTCCATACTTGGATGTTGACCAAAAATTTGGTGGAACGAGAAAGGTATATCATCCTGTCAGAATTCACTTCACGGTTCTCAGGAATCCTCAGAGATTGGTGGTCACTTGGGATTCAAGACAAAAATACTTTTCTTACTTCCCAGGACTTTACCTTCAACATCAGGATCCTACATGAAGTTTTCTGTGCAGATACTGGCCAAAGACAAGAAAAGATGCGAAGACAACTCCTCGAGATGAAGTGTGTGTCATTCGACAGAAATGACATTGACACGTATTTTCAAAAATTGGGAAAGATATATTTCGAGATCGGTGGAGACATCAACCTGAAGCAAGCCTTTGCCTCTTCCCTTCTAAAGTGGTTGGCAAGCCGAACCATGACCATCATTAAAGAAAAGTTTCAGTCCACAACAATCCCACAAGTCGGCTACCTCAGACAAGCTATTTTGGTCGCGTTGGATGACATTTGTACGAAGCGCTCTGCCCCAAAACAAATTATCCAACACAATCCAGCGCTTGACAAAGCATGCCGCAAATATAAGCTAATCACTGGATCAGGATGTTCCCGCCACACATCCAGGCGATGGAGAGGATTCAGGAGGTTTAGATGGCTAAGAATTCCAGATGGGAATTCAAGGTCCAGGAGGTGCACAAAATATTTCAAACGAAGGAGGCCAGGGAATTTTCATTAAAAGAACAGAGGCTTTATTTGCCACAAAATCGGACATTTTGCAAGAAATTGTCCACAATCGAGGAAATTTGTCAAACTTCTCGAAGAGATTGAAGATTACACTGGTATAAATCTCGTAAAGGAAGAGGACCTCGAGTCCATATTCTCTATGGACGATGAACCCACTGAAGAAACCTTGTTCTCTCTTGATATATACGAAGATCATGGTGATTACCACTATCAAATTTCAGAACCAGTGGACAAAGCCCGAGAGGAGATCAACGCTTTTGTAGTCATCCCTCAAGTGGAACTCAAGGTTTATTCATCCAAATGGGATTAACCAACTCGAGTCATCGCTTTCATTGACACTGGAGCTGCTTGTTCACTCATGAACCCTGTTGTTCTCCCAGAAGATCAATGGGTACCTCACTTTAAGGATTTCAACACTGCATCTATGGAATCCTGACTACCATCGTTATCACAAAGCACTCGGTCACAATTGAGTTTTTTCTAGGATTGAAGTACAGAACCAAGCTGATCGGCTTTGATGTACTAGGAAAGATCTTATAGTTGGATTCGACATTTTCAGACAACTAAAAGATCAACTCCAGATCAGGGCTAACAGGACAACCTTTAAGAAGCAGTTCAAACCTTATTATGAAATTCCAAGGCTATTCCAAAGCACCAACAACGAACAAATCAATGAGATTGAACAAAATCTCATTGGGCATTCATGTGCTAAACCTCACAAGGATTTTATGAAGAAAGGGAAAAGCCTGTTATGGAAGAAAGAAGAGTATATTATCAAGCTCCCTTTCAAGAAGAATGAAAACATCAATCCAACAAAAGCCAGTCATTCAGGCATGAATCCAGATCATCTTCAGCTTGCAAAGAAAGAATGCGAAAAACTCTTGGAATTTGATCTAATAGAGCTATCAGATTCACAATGGGCATGTGAAGCATTTTATGTCAATAAAAGAGCTGAGAAAACAAGAGAAAAACTCAGGTTAGTTATTAACTACAAGCCGCTGAACCACTTCCTCCAAGATGATAAATTCCCTATACCAAATAAACTCACTCTTTTCTCCCACTTAGCCAAGGCAAAATATTTTTCCAAGTTTGATCTTAAATCTGAATTTTGGCAATTGGGAATCCACCTCTAAGAAAGAGCAAAAATGAGATTTTGCATGCCCGATCATCACTTCCAATGGAATGTCGTGCCCTTCGGATTAAAAATTGCACCCTCCTTGTTCCAAAAAGCCATGATAAAAATATTCCAGCCCATCCTCCACACCTCTTTAGTTTACATTGATGACATCCTATTATTTAGTGATACAATAGAGGAGTATGTCAACTTTTGAGGCATTGGTAACACAGTACGGGATCATGCTTTCAGCAAAAAAGATAGTTCTTGCTCAAAAGGAGATTGTTTTTCTCGGAATGCATTTTATCCGAGGTGCATACAGTCCAGGACCACATATATGTTAGGAACTACTCAAATATCCTGATACCGGACTCACAACAAAGCAGATCCAACAGTTCTTGGGTGCAGTAAATTATGTAAGAGATTTCATCCCAAATATCTCTACATACATTTCTCCGCTCACGAAGATGCTCCAGAAAAATGCTCCGTCATGGGGAAAGGAACAAGATGAAGCAGTCAGAAAAATAAAGGAGATATCTAAAGATGTCAAGTCTCTCTACATCCCTTTAGACGGTAAGAAGATACTGCAAACTGATGCCAGCAATGAATACTGGAGTACTGTTCTATTTGAAAAAAAAGATGGCCAGAGGAATATATGCGGATATGCTAGCGGAATGTTCAAAGATGCCGAGCAACATCATCATTCCACTTTCAAGGAAATTCTTGCAGTGAAGAACGGAATCAAGAAGTTTAAATTTTTCCTGATTCATACAGAATTTCTGTTAGAAATGGATATGAAGGCCTTCTCAAAGATGACCAGATAAATGCAAAAATTATTCCCAATCCTCAGATTCTCAGATGGGCCCAATGGTTCTCTCCATACAAGTTTCAAATCAAGCACCTGAAAGGAAAGGATAATATTCTCGCAGATTTTCTGTCTCGACCGGAAGAATTCTCAAAGAGATTTTCCCCAGCAAAGATGAAGTCAAAACATAAGTTAATCAGCCACAACTTCATGTTTTCAAATGTACTAGGAACGAGTTCATTGAATCCACGGATCATCCAGTAGAGTTGTTTAATCTCATGGATCCTTTTGATCCATCAATTATAATGGAAATAAGAACTTATTAGGAGCTACAGGTTTTCCGGCAACATGGAGGATCCATTCTCAAGCCTTTTGGGGTCAATCCAGAATATCCATTCTACCACATATTCATAGCACAAGCCAAGGATTTTCCACAAGAACTATTATGGTTTTTCTGGTACCTATGCCATTAGTATTATATTTTCATGAAATTCAAGTACAACGTCTTCAAGGATTTTGACAACATTGAACATACTCTTAAAATATTTTTGTTATGGTTTAAGCCTCGAAGATATTGGATAAAATACTTCAATGATTCCTACAGAGCAAAGGTAGTCATGTTCTATAGGCCAGTGAAAATTATTAATGGAAAAGTGAAGGTGCAACCAGAAGTATCATTCTGGTGGAAATTTCCCGTTTTCATTTTATCCATGGAAGAAGAATATAGTGAAGCACAAAGGATTATCTTCTAGAAAAATAGGTGCATCCCGAGAGATATATGGACAAAAGATTGGACAAGCTGGAATTATACCAGCACTCATCCTCACTGGGAAAAAGTTCGAGAAGTAGCAATGGAATATCAAACCCCGTATGAAGTTATCCGAGAAAAGATCACTCAAGACATCTCCAGATTAAGGTTGCAGATTATATCTCTCAATACAAAGGAGAAGGAGCACAGTGAAGAAAGACCATCAAGTTCCAGGCGTTAGTACTCAAGATCTTTGAAAAGATGTCTAGAAGACAAACCCAGAGAATCAATGGAAGATAATTATCTAAATTCCTGCTAATCCCACCATTATCCCACATTACCTACCAAAAAACCCTAAAAAATCGTCTACCCATGCTAAGACAAATATCCACATATTTCCATACTATCCAGGCCCCAGTTTCACATGCTTCCACATGCCTCCACATGCTTCATCACATGCAACATCCTACTTTTACATGTTTTCACTTGCTCCCACATACTTTCACATGTTATACCATGTATATTTCACCTCTTTCACATGTTTTCAGGAGCTTTTTTAGTGGCTTTGCATAAGGTCTTTCACATGTAAAAAGGGACCCACTTGTAGATAGGTTTGCCATATAAGATAGGTTTATTTTGTAATATAAGTTTGTCCTGTAATAAACTCCTAGTCCTATATAAAGGAGGACATGTAATAGTTGTGAGATCATCTTGTAACCTTTGTAAACCTTTGTGATATATTACATATGAGTTCCTTCTAAATTTCCTCTTGTTCTTTCTTTCGAATGGATGGAAAGGCCAGTCCTTGTATGAAAATATACTAAGAATACTCTAAGTAAGTTAACTTATTGTAGTACGAAAGTTCTCTGAGTTATAACAACTAAAGTTGGTTATAATACACAAGTTTTTTGAGTTATGTAGCTTGGCAAGCCATTCCTCAGAGTTGTGTAACAGCTAAAGATTTGTGTAAAAGTCAAATCTTTTACCGAAATCACCAAAATATGAATAAGTTTGTAAAACTGTGATTTTTCCCAAAAATTTTTCAACAGGTAAAGGTTTCAATATCGGATGGCATGCGGAAAGTAAATCTCTATGCCTGTATGTCAATGTGTATGACAAGTCATGAATGATGTAATACCATACAACATGAGAAAAATGCATCTCTACGCCTGTATGTCAAGTGTGCATGTCGAATGCAATGTAACACAGTGATAAAACCATATGCATACTCTCAGAGTATCCATTCACTTAGTCCTCCCAGTCACTCTATCCTCACAGTCACTCAGTCTTCATAGTCACCCAGCCCTCACAATCACTCATTCCTCCCAATCACTCGGCACTCGCGCTGCGCACTCACACTCGCACTCAGTAGGTACCTGCGCTCACTGTGGGTGTGCAGACTCCGGAGGGGTAGATCCAGCCCAAGCGCTATGATAAGCCAATCATGGCATGAATCAATAATACCTGTTGCAGCTTACAGCCCGATACCATCATGAATCAATAATACCTGTTGCAGTGTGCAGCCCGATCCCATCAATATCCTCACAATCAGGCCTCGACCTCACTCAGTCATCAAGCTCTCCAGTCTCTCGGGCTCACAATGTTATGAAAATCAGCCCAAAATGATGATGTGATGTATCAATAAATGTTAATAGAGACTAAGATATGATATGCAAATGAATGCGTATGACTAAGTATGCAATTGCAATGTTAGCAAATAACTCAATGGAAGATATGACCTCAGTGGGTCCTAACAGGATAATCATATAGCCTAGACATGGTTTCTAACATGGATCACAGCTCAATTACTCTAGCATGTAGAGATTTCATAGATACAATTAAGATTAGGTAACTACACAGTACCACAGAAATAACCGAGTTACGACTCACACAGTGCACGCCCATACGCCCGTCGCCTAGCATGTGCGTCACCTCAACACCAAACACATATCACGTATATTCAGGGGTTCATATCCTAAGCACCAAGTTTAGAAGTGTTACTTACCTCGAACAAGCCAAATCTAATACCGAGCAAGCCAAATAATACTCCAAAGATGCCATCCTCGTACCGACCATGGAACGACTCGAAACTAGCCAAAAATAGCTCAAATACATCAAATACTGCCTAAGGAAACAATTCCAAATGATAAAGGTCGAATCTTTAATCAAAAGCCCAAAGTCAACTAAAAAGTCAAACCCGGGCCTGCACTTTGGAACACAACAGAACTCATAAAATTCGACAAGCCATTCAATTACGAGTCCAACCATATTAGTTCACTCAAATCCGATTCTGAGTCGATGTTCAAAACCGAAAAATTCACTCAATGAAACTATAGACAACCCCCCCCCCCCC
>MCJB01012241.1:64120-78691 GCA_002018475.1 Nicotiana obtusifolia
CCAATTTTCTCTCTTGAAATCCTCAATCAAATGCCAAAAACGAAGATACATTCATGAAACATAATAAAAAATGGGTAGAGAACACTTACCTTAATCCACATGGTGAAAATCACTTCAATTCAATCTGAGCTCCATAGCTCCAAATATGCAAAAATGGGAGAAACCCCTAAAATTATAGTACTTATAATCACTGGGAGTGTCAATTAATCGCGATTGCGGAAATACCTTCACGATCGTGAAGAAGAAAATGCATTGCCCCTAAAAAGGTACTACACGATCACAAAATAATCTTTGCGATCGTGAAGCACAAACTGATCAGCCTCGAAAAGAACCTACGCTAACGTGGCCCCAGGCTCGCGAACGCGATGAAGAAGCCATGGAGATATGCCCAGTTCAGCTCTACACTGCGAACGCGTGCACACCTGCGCGAACAAGATGCTCAATCTGCCATAATCTATGCGAACCCGGACTATCATTCACGAACGCGAAGAAGAAATACTCAGCTCCAAATTTTTCCCTTACTAGATCGTATCCCTCAATCTGCAATTGCGAATAACACTGGGCGCACCAGACATCAACAGAACCAGCAGTGAGAGCATGAAGAAAAATAGCCCGAAATCAATCCGAAACATGCAAGAGCCCCCCGGGACCCCGCCCGAACAAACCGAAAAGTCCCATAACCTAACAAGAACCTACTCGAAGCCTCAAATCACACATAACAATATTGAAATGATGAATCACACCTCAAATCAAATACAATGAACTTTGAATCGTTCAACTTCCAAAATTAGTGCCGAAACATATCAAATCAACCCAGAATGAGCTCAAATTTTGCACTCAAGTCCAAAATGACATAACGAAGCTATTCCAATTTCCGGAACCACGATCTGAATCTGATATACTCAAAGGCAACTCTTGGTCAAACTTATGAAGTTTCTAAACCTTCAAGTTTCCAACTTTCACCAATTAGCGCCGAAATCTTCTAGAAATATCCAAATGCAAATTCGGGCGTACGCCCGAGTCCAAAATCACCATCCGGACCTAACGAAATCATCAAAACTCCAATCCGAGGTCATATACTAAAAAATAAACTTGGTCAACTCTTCTAAAGTTAAAGCTTCAATCATGAAATTCATTCTTCCAAATCAATTCCGAATAACCTGAAAACCAAAACTGATGATTCGCACAAGTCATAATACATCATACGATGCTACTCAAGACCTCTAATAGCTGAACAAAATGCATATGCTCAAAATGATCGGTTGGGTCATTACAACTATATAATCCCAAATACAAATAAAAATGTAGTTCATTATCTAATGGAGAGGTGGTATCTGTCTCACACAAAGGAAATTTCACTATTCTTAAAGATCACATTATATCTAATGTGATATACATACCAGACTTTTAAGTATAATTTATTGTCAGTGTCTCAACTAACCAAAGAGCTTCAATGTTTTGTTGCATTCTTCCCTGGCTTTTGTATTTTTCAGGATTTCTATAGTGGTCAAACGAAAGGGATTGGTAGAGAGGATCATGGACTCTATATTCTGCAAGGAGAGGTATTTCAAAACACTTCAACACAGCCTGAAAAATATTTCCATTCTATTAGTGTGTCTTCTAATTCTAGTAATAGTTCTTCCAGTATGTTGGGCCATGCCCTTGTAGATATAATAAATAAGCTCAATATAATTAGTGATCTTAAGTTATTTACTCGTAAACATTGTACTGTGTTCCCTTAGGCAAACCAATCCAAACTGTCTTTTCCACTGAGTATCTCAACTACTAAGTTTGTGTTTGAATTAGTACACTGTGATATCTGGGAACCCTATAGAGTGCCAACCTATGATGCGAAGAGATTCTTTGTCACCTTAGTAGATGATTACTCTAGGTTACTTGCATATTCTGAATTAATTCTAAGTCTGAAGCAGCAGTAGTGTTAAGAGACTTCTTTCTCAAAACAAAAAATGTGTTCTCTACTAGTTTGACGTGTTTGAGAACTGATAATGAAAGTGAATTTTTTGGCAATGAGTTTATGTCTTTGCTAGACACTATTGGCATCATCCATCAGAGTTCATATGTTTACACTCCACAACAGAATGGAGTGGTGAAAAGGAAGTACAAAAAATTTTTGGAAATGGCCAGGTCTCTCACATTTCATGCCTCAATTCCACTAAGGTTCTGGGGTGAGCGTGTCACTATTGATGTATATCTTATCAATAGGCTTCCTTATAAGGTGATAGGGTATTAGACCCCCTTTGAAATGCTTTATTTTAGTTCTCCCTCACTACAACACCTACGAGTATTTGGATGCCTGTGCTATGCATCTAGTCCTAAAGTGCATGACAAGTTCTCTCCTAGAGCTATACCAGCAGTTCTTATGGGGTACTCATCTACTCAAAATAGATATATCTTGTATGATCTCTACTCAAAGACATTTCTAGTTAACATAAATGTTATATTCTAGGAGGACATCTATACTTTTAAGCATATGAAATAACCCAGCAATCCCTTGTTTCCCGTGTTGGATTTTATTTCATATGATCTTGGAAACACAGTGCCTTTGGCGAGTGTCTAGCGTGTATATAGTTTAAGCTCAAAGTTTGTTAAATAATAGTATAGGAAAATATCGAACCCACAGAGATTGGTTAATCTATTCTACAGACGTTTCTTATTTTTAATTACTATTTGAGAAATCAGGAAGAATTGAGTTGTGAATTAACTAACTAAAATGCATGAATAGATCAATAGAAAATATTTTATTTTTCACCAAATATAGTAAAAAGGTGTTGTGACACTTAATATTTTTATTATATAGTAAATACATCTCTTCTTCAATTTCTATTTCTCATAAATGTATAAATGCCTCTCACGATTACATTTATATATTATTACTAGAGTTGAAAAATTAATTGCACTCCTCTTGGTTATACAAATTAATCGTAAAACAGTAATATTAAAGAACCAAAAATATACACTTAAAACACGATCTTTTTAGAAAGTCCCTTTCGGTTACCCTACTTGTTAAAACTGATTACTACAATATTCGCCTCTTTCGATTATTAATAAGTGTAGAATTAATTTTAACATATAAGAGCTATATGTCACTAAATAAAAGTTAACATCTATCAATACTAAAGTTAACTATATTACTTCTTCAGCCTCTTTCGATTACAAAATTCGTAAGAAATAAATAGATGTTAACCAATTAAATTACACCTAGCTATAAAGCAGATATAATTAAAATGAAGCTTCATCTCAAGCATGTGAAATTAAGGAATAATATCTACTATTATATAAAAATATTAAGTTTCGTCATTCTCCCAACCAAATAAAAATTACTCCATACTGGAGTTAATATTACTAATGTCTTATCCATTAAATAAGAAAATAAAAAGAAATATTCAAGAAAAATAATTTCTCCTATTTAATTAAAAGTAGGAAGTAGAATAATTTCTTAACGTTAAATAACTAAACAAATTGATAGAGAAAACTTCTAAAATTAGAAAGCAAGTGTATGCTCTAGCTTCTACTTCTCCCTCACGTCCTTTAAGCAGCTCCAAGTTCCAATATTTATTGATCTACTGAGTATGCACTTGAAATCTTGGTTATGTGATTTCACATCACTCTTTCTTCCGATTGAGCAAATTGCATAACTTTAGTTTCTTTTTTGCGCATGGTACTCACGGGCTGCTTAGCAATTTTGCTAGCATTTGTTGTACGCTTCTTTGCCTTTTGATTTCTTCTACTTATTTTTATTTTTCTTTTCTTTTTTCTTTTCTTTTGCTTATTTATGGTATTTCCTACAAATAAATATAAATATTAGTATTTAAATTAAAAGTAATACTTATGTATGATGATATTTCTTCCTGTCAGCCTTCTACTCCAGATGGTCACAACAATTCACAACCTTCTTCACCAGTACCAGAGGAGACCACTATACCAGACCATTCTTCTAATTTGGAACCAGCTGAACCTCCTCCTATGAATGAAGCACAACAGAAAGGCACTCTGAGCACACTAGAGCTTAGAAAGTCTTCAAGGCCTAGCAGACCTCCTCTACGGCTGCAGGATTATGTAGTTCAATCCAAAGGGTCTAAGTGTGCTTATCGTATCTCAGCTCATGTGACCTATTCACATATCTCTCCATTATGCTACCAGGTCCTGTAAGCCTACTAAGCATGTACTGAACCTCAATCCTTTCTAGAGGCAGTGAAAGATCCAAAATGGGTGGATGTCATGCAACTTAATATAGTAGCCTTAGAAGATAATCACACATGGAGTATTGTTGATCTTGCTCCTGGCAAGCAGCCTATTGGCTACAGGTGGATTTTCAAGATCAGACATAAAGCTTCAAGAGAGATAGAAAGGTTCAACGCTTGGCTAGTGGCCAAAGGTTATAGCCAGAAGGAAGGCTTATACTACAATAAAACCTTTTCTCATGTAGCTAAGATGGTGACAGATAGATTCATTATTACTCTTGCAACATCAAAGTAGTGATTCATTTATCAGATGGATGTGCATAATGCATTCCGTAATAGTGATCTACTAGAGGAGGTCTATATCACGACCCAAATTCACGTGACCGGCACCCGGCAAGCTACCCGACCCGAGCGAACCAACCCATATGTCAAAACCAAATATAATTGCGGAAGCCAATTGAAAATCTTGTACATTTTCAAATCAAGTCATAGAATATTTTTTTTATTTCCAAAATCTTACATGAAAATTTTCATAAAAATGATATAATAAAATTAAATAATTATTCCTTTATCCATACCCCTATTTTTATAATCCAACACAACTATCTATGGAGCTTCTATACCAAAGAATAGAACTAACACTTGGAGTAATTCCAATAAAAGAAAATAAGAAATAAAATGGTAGCTACCACGAGATAAAAGTGGTGCTTCATCATACCTCGGAAAGATAGTCATCCTAGTCCTTTCCACACATCACATGGCACACCTTATCCTTAATTACGTAAAGAAAGCGGGACCCTGAAGAGTAGCCTCTAAGGGCTGAGTACACCACAATGGTACTCAATAAGTGTCATACACTTTCTCTTACTTAAGTTTTTGGGACAAACTTTATAAAATAATGCACCAATATTTTATATAAAATGATGAGTAATTTTATCAATTCATGATCTTGTAACAATCCGACCGGTCGTTTTGAGCATTTGCATTTTGTCCAGCTGTTTGAAGTCTTGAGTAGCTTCATATAAACTATTATTACTTGTTTGAATCGTCAGTTTTAGTTTTCAGCTGATTCGGGATTGATTCGGAAGAAGGATTCTCACGTTAGAAGCTTTAAGTTGGAAGAATGACCAAGTTTGGCTTTTGTTTATTTGACCCCGGATCGGAGGTTTGATAGTTTTTTTTAGGTCTGGATGATGCTTTTTGACTTGAGCGTATTCCTGAATTTGCATTTGGGTGCTTCTTGAACGTTTTGGTGTTAATTGGCGAAAGTTGGAAGTTTGAAGTTTTGGAATGTTCATGAGTTTGACCGGAAGTTGAATTTGATGATATCGGGTTAGGATTTTGGTTTCGGGAGTTAGAATAGGTTCGTTATGTCATTTGAAATTTGTATAGAAAATTGAGGTCATTCCGAGTTAAATTGATATGGTTCGGCACGAGGTTTAGAAGTTGAAAGTTCAAAAATTTATTTAGTTCGATTTATGATATGATTCGTGGTTTTGATATCGTTATGTGTGATTTAAAGCCGCGAGTAGGTTCATGTTATGTTTTGAGACTTTTCGGTATGCTCAGACAGGGTCCCGAGGGGCTCGGGTGAGTTTCGGATGTGATTCGGATAATTTCGGATGGTTTTTGCATTGCTGGTTGCTGGTGTGTCTGCAGAGCATCATGATCATGAAGTAGGGAATGCGATCGAAATCGTGTAGAGTAATTCTGGAGCTGGGCATCTTCTTCTTCGCGTAATGAATCATCAACCGCGTTCGCGTAGGTTGCATGAGCTTAGGCATCGCATTCGCGCAAGTGGTTATGCGATCGTGCAGCGTAGAGCTAGGCTGGGCAGGTCTTCATGACTTCTTCATCACGTTCGCATAGACATTCTTTGTGGCCGAGCATATTGTGCTTTGCGATCGCGAAGCTGACCCTGCGATCTCGAAGAGTTTACATGGGCAGTGCATATAAGTACTCTATGACGGACCCTTGAGTTATTTTATCATATTTTGAGTTGGGGAGCTTGGATTTGGGCGATTTTGGAGGCGATGTTCACCACAAGATTTGGGGTAAGTGTTTCCAACTTGGTTTTGATTATATTTCATGAATATATCTTCGATTTTGGCATTTGGATTATGATTTTTAAAGAAAAATTGGGGGTTTTGTCTAAACTTTCCTAAAGTGAATTTTTGAGTTTTGAACACTAATTCGAAGTCTGAATTGAGTGAAATTAGTATGGTTGGACTCTAGTTGAATGGGTTTATCAGATTTTGTGTGTTTTGCTAGGTTCCGATGTGCGGGCTCGAGTTTGACTTTTTAGTTTACTTTACATAAATGTATAAAGATTTGACCTTTATCGATTGGGTTTGCTTCTTATGGTGTTATTTGATGATTTTGAGTTGCTTTTGGCTAGTTTTAAGCCATTTGGAGGATGATTTGAGCGAAATGGCACTTCTAGTGTATTGATTAGGCTTGTTTTAGGTAATTGTCTTGCCTAACTTTGTTGGGGGGAATTTTTCTTACTGATTGCTATTGTTTGAAACTTGCGGGGGTAATGCATATATGAGGTGACGAGCGTATATGCATGTACAAGGGTTAATCATGCTCGGGGATAAATTAAACGATTAATTGTGCCTTGTAAAATTTCGTGACCTTTTTGTTTCATATCTTACTTGACTCCTAGATTACTATGAATATGAAATTACATGCTAGAAACCAAGCTCTATCATATTATAACTTTATTAATATTTGACGAATTTTTGTGAAACTATTGATGTGTTAAATTCGGTCATCACTATGCTTAATCACTAACACAACGCTACTACCGTTGTTCTTGAGATATTGGATCCTATACCTGTGTTGATGATCATTTTTGAGACTTGTTGAAATACTGAAACAATAAGGTTCTTGAGGTTTATTGAATTGTTATTGGCTTAAAAGCTGTGATTGATGTTCATTTGGAATATTCATTTAATCACTCTCCTTGATGTAATTCATACTTCCTACCTTGTTTGTCATTGATATACAAGTGCTTGGTGAGGAAGAGTGTAAAGCACGAAGGGTGATGCCGTGCCATTTCATTAACATTATCATGTGAGGATGAGAGTAAAAGCACGAAGGGTGATGCCGTACCATTTCATTTTCATTATCATGAGTTCATGGCATGAAGGGTGTTTTCGTGCAGGCGAGGACGAGAAACTTGCATTATGTTGCGATATCTTTTCCTTGTGTATTTGTTCAAGCCTTTTATCTTGAGCTATTACTGTTGCACCTATATTTTCTATGTGACTTGTCGTTGTTATTCTTTCTTTGTCCTCTACCTCAATTATAGCTGTATTATCCATGCCTTCTATCTGCTTAACTTGCAAATATCATGTTTTTCCTTCTTGTTGTCATACCTACTTCTATGTCGTTCATCACTTGTTGCACTTTCATATAAGCCTTCTACGATGTTACTTATTCGTGCCTTCTATTTGTTAGCTCATAAAGATCATGTTTTTCCTCTTTTTGGTTATATCTACATCTAGTCCTTCTATCATGTGAGTTGGTGATTTGTGTTCTTCTTTCCTAATTGTTGTCATTACTTTTATGCCTTCTACCTAGTCTGTTACCGTTGTCTATGTGTACTGCCTAGTTCATTATCGCTATCTGTGTATTTCCACTTTGTCATTACTGTAATTGGTATTTCATTCACCTGATGGTACTGTTATACAAATATTTGGTGAGGATGAGATAAATGCGCGAAGGATGTTGCTGTGCCATTTGATTTGATATCTTGAGTATATTTCTCACACTATGAAAGTTATGAACTTACTACCATGGTTTGTTGATTATCGCTCTAAGGAAATGATTGGTCGAGTTATTAAGGAATATAAATCATGATTTCTTCTAGTAATCATTTACTGCTTCGCATATTGTTCCTTGTACTCTTTTCGGTTATGTTCTAGTATTGTTCTATTGCTAGTCTACTGCACAGGTTATATCAGTGAATATCGTTTTAATAAAAAGCCTCGTCACTACTTCACCGAGGTTAGTCAAGATACTTATTGAGTACATGGGGTCGGTTGTACTCATACTACACTTCTGCACGTTACGTGCAGACCATGGAGCGGAGCTGTGGTGGATGACAGGAGCTGACTCTGAAGATGTTCGTGACTTATGGATGTGGCTACCAGTTGTTCCTGGTAAGTTTTAGAGTTGAATTATGTTTATGTGCATTTCAAATAGAAGTCGTATTCATGTCATATCAGTTTTTGCAATAATCCAGTGTTAGTAGCTCATGATTTGTTCTACCAGTCCTTGGGATATTGTATGGAATCCAGATATATCATTTGTTGGTCACCTTTATTTTATTTGAGTTGTGTTTATTGTTAATTGGTTGACTAACGAGTAGGGTTAGGTGCCTTCACGACTAGTGGATTTTGGGTCATGACAAGTTGGTATTAGAGCACTAGGTTCGTAGGTTCTAAGAGTCATGAGCAAGTGTCTAGTGTAGTCTTGCGGATCGGTATGATGACGTCTATACCTATCTTTGAGAGGCTAAAGGGCATTTAGGAAAATTTCCCTTCTTCCTTTCCTTATCGTGCGGCCTTGTTTCAGCTTGAAACCTATGATATTTGATTCTTCCTATTCGTTCATATGCGATGTTGTGCATTCGGTATTCATTATGCGCCAATGGTTTGTGATGATGTGGATGGATTACGAAGGGCTATGGATGCTTGATTATCATCACGATGTGCTGTCTAGTCTTAGGAGCAGATGGAGTATTAAATCATTCTGTCGTTTATTTGTGGAACGAGGAGGGTTCTTATATCTGGTTGGTAAACACGGACTTGGGAAGACCGGCTGGTGGCCTAGTGGTTGTAATCAAGAAGGGTTCTTGGTAAGGTGTCGATTTTAGTACAGTAAATGGGTTATCTCCTGCGTGATGAGTTGGGATCGTGTGTTTCGTATGAGGTTTCCATTCGATGGAATGCATATATTATCATTACAGAGCATTTGGGGAAGTTTGCTTGACTATTGCAAGGATGGGTAAGATCTTGGTAGAGTCTTCGGAGTGTTCTATGACCAGTATTGCATGAGTTTTTAAAGTATTCAGCTAAATAGCCGTGCGGGATGGGGGAAGTTATAAAGATATGGTACTTTGGATTACCGACAATGTATTCTATGGCTTCGAGAGAAGTGGGGGTGTCTGTTACCAACAATCGGATTGCAGGATCATATGTTATATTAGTTTCCAGGCTAAGGGATTGCTTGGTTGTTTCCTTGAATAGTCATGTGCTGGTGAAGCACGGTTTGCTCGGTGCGTATTGGTTGTGTATTGAAGATCAGAGTAAGGTGATTATCGAGAAAGTTCTGATGATTTCCAGATCATAGGTGGCATTTAAGGACTTCTAAATTTGTGAACAAATAGGGCTGAAGATCGGTAGTGAATGGTGATCGGATATGTGGTATTTCTATATCAAGGATGATCTACATGGCAATGTTAGAGAGATGCAAGAAATGGCTTCAGATTTGCAGAAGGTTCCTTTAGCGAGAGCATATCAGATTGATTTACTTTCGGGTTCGTAGTCTGCGTGAATCAGTAAGTTAGGAGAGATCAGTTATGATGACTTGATCATGCGTTAATGAGATCCGAAGAATTCACCATGGTTATGGCCATGGCCAGAGTTGATGTTTGCAACAGGTATATAAGCTGTATTGCGTGTGGTGATGTTCTCCTGAATTGAGTTAAATAAAGGGTTCGCTGTTAGTAAGCTGTTCAATTTGCTTATGGTTCAGAGTTGACTATGAAATTTTCGTAGTGGCACGAGTTAGCATGTTAGAGGCGATGCGCCTTGTGGGGATTAAAAGTTGCAAGTACAAGGTTGCGGTTTATTTGTGGAGGGAAGGATATGAGTTCTTGATGACATGGACGATTCCAGATGTTTAAGAGGATGTGGGTACTATTTGATATCGCCGGAGGAGAGTGCGCATGTTGGCAGCTGCATTGTGTTTTGACTTGTGGGTATTTTCTATAAGATTATGGAGTATGAGCGATGTATAAGCCATTTGAGTAAGCGGTGTTGAGGTCGTATATGGAGATTATGGTATTCGTGAGGTTCAGAGACTGGATGTTCTCGTTGGCAGACGATTCCTTGATTGCGAATTGTGAAGAAATGTTGAGGACTGGATGATTGATGGTAGGTGTTATGGAAATGTTTCTATGGACTTTTTGAAGGTTAATTTCTTGTTTGCGGATGATTGGAATTTGGTTTGGGGATTATTTTTGAGCCTAATGAGAATGTGTATTCTGTATCGGATCGGAATTGCTTGATCTTGTGCAGCTGTTACCGCATGTGTATGATGTGCCGGGTAATTTCGGCACATTTTGATACTATTTGCTTAAAGTTTAACTTGTTTTACTTGCTAATTCTCATGATACTTATGTAATTTTAGTGTATTTGCAGAATAACAAGTGTCAAGACCCAGAAGAACAGAAAAGAGTTCAAAAAGTTAGCTGAAGACGAGAAAAGAGGCCAAGAGCATCGCATATGTAAATATACGGTCGCAGAACAGCCATGCGAATCGCATATTCTACAAGTAGATCGCAGACGAAGACAGAACTTTAGGCCAATCTTCAGGTCGAGAATGCGATCGCAAATGCGACCGCAAAACAGGAATGCGAACCACGAATTGGCCTGGTGAAATCGCAAACATGAACAGAGTTCTGAGTGAAAATCAGTGTGCAGAATGCGATCGCATTCTGCGATCGCATATTCAACATGCGAACCGCAAACCAAGATGCGACGAGAGCAAAACTGTCTGGTGGTCCGTATTATTTCAACAAGTGCAAAGCTGACTGACATTCGCCTCGGGTTTTGGGCCTCTATAAATAGGTTTTATAGGGTTTTGTGAAGGTATTCTTGTCAGAACTTAGAGTACAAAGTACGACACTTGAGTGTTTTTGAATTCTTAGAAGCTTTTGGTGATTGAAAACCCTCTATTTTTGTAAGATGATATCAATTACTGTTCCTTATTCTTTAATTATCATTATGTGTAGCTAAACTCAAAACTGAGGTTGTGAACCCTAGATGGGTAGAATGTGTTGAGATTTTGATATTGAATCCAATTCCGAAGGAATCTTGATATTTATTTATTTCTTGTTCTTCAATTAATCGTTAGTGGTTGCAAACATTAACGAATGCCAATTGCCTCTAACTTATCTTTGGAAAGTGAGATAGAGTATGGTAGAAATAAATAACAAAAATTCAAGGCTTTAAACCTTGTTTAGCGAAATCACTTAGGAATAAGTAGGTTTTAATCTGGCGATTAATTGGTTGTTCTTAAGATTGACTCTTTTGTATTCGGGAGAATCGTAAGAGGATACATTATCCAAATATTGGGTAGTAAATTAAACATCAATTGCATATCAAGAAAGGAATTCAATATTAATATCAAGAACATTCTACTACATTAAAAGGGGCACAACCTTGGTCTCTTAAATTCATATTTTTCACATTCACACTTGAACAAATTAGTTTTCATTTTTCGCTTGCTTATACATTCAACACTTCTTTATTCTATTTGACGTATTTGATAGAATTACGACTTAGTCAAGTATTACATAAATTGGACAACAATTTCACGCCTATTCCCTGTGGGATTCGACCCCAACCTTGTTGGGTTACTATATTTGACATCGATCGCTTACACTATTATTAAGGTGTAATTTGAGCGAATCAGTGTATCATCGGGTGGAGTGGATGTTATTCGCGCTTTGGTCTATGTTATGTGTTCTCTCTTATGCTATGACGAGTGGTGAAGGTTACATGACTTTTCGCATGCATATTGAAAATCCCTCTAGGCCTTATGGCGTTATGGGCGAGGTGGCCTTCATGATGTTTACTTGTGTATTGCACCATATTTGTGCTTGTCTTTCTCAGTGTTGTTTATGCCTAATCATCTTCCCACAATTATATTTTGTGCACTCCATTGTGCTTGATGTGACACACATGTGATCAGTGAGCCTGAGCTTTATGGCTCGATGGGCACCCCTATTCGGATTGATATGATTGGATCGGGTTCTATACCGCAACGGTAATGTGATGAGATGTATCTCCTTATGCTTATTTCATGTATTTTTCTTTCACTTGTTTGAAAATAGTTCATAGGGAAAATATTAAAATTACCTTGCTGGCTTAACTTGCTTAGTAGCCTTCTTATTTAACTTTCTTACTATTATCTGTCATGTCTGAATTATTACTTGTTGGTGTACGGGACCATGTTGTGTAAAGGCTCCATATGGTTTTTGGTGAGACTTGTTGGTTGGGTTGCTTATATTGGCTGAGATGAGGTTTCTAGACCAGAGATTTGCACTATCGCATTGGGATAAGTAATGTTTGGACGAATGATACCATATCTCTGCTAAGAATTTGGGCAATGACCTTGGTCGCACTAGTGAGATTTTTGGCTTATTGCAGTGTACGAATGTTTTAAACGAGGTTTTATTTGATATGAGGTTTGATAACGGTACCGGATTTGAAATTGGCCATATATGGTGGTCAACATTTATTGTTGTGAGTATCTGAGTGATGTGGTATATCATGTGATTACATCTTGGATCATGGTTATGGCTTGGCACAACTTGTTCAGACTTATACAGTGTGTAAATGTGAGATTCGGGTCTTGTAATGAATTCCCGAGGTTGGAAATTGGGTTCTAATATTTACGGACTAAGGTTGAAGTAAGGATCTCCAGTTATGTTGTGTTGGAAGGCTTATATGGAGTGGGGTGACGTGGGATCACCCCTGGGTATGTGCATGGTAAGGTTACACCGTGATTTGATGGCCTTGAAATGACTCTTAGCACGTTCGAGGACAAATAATATATTTATGTGGGGGAGGATGTAAGAACCCGTCCGGTCGTTTTGAGCATTTGCATTCTATCCAGTAGTTTGAAGTATTGAGTAGCTTCATATGATCTATTTTGACTTGTGTGAATCGTCAGTTTTAGTTTTCAGGTGATTAGGAATTGATTCGGAAGAAGGATTCTCGCGTTAGAAGCTTAAGTTAGAAGAGTTGACCAAATTTGACCTTTGTGTATTTGACCCCGAATCAGAGTTTTGATGGTTTTGTTAGGTCCAAATGGTGATTTTGGACTTGGGCGTATGCAGGAATTTGCATTTGGGTGCTTCTTGAAAGTTTTGGCGTTAATTGGCGAAAGTTGGCAATTTGAAATTTTTGAATGTTCATTAGTTTGACCGGAAGTTGACTTTGATGATATTGGGTTCAAGTTTTGGTTCTGGTTGTTGGAATAGGTTCGTTATGTCATTTGGAACTTGTGTGCAAAATTTGAGGTCATTCCGAGTTGAATTGATATGGTTCGGCACGAGTTTTAGAAGTTGAAAGTTTAAAAGTTTATTTAGTTCGATTTAAGATGTGATTTGTGGTTTTGATGTTGTTATTTGTGATTTGAACCCTCGAGTAGGTCCGTGTTATGTTTTTGGACTTGTCGGTATGCTTGGATGGGATCCCGAATAGTTTCGGACGTGATTCGGGTCATTTCAAATGGTTTTTGCATTGCTGGTTGCTGGTGTGTCTGCAGAGCACCGCGATCACGAAGCAGAGAACGCGATCGAGTAGAGTATTTCTGGAGATGGGCATCTTCTTCTCCGCATTTGCGAATATTCGACTGCCTTCACGTAGGTTGCTAGAGCTTGAGCATCGCGTTCGCACAAGCAGTTACGCGTTCGCGCAGTGTAGAGCTAGGTTGGGCAGGTCTTCATGACTTCTTCATTGCGTTCGTGTAGAGATTCTTTAAGGCTGAGCATTTTGTGCTTCGCGATCGCTAAGCTGGTCCCGCGACCGCGAAGCTGGTCCCCGGATCGCGAAGAGTATACCTGGGCAGTGCATATAAGTACTCTATTTCGGACCCTTGAGTTATTTTATCACATTTTGAGTTAGGGAGCTCGGATTTGGGCGATTTTGGAGGCGATGTTCACCACAAGGATTGGGTAAGTGTTCTCGACTTGATTTTGATTATTTTTCATGAATCTATCTTCGATTTTGGCATTTGGATTATGATTTTTAAAGAGAAATTGGGGGCTTTTGTCTAAATTTTCCTAAAATGAATTTTGAGTTTTGAACATCGATTCGAAGTCGGGATTGAGTGAAATTAGTATGGTTGGACTCTAATTGAATGGGTTGTCGGTTTTTTTGAGTTTTGTCAGGTTCCGATGTGCGTGCCCGATTTGACTTTTTAGTTGACTTTACGTAGGATGATTAGAGCGGAATGACACTTCTAGTGTATCGATTTGGCTTGTTGGAGGTAAGTGTCTTGCCTAACTTTGGTTGGGGAAATTTTTATTACTAAATTCTATTATTTGCTACATGGGGGGGGGGGG
>MCJB01012241.1:78711-130232 GCA_002018475.1 Nicotiana obtusifolia
GGATACATATATGAGGTGACAAGCATATATACATGTGCAAGGGTTAATCATGCTCGGGGGTAAATTAAACGATTAATTGTCCCTCGTAGAATTACATGATCTTCTTTTTCATGTCTTACTTGAGTGCTAGATTACTAAGAATATGAAATTAAGTGCTAGAAACCAAGCTTTAGCATGTTATAACTTGATTAAAGTTTGACGGATTTTTTGTTAAACTATTGATGTGTTATATTCGGTCATCACTATGCTTAATCACTAATACATCTCTACGACCGTTTTTCTTGAGATATTGGATCCTATACTTGTGTTGAAGATCATTTTTGAGACTAGTTGAAATACTTGAACAATAAGGTTTCTGAGGTTTATTGAATTATTATTGGCTTGAAACCTGTGATTAATGTTCATTTGGAATATTCATTTAATCACTCTCCTTGATGTTGTTCATGATTCCTACCTTGCTTGTCATAGATATACATGTGCTCGGTGAGGAAGAGTGTAAAGTATGAAGGGTGATGTCGTGCTATTTCATTTACATTATCATGTGAGGAGGAGAGTAAAAGCACGAAGGGTGATGCTGCGCCTTTTCATTTACATTATCATGTGACTATGAGAGTAAAAGCACGAAGGGTGATGTCGTGCCATTTCATTTACATTATCATGAGTTCATGGCACGAAGGGTTTTTCCGTGAAGGCGAGGACGAGAGACATGCATTATGTTGTGATATCTTTTCCTTGTGTATATGTTTAGGCCTTTTATCTTGAGCTGTTACTGTTGCACCTATATTTTCTATGTGACTTGCGGTTGTTGTTCTGTCTTCGTCCTCTACCTCAATTGTAGTTGTACTATCCATGCCTTCTATCTGCTTAACTTGCAAATACCTATATCTATGTCGTTTCTCACTTGTTGCAGTTTTGTATAAGCCTTCTACCATGTTAATTATTCATGCTTTCTATTTTTTAGCCCATAAAGATCATGTTTTCCCTCTTTTTGGTTATATCAACATCTCGGACTTCTACCATGTTAGTTGGCGAAATTTATGTTCTTCTTTAATAACTGATGTCATTACTTTTATGCCTTCTACCTAATTTGTTACCGTTGTCTATGTGCACTGCCTTGTTAATTACCGCTACTTGTGTATTTCCACTTTGTCGTTACTGTAATTGGTATTTCATTCACCTAGTTGGTACTGTTATACAAATATTTGATGAGGATGAGATAAATGCGCGAAGGGTGTTGCCCGTGCCATTAGATTTGATATCTTGAGTATATTTCTCACACTATGAAATTATGGATTTACTACCATGGTTTGTTTGTTATCACTCTAAGGAAAGGATTAGTCATGTTATTGAGGAATATAAAATCGTGATTTCTTCTAGTAATCATTTACTGCTTCGCATATTTGTTCCTTGTACTCTTTTCGGTTATGTTCTAGTATTGTTCTATTGCTAATCTACTGCACATGTTATATCAGTGAGTATCTTTTAACTAAAAAGCCTCGTCACTACTTCATTGAGGTTAGTCAAGATACTTATTGAGTACATGGGGTCAGTTGTACTCATACTACACTGCTGCACCTTGTGTGCAGACCTTGGAGCAGAGCTGTAGTGGATGACAGGAGCTGACTCTTAAGATGTTCTTGCCTTCCGGGTGTGGTTACCGCTTGTCCCTGGGTAGTTTTAGATTTGAATTATGTTTATGTACATTTCAAATAGAAGTTGTATTCATGTCATATCAGTTTTTGCAATAATCCAGTCTTAGTAGCTTATGACGTTTACTATCAGTCCTTGGGATAATTTATGGAATCCAGATACATCATTTATTGGTCACCTTTATTTTATTTGAGTTGTGTTAATTGTTAATTGTTTGACCTAACGGGTCGGGTTAGGTGCCTTCCTGACTAGTGAATTTTAGGTCGTGACAAGTTGGTATTAGAGCACTAAGTTCGTAGGTTCTACGAGTCATGAGGAAGTATCTAGTAGAGTCTTGCGGATCGGTATGATGAGGTCCATACCTATCTTGAGAGGCTAAAGGGCATTTAGAAAAATTTTCCTTCTTTCTTTCCTTATCGTGTGGCCTTGTTACAACTTCAAAACCTACGATTTTGATTCTTCCTATTCATTTATATGCAATGTTCTGCATTCGGTATTCGTTATGCGCCGATGGTTTATGATGATGCATATGGATTATGAAAGGCTATGGATGCTTGATTATCATTGCGATGTGCTGTCTAGTCTTAGGAGCAGATGCAATGTTAAATCTTTTAGTCGTTCATTTGTGGTACGAGGCGGGTTCTTATATCTAGTTGGTAAGCACAGACATGGGAAGACTGACTGGTGGCCTAGTTGTTGTGATGAAGGAGGGTTTGTTGTAAGGTGTCGATTTTAGTACAACAAATGGGTTATCTTCTACTTGATGAGTTTGGATCATATGTTTCTTATGATGTTTCCATTTGGTATAATGCATATATTATCATTGCAGAGCATTTGGGGAACTTTGCTTGACTATTGCAAGGATGGGTAAGCGCTTGGAAGAGTCTTTGGAATGTTCTATGACCAGTATTGCATGAGTTTTGAAGTATTATGCTAAATAGTCGTGCGGGATCGGGGAAGCCACAAAGATATGTGCCACAACCCAATTTCTCCTATAGGTCGTGATGGCGCCCAACTTCGCAAGCCAACGGTGAACTACTCATGTGTTTGTTGTTTTTAGAAATTTTGAAATAATTGATTTTTATTTATTAAGTAAGTAAAGAGGTGAAAGATTTAATAAAATGAAGCATAAACAAATATAAGAACAAGTGTAGTGAAAGAAATACTCAAAAACCATGGAACGTATACTAGCATATTTTTCAAGACCTAGTATCACAAGTGTATGAGCTACTAGTAGAATATACAAAACACTAAACTACTGTCTGAAATGGAGTAGTCAGAAAATGAATGCAAAAAAGAGACTGTGGATGCTGCAGAACGGATTCGGAAAGCAGCTCACCACTAAGTCTTGAAGTATCAGGGGTGTGCGCTGGGATAACTACTAGATGCTCCTGGCTCATAACCTGCACGATTAGTGCAGAAGTGTTGCATGAGTACATAAACAACATGTACCCAGTATGTATCTAATCTAACCTCGATAATGTAGTGATGAGGGGTCAACTTCAACACTTACTATGGGCCAACAATAATAATACAGAAATTCTAAACAGGTATGAGACATGAAAATAATAATAATAATAATAATACAATGTCAAGTAGGGAATAAATGACCTATTAACTGATAATAAATTTCAAAATCTCCAGCCAACATCTATTAACCCCGAATAATGTTCCTGTCATTTAATAAATTTATAACCTCTCGAGCCATAAAGTAATATCAGGTGTAATCAGGCTCCGAGTATTGTTACGCACGATTTATGACGAGGTTGTACGGTCCGATCCAAAAATATACTTTGTGCACTACTGAGGATCGAACGACATGAACCATAGATGGATCTATTAACCTGCCGAGGCGAACGACCCGCTCCCATGAGAATAGAGAAGTTTACCTCGCTCGCAGAAGTCCTTGCGATGCGAGAGGATATGGATTTTGCAAAGATTCAGTATTATTCCATTCTTTCCCCAAAATAATAAATCTAACTTGGAAGTTTTCAACAAAAGAAAATCTCTAGTCTCTGCTCTATTTAAGATAATTAATGTGCACAACAAATACGGAAGTACAATTAAATCATGATGTGAATCTAAGACTACCCAGACATCTCATGAAATATAGCTAGGCATGGACTCTCGTCACCTAGTGCTTACGCAGCTTCCCACACAAGTAACTCACAACAAAAATAAACCTAAGGGAAATAAGTTCCCTCTTACAAGGTTAGGCAAGAGACTTACCTCGTCCTCAAGCTCACTTCCGGTCCACAAATACGCTCTAAGTCCTCAACTTGGTGTCAAGCAACCCGAAACTAGCTAAATATGATAAAAGTAAATCAATATATACTCAAAAGTTCATAATTTAAGTATTAGAGCAATTACCCAACCCAAATTGGAAGATTCCTAAAATTCACTCCCGAGCCCACCTTCCCGGATTCCGGAAATTTTCGAAGATAATTACTACCCATAACCTCATAAACTCAAATATATCATTTTCACCCAATTCCATAACCATTTTTGTGGTTAAATCCTATTCTTTATTAAAACCTAGGTTTTTAATCTAAACCCATTATTTTCACAATTTTTACATGTTAAAATCTACCCATAATTTATGTATTTAACTTACATTGGGTAGGAATTACTTACCTTCAATAGCTAGGTAGAAATCCCTCTCTAAAAAGCTAGGTGGACCTCACTGCCTCCCAGCGGTTTCCGCTTCTGTGGGCAATTGGCCACATCTGCGGAAAATGCATTACAGATGTGGCCCTCCCCCAACTGGCCTACCTCTGATTCTGCTGACAAAAGGCTCGCTTCTGTGAGTCCGCTCTTGCGCTTCTGCGACTTCCCCCCCAGGCTGCCCAAGCCGCTTCTGAGAGATTCAGCTCGCTTATGCGTGACTGCTTCTGCGACCAAACTTCCGCAAAAGCGGTCACACCAGCAACAACAAACTCCCAGCTCTTCAACATGGCCCAATTCGATCCGAACCCTGTTCTAAAACTTACCCGAGCCACCCGTGGCCTTGATCAAATATACCAATAAGTGTGTAAACATAAGACGGACTCACTTGAACCCTCGGAACGCGTAAAACAACATCAAAATTAAGAATCACACTCCAAACCAAATCGAATCAACTTATGAACTTCAAGTTCTTCCAACTTGCTTCGAACGCGCCGAATCATACTTAAACTATTCGGAATGACATCAAATTTTGCGAGCAAGTCTTAGATCACCATACAGAGCTATTCCTAGGCTTAGAATTCCAAACGGATATCAATAACACCAAAACCTACTCTTTTTTTTAAAATCAAATCCACTAGGCAGCATGCCTAATGTTAATTTTCTTATATATAACATAAGATACAGGAATGGAGGGGGACATAAACCTTACCTCCTGAAAAAAAGGATGTACATTCTTGGTCATCCAAACTTGACGACCAAGTATGCCTAAATAGCTATGATGGGTTAGACCTATGATGATGTGATGATTGTCTATCTTATAACATTGATAGACAATCATATGTACAAAATCAATGTGATGTGAGCCTAGGTCAACTATACAAAAAAGTACATATGTTCCTAAGTCTACTGAATAAGTGGCTTGAAATAGTATCTTCCCTGTGCGATAGGATCTATTCTTAGCAAAAAATGGGGATCTTCTAAGTGATGTAGTAGATAACAAGTAGTAGCAATCTTCAACTTTGCTTTGATATTGACAAGGAAAGCAAGGTTGAAGATGGCTAGCAAAGAGGGGCACTGTAACTAGACAGCAGTATTGACAGTGTCTGCTGTTAGTAGTATGCTGAGGATTGTGCAGCTGATGTCTGCTTCTATTGCTGTAATGTCTACTGCTGGTGTATGCACTGGAGTTCTCAAGTGTGTCTATGTGTTGCTTGTGCTGGAGTCCTGCTTTTTGTGTTATTGTAGTTTGGTGTTTTTGCTGTGCTTCTATGGGTTGTAACTGTTGCTGAGGTGATGATTTACTGCTACTGCTGCTGTTGTTGATGCTGTTGCTGTGGTTGCTGATTATAAAGGATTGCAGGGTGAGTAGATTTGCTCCCCTACTGTCTTCCTACTCTGATGATTTCTGCTGATGAGTGTTGCTGGAGGATGACTGCTGCTGAGTTGATGACTGAGTTCTTGGCTTGTTGGTTGCTTGACTGGAGTGTTTCTAAATCTGCTATCTTCCTTGAGGTCTACCTGTATTTGTGTATGCTGCTCCTACTGGTTGTCTTGTGTTGCTGTGCCTGGTAGCTTCTGTTGAAGTGATGAGTAGGTGCCTGGTAGCTTCTGTTGAAAAGATAACTGGCTTCTGCTGATGCTGTTGTTGTTAATGAAGGGCTATGTGTTGTCTGGTTTGTATTTGTGAGGAGGCTGCACTGCATTATTGAGCTGTACTGGTATGTTCAGCTCATAAATATTTGTGTGCTGCTTTTGCTGCATGCCTTGCATTTTTGTGGTTTGTAGCTTCCAGTGAACTGTGAGTATCTGTTTATCCTGCTACTGTTACTACTGATGCTGTTGCTACTTCTGTTGATGCTACTAGTGCTGCTGCTATCATTTCTGCTGCTGTTATTGTTGCTTTTATGAAACTGTGTATTGGCTATCTGATACCTGCTGTTGTTGTTCCTATAAGCTGTGGTATGAAGGGAGTTCCATGGTGATTGTTGCAATTGCAATAGACTGAGCACTGAAAGTGCTAATACCGCACATTGCAATTGCAACAATGACTTAGACTCTTCCAAATTGTCTACTGATAGCTGGACTGTTTCTGTGCTTTGTGACTGCTGTTGAGGTGAAAGCTGTCTTCTACTGATGCTGTTGTTGCTACTGGAGATCTTTGTGCTGTCTGGCTTATGCTGTGCTGCATTATTTGACTGCACTGCAGTACTGGTCCCACTGCTTCTGTTGGAATCCTTGTTTATCTGTAGCTTGTGGCTGTTGTTGAGCTGATGAGCATCTGTCCATCTTTCTACTTTTGCTGTTGTTGCTACTGCTGCAATTGCCATTGTTGCTGCTGTTATTGTGACTGCTGTGGAGTTGTGTGTTTTGTACCTGCTGCCTGTGTGAATGTCGCATTTTGATGATCCTATCCAATCTATCTGATTTTTGTACTCATGTGGGTGATTGTTGTTGTGCTTCTGTGTTTTGTGCCTACTGCTGGAGTATTGAATATCTTTTGCTGCTGTTGTTGCTTCTACTAGGAAGGTGTGTATTTTCTGCCTCTGTGGTTTGTGATTGCTACTGAGATGGTGGTTGTCTAGCTTTTGTTGTTACTAGAGGGCTGCTGTTGTGTTGGCTGACTATTTGAATGTTCTGATGAATCTGCATAACTGTGGTAGTACACTGGATAAGCCAGCTTTCCTGCAAAATTAGCAAAAGGTGAGGAAGGGGAGACCAGAGAAGTTGTTGCAGCTGCAAGGATTGTGACACCATGTATGTTAGTGGCTGCCTTCTTGATTGCAGCAGTGAGCTGATGTTATGTTTTTCACCTACAAAATTCAACAAGAATGTTAATGGAGGAGCTTGCTGCTAGCATAGCAGGAGCACTATATTCAGCAGACAGGTTATGGAGTCCTGCTGAACACTGTAAAAATATGCAGTGTTGGATTCCTGTAACAGATCAAACAGAGTAAATAAAGTCTATATTGCTGCTGCCCTGTTGTATATGTTACTGTTTCTGATGGTGTTACAACAATCTAGATGTATGGTATCTAGTACTGCTGCTGCTGTTATAGCATAGGTGTCCATGGTACTCATGTAGCAGCAGTATTGTGTAACATGTGTGGTGGAATTTTGAGCCTTTTGGACTTCCTATGTCTAAATGCTGGGGTGTTATTGCAGTCCAGGTGAATCTGCCCCCTTATGTGTGCAGGTAGTTCCTGTTGGTTATTGTAATGTCTCATGGAGGTAAGATCATGACTTAGCTTTGACAATGAATTAGCTGGGCAATTTGCTTCTCTCAAAACATGAGTGCACTTAAAACCATCACAATGTTGACTCAGATTGATGATTTCCTAAATTAACATGCATATGATCCACGGTGGCTTAGACTGTCCTGTTACCCATTGAGTGAGCAGCTTAGAGTCTGTTTCTAACTAGAGTTTGGAGTAGCCATTTTGCATACACCAGTTGATGCCAATGAGGGCTGCTTGAGTTTCTGCTAAATTATTAGTGCCCTCTCCCAGTGGACTTGACATAGCACGGATGAAGTGGCCTTGATGGTCTCTATCGATGATCCCTGCTCCTATTTTCCCAAGGTTGCCTAAAGCACTACCATTTGTGTTAATTTTGACATATCCCACTGCTGGTTTTAGCCAAACTACTTGCTACACATTGGTATGATGCTGTAAGCTTTCTATATCCAGGTACATTTCTGGCTAGTTGACTGGCCATTTGATGTTGGCATAGGATGTTTTGAGCATTAGGAGTAGGTGAGAAGTGATGGAATACAGAGTTCTTGTTACAGATGTTTTTCCTCCATATTTGGCTGCACATCTGTTCTTCTACAGGTTCCAGCATATGATGATTGGCAGTGTGTCTAAGACTAATTTCTGCACCTCATTTTCTCCTTTTTTGTAGCCACCAGTTCATTAACTTCATTGTTAGGGACTGCCTGTGACTTTGAATCCCAACTGGTGCATTGAAGTGCTTCCAGATAATTTGAGCAAAATGACCTGAGTTAAGTATGTGCTCCACTGTTTCATTCCCTACTTTGGTGCTACACATTTGTTAGCACTTGGAGCTCCAAACCTAGATACTTTGTCATTTGTGGGCAGCTTGTTTCTCAATGCTCTCCATAGGCAAAAGGACCATTTGAAAGGTATTTTCTTATGCCAGGTCATCTTATTTGTGAGCAGTACCTGGTTCCTTTCTCTCAACACAGTCCATGCTGATGCATAGGAGAATTCCCCAGAAGCAGAGGGCTGCCATATTGGTGTGTCATTGATGTGGGGGTTATAATGGATTTTGACTTGGAGAATGTGTGAGATTATGGACAGGGGAGCTATTTGAGATGTTATTTGACTGAGTTTTTGAATATCCCATTGCCCATCAGTCAAGTATTGTGAGACCTTGGTGTTGCCAGGCCTGCCCTATCCTTGTCTGAATCTATCTAAGTACCCAATACCTAACCAATTATCCCTCCAGAAGTTGGAATTTCCTGAGTGCAATCTCCATTGAATGTGATAATCAACAGTTTCTTTGTTGAGCATCATTCTTCTCCATGTCTGTGACTGTCCAGAGCTCCATTTTTTTTTATATGGGGTGTGATCTCTTACAATATTTGGCCAGTAAAAAATTACTCCATAGTTTTTGTTTGGTCCTAAATCCCCACCATTGTTTGTATTCTAGAGATTTACAAATCTCTGCTATAGGTCTCAGTCCAATGCCTCCTTCTTCCAGTGGGTATGATAGTGTGTGCCATGAAGCCCAATGGTGATTTGAAGTCCTCTCTTTTCCATATAGAAACCATTGAAAAACTGATCATGTGTGAGGTTGTTGAGCATCCTAGACAGTAATTCAGCTCCCAAAATGAAGAGTGAAGGGGCCAGAGGGTCCCCTTGTTTTAGACCTCTAGTGGAATGAAAGAAGCCATATCTTGTGCCATTGACTATGACAGAGTACCAGTTGTTGGAGATTGTTCTCCACACTATGTCAATGATTCTTTCACTAAAACCCATTCTTCTCATCATTATACATGTAAAGGACCCAGATACTCTATCATAAGCCTTTTCCATATCCAACTTGATCACTACATTAGCACCTATTTTTGGCTTCTTGATTCCCTGGACAATCTCCTGTGCAAGCATAATATTCTCAGAAATACTTCTGCCTTTGATAAAGCCAGTCTGATTTGGGGAGATGATCTTGGGGACAATAGGTGCAATTCTTTTGGAAATAATCTTAGATATAATCTTATTGATAAAATTGCTCAAACTTATAGGTCTAAATTCTGACAAAGTGTTAGGGAATTCCACTTTAGGTATCAGTACCAAGCATGCTTGTGTCATGTACCTAGGCATTGATTGACCACAGAAGAATGCCTTCACCATATTGAAGAGATCAAACTGAATGATATCCCAACAATGCTGAAAGAATTTTCCATTGAGGCCATCTGAACCTGCAACACTGGATGGATTCATTGAGAAAACAGTGTCTTTGAGCTCCTCCATTGTAGGATCTTTGTTGAATTGATGATTATCTTCTTCTGTAACCAGTGTGGGGATGCAAGATAGAAGATCTTCCCTGGTGACTCCCCCAGGATCAGTGAACAGGTTGTGAAAATGGTCACAGGCAGCTTCACCTATTGCTTCATCTCCATATATCCAATCCTTGTCTTCATTTTTGATTTTGTGGATATACAACTTCCTTCTTCTGTCTCTGATCAGACTATGGAGGTTTTGGTGTTGGCATCTCCATCCTTAAACCATTGTAGTTTTGTTTTTTGCTTCAGGACAACCTCTTCAATCTGTGGATGTTTGACATATTGAGCAGTGAGTTCATGGGCAATTGTACTATCTGATTCTTTGTTGGACTGTGCTCAGGTCTCTTCTGCTTTTCTGACTTTCTCTTCAAATTCCTTTACTTTCTGGAAAATATCCCCATATTCTTGTCTGGACCATTTGGATAATCCTTTGCAAAGTGCTTTTGTTTTTTGATGGAAAATCCACACTGCATTTCCAATGACTGGTGTATTCCAGACTTGCTGTACCAGTGGCAAGAAGGTTGCATTTTCTGTCCAGCAATTTAGGAATTTAAAATACTTTGTGGCATTATCCTGTCTGACATTGATTTCCATGAGAAGAGGGGAGTGGTCTGATCTTGTAGATGCCAGATGTGTAATGGTAGTAGCAGGATGTGCAGCAAGCCAGTTATCATTAGCCAGTCCCCTATCCAGTCTTTTCCAGACAATTGAACAGGGACCTCTGCCATTAGACCAAGTGTATCTAGGTCCATAGTATCCAAGGTCAATTAGTCCACAGTCCTCAATCATGCTCAGAAACTCCAGGCTTTTGTTGAGTTGGTATGGAATACCCCCTATCTTTTCTTCAATTGATGTAATCACATTGAAGTCCCCAATGGCATACCATGGTACACTAAAGTTCTGTTCTTTGATTCTTAGCTTGTCCCATAGTGGTCTCCTCAGAGGAGGTTTGCATTTAGCATATATGACTGTGAGATGGAAAATTTCAGCAGCCGCAACATGCTTTAACTCAATTGTGACTTGCTGTTCATCTTGATCTGTGATAGTACCAGAGAAGTCCTTATCCCAGAAAATCCATATCTTTTCATTGATGTTGGAAGTTACATGATCCATAGATAGTTGGTTTTGGTATTGGTTGATATGTGATGAGTCTAGGAATGGTTCAAGAATAACTATGAGGGAGAGTTTATGGATTTGTTTTAGTGTTTTGAGTCTCTCAATGGCTCCAGAGGTTCTAATACCTCTGACATTCCATATAAGTGTACTGATCATTAAAACATGGAGGGGGGGTTGGAGTTTGGTGGGACAGTGTTCTTTCTAGCATCCATGTTTCTTGTGATCCTTGGTGATGGGTTATGTGTTCTAGGAGATAATCCCTGGTTCTGAATGATATCATTTTGATGATGTTCCCCATTAATGGCTTCTGCAAGGAGATCACAGTGTTGGTCCTCTTCTGTGGCATCACTGAGTCCAGCTTCTTCCTCAAAGCCTCCACTCATCTCATCCTCTGAGAGAATAGGTCTATATTCATCATGTTGTGAAGAATATTTACTTAGAGGACATTCTTCTATTGGAGCAGGTACTAGAGCAGTGTGTTTATTCAATTCCTCCTGCCTGTCCTGCTCATTGGCATGTAGCAAAGGTTGTGAAAGGGAGGGGTCTGGCATAGGGTCTCCATATGTCTGCGATTTGTTGGCAGTATCAACATCAAGGTTCCATTTCAAGATGGCAGCTGGGCTATGGTACGGAATAGTTGATTCTTGAAGGTGCTGATCTGTTGTAGGTTCATTGATAGAGATTCCTGCATACTGTTTTCTCATGGCTTTTTTCTTTTTCTGGCTTGGCTTACTTTTGGATTTAGGGGATTGTATGATGAAATCAGACACTACAGGGGCTTTCCCTTTTAGAAGTCTCCTTATAGCATCTTCATGCTGATCAATTTTGTATTCATCTAAGCTGATTATATCACAAGTCTCTTCTCCCATTGCAACAACTGTATGGGGCTCTACAGTAGCTGGTGCAGGGGCATTGAGGGGGGCCATCCTATGGTCAATCAATTGTGCTCTAGCAAACTCATGCAAAACATGAGGAATCCCAACCCCAATAGGTACCCCGTCCTGCAAAACACTAGTTTTCTCCTGATATTTCTCCATTCCTCCATCAACTTCATGAACAACAGGTATAAAAGGGGGATCATGGGAATGGGATACAGTGTTGGTGCCTCCAAAACTATGAATAGAATTCAATATTTCTGGGGCTACTTGTTGGGATGTAGAGGGTATACCTGACTGTGTAGTTCTGATGGTTTCATGCGTGGGTGCAACAGCAACAGGCTGTGTTACGACTTGCTTTGGTATGTACATCTACTGTTGCTTCTTGCTGACTTGGGAGTTACCTTTGAAATGCTTCTTTTTCTGTGTTTGCCATTCATCTTGTGCTGGTGTATCTCCTGGAATTTGATGTTCATTGCTCTTTTGGTGTTCCTCTGCTTTTTGGTTAATAATCTGCTCATTTGCTGTCTTAATTTGCATTGTGGTGTTGGTGTTTGGTCTTTTGATTACCCCTGAACTGATTGTCTTTGCTGTGACTTGAGGTTGTGATCTGTGGTTCTTTCTCTGCAGCTGATGTTTCTTCCTTTCTTCTTTGATTTTCCTCCTCTTTTAACTTGACTTGACAGGCTTGAAGTGAATGACCCTGGTGTCTACAGTAGGTGCAATACTCAGGGAGATTATCATATTGGATCTGGAGCCATTGACCTTCTCCACTGACATCCTCATCATATCCAAGCCAGACATGAGTAGTTAGATCTTTGGTGAGATCAACCTGCATTTTGATCTTTGCAACACTACCTCTGGTTTTTTGAAATGAAGCAAGTTCCAAGAACAGAGCTTTACCAATAGATGATAATAGTGGAGTCAATATTTCCATATAATAGAGATGCCATGGCAGTTCAAGGATGACTATCCATATCGGAACAATTGGTGTATTTTCATTAGGCTTGAATGCTGGATTCCATGCTTCAAGTTTCATCATTTGACCCTGTATGTACATATATTGCTTGGTCCATACTGTGGCATGATCATACTCATTATCAAGGTCTATATATACAGTTCTGGCATTGAAATGAGCTATCTTGACCCCTCATCTGAGTTCAGTTTGGGCTATGAAGCTCTTTCTAATTATCTCCATTCTAGGCATGGTGTTAAGAAATTTCCCTATCACTGTGAATTTGCATCTATCTGCAAATATGACTATGTAGTCCTCCCTCTTGAATATCACTGCTGGCCTCCCTTGCTTTATAGTAATAATAGGTGGGGTGAATTGAAGTGGGGTGATTTCTGCTTCGTGTCTAGCTCTCAATCTAGTGGCATAGGACTGGGTGACAGTAGGGGGGAAGAGGGGGGTTACTGAATTGAGTCTTGGATTTGGTGGAGGTGCTAGATGCTTGAGCTTTGCTGATAGTTGGTACTGCTTGAGGTGCTGGTGTGACTGCTTGAGGTGCTGGTGGCTTTGTGCCTTTCTTGGACTGTTTTTGCTTATCAAAGTTAGAGGATATCTTGATGGGGACTTGAATTGAGGTTGATGGCTGTGTCTTTGTGTGCTTATCAGCATCAGAAATGACAATAGCTGGTTGCAGCTGCTGCTGTTGCTGAGCAGGTTGCGTTTCTTCTGTAATAGCCACTGGGCTAACACCTTTACTAGTACTTGTCGAGGCGTGCATTGTGGGATTTGCTGTCATTGAAGCTGCCTGGGACAACATGTGAGCCTTGTATAATTGTTGAGGTATCACACCAACAATGTCAACCTACTACATTATAGCGAGAGTGGGAAAAATTTGATCATCACCTTTTTGATGCAATTCTTGTAATTTTGCTTGACGACTAGTTTCCTTATGACATTGAGATGATTGAGGAGGGGCATGATCGCACAGTTGAGTTGTTATAGTGTCACTGGCATTTCGTCGAACATCTAGGGTGCTCGACATTATCAGATTCTCCTTTTGCAATGTTATGGAAATTGATTGATCGAAAATTGGAATTGAGGAGGGGGAAACAGTCTCCTGGACATCAGGAATCTTTTGGCATTGGTCTTGAGCCATTTGGTTGAGTAGAACATCATGCACGACCAACTGTTGCATTTCTGGACAGTTCAGTTGGTCGGAGGTATTGATTTCGACAATGGAATCTTTCACATTTTGGAGGGGAGGTCGGAATGAGGTTGGAGAAGAGACTCCTGCACTTGGAATGACTCGATTTGGCCCACGAACAATCGAGGAATTGTTTGGAATTCCCAGGCGATTTTGCACTACAGTGATCCTTCTGCTATTCTGCAAATCTGTGTCTACTGGGATGTTGTTTTGAGGTGCTGTTTATGGGAGATGATGCGCACTGGCAAGACGAAGATTTTGGGGCTGGTCCAGTGGTTTTCCACCGGACGATGGCGGAGAATCGAGCATCTGAAATCGGCGAAGGCACTGTTCACTTCACTCGCCTTGTACGGAGAGAATTTGGGTTGGGCCTCACTTGTATTTCTTTTTATCAAAACCTACTTCAAATCAAATTTAAAGAACTTTAAAACCTTCAACAAGCCAACTTTCAACTTTAGGCGCCAAAGTGCTCCCGGTTCATCCAAAATCCGATCCGAACGCACACTCACGTCCAAAATCGTCATACGAACCTATTGAGACTGTCAAATCCTAATTCCGGGGTAATTTTATACAAATATTGACCCAAGTAAAACTTAACCCGTTTAAGCCAATAGCAAGGAACTAAGTATTTTGATTTTAACCCAAACTCTTCCAAATCCAAACTAACTATCCCCGCAAGTCGTAAAATAGAAAAAGCACATGGGGGGAGTCTTATTTAGGGGAACGGGGATCGAGAAAGCAAAACGACCGGTCGGATCATTACAATATGGTACTTTGGATTACACGATATGTTCTATGGCTTTAAGCTAAGTGGGGGAGTCCGTTACCAACAATCAGATTGCAGGATCATATGTTATAGCAGTTTCCATGCTAAGGGATTGCTTGGTTGTTTCCTTTAATATTCATGTGCTTGTGAAGCGCGGGTTGCTCGGTGCGTATTTGCTGTGTATTGAAGATCAGAGTAAGGTGAGTGATTATCGAGAAGGTTCTGATGAGTTTCAGATCAAAGGTGGCATTAAAGGACTTCTGAATTTGTGAACGAGTAGGGCTAGAGATCGATAGTGAATGGTGATCGGATATGTGGTATTTCTATATCAAGGATGATTCTACATGGTGATGTTAGAGAGATGTAAGAAACAGCTTCGGATCTACAAAAGGTTCCTTCAGCCAGAGTTGATGTTTGCAACAAGTATAAAAGCTGTATTGCGTGTGGTGATGTACTCCTGGGTTGAGTTAAATGAAGGGTTCGCGGTTGATAAGCTGTTCAACTTGCTTATGGTTCAGAGTTAACTATGAGATTTTCATAGTGTCACGAGTTAGCATGTTAGAGGCGATGCGCCTTGTGGGGATTGAAAGTTGCAAGTACAAGATTGCGGTTTATTTAGGGAGGGAAGGATATGACTTCTTGATGACGCGGATGATTCCAGATGTTTAAGAGGATGTGGGTACTATTTGATATCGCCGGAGGAGAGTGCGTATGTTGGCAGCTGCATTGTGTTTTGACTTGTGGGTCTTTTCTATAAGATTATGGAGTATGAGCGATGTATTAGCCATTTGAGTAAGCAGTGTTGAGGTTGTATATGGAGATTATGGTATTCGTGAGGTTCAGAGACTGGATGTTCTCATTGGCAGACGATTCCTTGATTGCGAATTGTGAAGAAATGTTGAGGATTAAATGATTGATGGTAGGCGTTATGGAAAGGTTTCTATTGACTTTTGGAAGGTTAATTTCCTGTTTGCGGATGACCGGAATTTGGTTTGGGGATTATTTTTGAGTCTAATGAGAATGTGTATTCTGTATCGGATTGGAAATTGGTGATCAGTGAGCCCGAGCTTTATGGCCCGATGGGCACCCCTGTTTGGATTGATATGATTGGATCGGGTTCCGTACCGCAACGGTAAAGTGATGAGATATATCTCCTTATGCTTATTTCTTGTATTTTTCTTTCACTTGTTTGATAATAGTTCACAAGGAAAATGTTAAAATTACCCTACCATCTTAACTTGCTTAGTAGCCTTCTTATTTAATTTTCTTACTATTATCTGTCATTTCTTAATTATTACTTGTTGGTGTATGAGACCGCGTTGTGTAAGGGCTCCATATGATTTTTGGTTAAACTTGTCAGTTGGGCTGCTTGTATTGGTTGAGATGAGGTTTCTAGATCTGAGATTTGCACTATCGTATTGGTATAAGGAATGTTTGGACGAATGATACCATATCTCCGCTAAGAATTTGGGCAATGGCCCTGGTCGGACGAATGAGCTTCTCGGCTTATTGATCAGATGAGTGGTTAAGAGATTCTGCGTGTTTCTTTCATTAGCGGCAGTGTACGAAGGTTTTGAACGAGGTTTTATTAGATATGATGTATGCTAACGGTACCGGATTTTCTGTTGGCCAGCTATGGTGGTCAGTAATTATTGTTGTAGTATCTGAGTGATGTGGTATATCATGTAATTATATCTTGGGTCATGGTTATGGCTTGGCATGACCTGCTCATACTTATACAGTGTGTAAATGTGAGATTCAGGTCTTGTAATGAATTCCAGATGTTGGAAATTGGGTTCTAATATTTACGGACTAAGGTTGAAGAAAGGATATCCAATTATGGTATGTTGGAAGGCTTATATGGAGTGGGGTGACGTGGATCACCCCTGGGTATGTGCATGGTTAGGTTACACCGTGATTTGATGGCCTTCGAATGACTCTTAGCACGTTTGAGGACGAACATATGTTTAAGTGGTGGAGGATGTAAGAACCCAACCGGTCATTTTGAGCATTTGCGTTCCATCCAGCTATTTGAATTCTTGACTAGCTTCATATGATGTATTACGTCTTGTGTTAATCGTTGGTTTTGGTTTTCAGGTGATTCGAAATTGATTCAGAAGAAGGATTCTCACGTTAAAAGCTTTAAGTTGGAAGAGTTGACCAAGTTTGAATTCTGTGTATTTGACCTCGGATTGGAGGTTTGATGGTTTCGTTAGGTTTGGATAGTGATTTTGGACTTGGGCGTATGCCTGGATTTGCATTTGGGTGCTTCTTGAAGGTTTTGGCGTTAATTGGCGAAAGTTGGCAATTTGAAATTTTGGAAGGTTCATAAGTTTCACCGGAAGTTGACTTTGATGATATCAGATTTGGTTTTGGTTCTGGGAGTTGGAAAGGTTTGTTATGTCATTTGGAACTTGTGTGCAAAATTTGAGGTCATTCCAAGTTGAATTGATATGGTGCGGCACGAGTTTTGGAAATCTAAAGTTCAAAAGTTCATTTAGTTCAACGTGGTTTTGATGTCGTTATGTGTGGTTTGAAGCCTCGAGTTGGTCTTTGTTATGTTTTGGTACTTGTCAGTATGCTCGGACGGGGTCCCGAGGCGCTCGGGTGAGTTTTTGACGTGATTCAGATCATTTCAGATGGTTTTTGCATTGCTGGTTGTTGGTGTGTCTGCAGAGCATCGCGATCGCGAAGTAGGGAACATGATCATGTAGAGTAATTCTGGAGCTAGGCATCTTCTACTTTACGTTCGCGAATATTTTACCGCGTTGCGTAGGTTGCTGGAGCTTGAGTATCGCGTTCGCGCAAGTGATTACGCGTTCACATCGTTTAGAGGTAGGCTGGGCAGGTCTTCATGACTTCTTCATTGCGTTCGCACTGTTGCGTCTGCGTTTGCGTTAGTCTATGCAGATGTTCATTGCGATCACATGCCTAGGGGCGCTTCGCATAGATTATTCGAGGCTGAGCATTTTGTGCTTCGCGATCGCGAAGCTGGTCCCATGATCGCGAAAAGTATACTTGGGCAGTGCATATTAAGTACTCTATTTCGGACCCTTGAGTTATTTTATCATATTTTGAGTTGTGGAGCTCGGATTTGGGCGATTTTAGAGGCGATGTTCACCACAAGGATTGGGGTAGGTGTTCTTTACTTGGTTTTGATTATATTTCATGAATCTATCTTTTATTTTGGCATTTGGTTTATGATTTTTAATGAGAAATTAGGAGTTTTTTTTCTAAACTTTCTTAAAATGAATTTTTGAGTTTTGAACTCGATTCGAAGTCGGAATTGAGTTAAAGTAGTGTGGTTGGACTCGTAATTGAATGGGTTGTCAGATTTTGTGAGTTTTGTCAGGTTCTGATGTGCGGGCCTGGGTTTGAATTTTTGGTTGATTTTGAGTAAATGTGTAAAGATTCGACGTTTATCGTTTGGGTTTGCTTCCTAGGCATTATTTGATGATTTTGAGTTACTTTTGGCTAGTTTTAAGTCGTTCGGAGGATGATGTAAGCAGGATGACGCTTCTAGTGTATTGATTTGGCTTGGTTGAGGTAAGTGTCTTGCTTAACTTTGTTGGGGGAATATTTCCTACTAATTGCTTTTATTTACTACATGTGAGTGTAATGCATATATGAGGTGACAAGCGTATATGCATGTGCCAGGGTTAATCATGCTCGGGGGTAAATTAAACGGTTAATTGTACCTTGTAGAATTACGTGATCTTCTTGTTTCATGTCTTACTTGACTCCTAGATTACTAAGAATATGAAATTAAATGCTAGAAATCAAGATTTAGCATATTATAACTTGACTAAAATTTGACGGATTTTTGTGAAACTGTTGATGTGTTAAATTCGGTCATCACTATGCTTAATAACTAATACATCGCTAAGACCATTATTCTTGAGAAATTGGATCCTATACTTGTATTGAAGATCATTTTTGAGACTTGTTGAAATACTTGAACAATAAGGTTCTTAAGGTTTATTGAATTGTTATTGGCTTGAAAGCTTTGATTGATGTTCATTTGGAATATTGGTTTAATCACTCTCCTTGATGTTATTCATGCTTCCTACCTTGCTTGTCATTGCTATACATGTGCTTGGTGAGGAAGAGTGTAAAGCACGAAGGGCGATGCCGTACCATTTAATTTACATTCTCATGTGAGGATGAGAGTAAAAGCACGTGATGCCGTGCCATTTCATTTACATTATCATGTGAGAATGAGAGTATTAGCATGAAGCATGATACCGTGTCATTTCATTTATATTATCATGTTTTAATTTACATTATCATGTGAAGGTGAGTGTAACGACCTAACCGGTCGTTTTGAGCATTGCATTCCGTTCATCCGTTAGAGGTCTTCAGTAGCCTCATGTGATGTATTATGACTTATGTGAATCGCCGATTTTGGTTTTCAGGTGTTTCAGAATTAGCTTGGAAGAATGAATTTCATGTTTGAAGCTTTAAGTTGGAAGAGTTGACCAAGTTTGACTTTTGAGTATTTTACCCCGGATAGGAGTTTTTATGGCTCTGTTAAGTTCGGATGGTGATTTTGGACTTGGGGGTATGCCCGGTTTTGCATTTGAATATTTCTAGAAGGTTTCGACACTCATTAGCGAAAGTTGGTAATTTGAAGGTTTGGAATGTTCATAAGTTTGACCTCGAGTTTACTTTGGTGATATCGGGTTCGGATTGTTGTTCTGTGAATTGGAAGAGCTTTATTATCTCATTTGGGACTTGTGTACAAAAATTGAGTTCATTCCGAATCGATTTGAAATGGTTCGGTGCGAGTTTTGAAAGTCGAAAGTCCAAAAGTTCATTAAATTTGATTTGAGGCGCGATTGGTGGTTTTGATGTTGTTATGCGTGATTTGAGGCATCGAGTAGGTGCCTGTTATGTTATGGGACTTTTTAGTATGTTCATACGGGTCCCGAAGGGCTCGGGTGAGTTTCGGACTTGGTTCGGATCATTTCGAATGGTTTTGCATTGCTGATTTTCTGCTGTTACCTGTTGCTTCTAGTGTTCTTCGCGATAGTGAAGGTTCAGCCACGGTCGCGAAGGGTGTTTTGGACTGCTGTGAAATTGTTCTTCGCGTTCGCATGAGGACGAATGTGCTCGGGTAGAGTTAGGGCTGGTCTTCTTTGCGTTCACATCTGTTTCTACGCGTTCGCGTAGTGATTGGGCTGAGCTGAGCAGGATGCTAGTTTCCTCTTTGCGTTTACGACGTTGTTCCCGTGTTCACATAGTTTTGTCAGCCTTGTGTATCGCATTCATGAGGCTTTTGCTGCGATTGCATAGAATATTTCAGGGGCAATGTAATTTTCATCTTCGCGATCGCGATGGTATTTCTGTGATCGCGATTCATTGATTCGTCCAGTGGTTATAAGTATTCTATTTTCGGAGATTTCGGCAATTTTAGCATATTTGGAGCTATGGATCTCGGATTAAGACGATTTTTGAGGCGATCTTCACCACATGGATTGGAATAAGTGTCTTCCACTCGGTTTTGACTATATTTCATGAACCTATCTTCATTTTTTGTATTTGGATTATGAATTTCAAAGAGAAATTGGGGGTTTTAGTCTAAAATTGCATAAAGTGAATTTTTGAGTTTTGAATATCGATTCGGAGTCGGATTTGAGTGAAACTAGTATGGTTGGACTCATAATTGAATGGACTCTCGAATTTTGTGAGTGCGGGTCCGGGTTTGACTTTTTGGTTGACTTTGGGATTTTGATTAAAGATTCAACCTTTATGGATTGAGTTTATTTTCGTTGGTATTATTTGATGTTCTTGAGTTGCTTTTGGCTAGTTTAGAGCCGTTTGCAGGTCGGTACACGCGGTGTGGCATTTCTAGAGTATTGTTTGGCTTGCTCGGTATTTGGATTCGGCTTGTTCGAGGTAAGTAACACTTCTAAACTTGGTGCTGAGGGTATGAATCCCTGAATATACGTGTTATGTGTTGGTGTTGAGGTGACGCACATGCTAGGTGACGGGCATGTAGGCGTGCACCGTGTGAATTATGATTCGGTTGATTCTGTGGTACTGTGTAGTTATCTATCTTCTTTCTATCCACGAAATTCCTACGTGTTAGAGTAGTGAAGTTGTGATCCATGTTGGAACTCATGTTTAGGCCATATGCTTATTCTGTTGGGATTCCCTAAGGTCATTTCTATTGTTGAGTTATTTGCTTAAATTGCAGTCATATTCAATCATTTACATATCATATCTTAGTCTATGTTATCATTTGTTGTCAAATCATGTTATCATTGTTTGGGCTGATTGGCATGAGATTTGTGAGCCCGAGAGACTGGAGAGATTGATGAATGAGTAAGACCGAGGGCCTGATTGTGAGTGATATTTATGGGATCGGGCTGCACGCTGCAGTAGGCTTTATTGATTCATGATGTATCGGGCTGCATGCCACATCATGCCATGATTGGCTTATATTAGCGCGATCTGCACCTCCGGAGTTTGACATACCAGCAGTGAGCGCAAGTACCAATGAGTGCGAGTGTCGAGTGCGAGGGCCGAGTGCGAGTGCCGAGTGATTGAGAGTGCTGAGTGATTGGGCGGGGTTGAGTGATGGGGAGTGTTGAGTGATAGGGAGGTGCTGAGTGACTGAGCGTGCTGAATGAGGTTGACTACTCCGAGAGCATGAGCACACGAGTTTATCACTGTGGTGCATTATATTTGACATGCATACTTGGCATGTAGGCATAGAGATGCATTTCCTCATGTTGTACGGTATTTTGACATTCATGACTTCACATTGCACATTGACATGTAGGCATAGAGATTTACTTCCCTCATGCTATCTGATAATGAAACATCTTATCTGTTGTTGAAAGTTTTCGGGAAAATCACAGTTTCCTGACATACTCCCATTTTGGTGATCTTGGTGAAATATTTGGGTTTTACAATTATACCTGAAAAGCATGCCTATTTTCCGTAACTATGAACGAGTTGAGCATTATATCTTTAAGTATTACTTGTACTGTTTTCATTATATTGTTACGGGTTATTCTTGGCTGTTGGTGTTGAACTCTAATTGTTGTCCAAGCTCTTCACTACTTTCAACCTAAGGTTAGGCTTGTTACTTATTGAGTACATGGGGTTGGTTGTACTCATCCTACACTTCTGCACCTTGCGTGCAGATTTTGGATGTTGATGTTGCTGTGTACGTCGAGAGCTGGCATTGAAGATGAACCCGCGTTCCGGTTATAGCTGCCTGTTGTTCATGGTAGCTTTAGATTAACAAAAATCTGTTTATGTACATTTCATACAGATGATGTGTTTATTTCATACTAGCTTTGTAAACTCTAAATCTTAGAAGCTCATGATTTGTAATACCAATCATTAGGAATTCCTTGTATAAAAGTTCAGTTATATTATCATTATTTCTCTCCGTATATCTCGTTGGAATTGAATTGTTGTTAATTGGCTTAACTAGCGGGTTGGATTAGGTGCCATCATGGCTAGTTGGATTTTGGGATGTGACAATGAGAGTAAAAGCATGAAGGGTGATGTGGTGTCATTTCATTTACAATATCATGTTTTCATATTATCATGCGTTCATGATACGAAGGGTGTTTTCGTGCAGGCTACGACGAGAGACATGCATTATGTTGTGATATCTTTTCCTTATGTATATATTCAAGCCTTTTATCTTGAGCTATTACTATTGCATCTATGTTTTCTATGTGACTTATCGTTGTTGTTCTGTCTTTGTCCTCTACCTTAATTGTAGTTGTGTTATCCATCCCTTCTATCTGCTTAATTTGCAAATATCATGTTTTTCCTTCTTGTTTGTCATACTTACATCTATGTCGTTCCTCACTTATTGCACTTTCATATAAGCCTTCTACCATGTTAGTTATTCATGCCTTCTATTTGTTTGCTCTTAAAGATCGTGTTTTCTCTCTTTTTGGTTATATCTACATCTAGGCCTTCTACCATGTTAGTTAGTGAAATTTATGTTCTTTTTCCTTGAATGTTGTCATTACTTTTATGCCTTCTACCTAGTCTGTTACCGTTGTCAATGTGTACTGCCTTTTTTATTATCGCTATCTGTGTATTTCCACTTTGTCATTACTGTAGTTAGTATTTCATTCACCTGGTTGGTACTGTTATACGAATATTTGGTGAGGATGAGATAAATGCACAAAGGGTGTTTCCATGTCATTTGATTTGATAACTTGAGTATATTTCTCACATTATGAAAGTTATGGATTTACTACCGTTGTTTGTTGGCTATCGCTCTAAAGAAAGGATTGGTCGTGTTAATGAGGAATATAAATCGTTATTTCTTGTAGTAATCATTTACTGCTTCGCATATTTGTTCCTTGTACTCTTTTCGATTATGTTCTATACTGTTCTATTTCTAGTCTACTGCACAGGTTATATCAGTGAGTATTTTTTTTTAAAACTAAATAGCCTCGTCACTACTTCACCAAGATTAGTCAAGATACTTATTGAGTACATGAGATCGGTTGTACTCATACTACACTTCTGCACCTTGCGTGTAGACCTTGGAGCGGAGCCGCGATGGATGACGGGAGCTAATTCTAAAGATGTTCATGCCTTCTGGGTGTGGCTACCACTTGTCCTTAGGTAGTTTTAGAGTTGAATTCTATTTATGTACATTTTAAATGGAAGTTGTACTCATTTCATATCAGTTTTTGCAATAATCAGTCTTAGTAGCTCATGACTTGTACTACCAGTCCTTGGAATATTGTATGAAATCCAAATATATCATTTGTTGGTCACTTTTATTTTATTTGAATTGTGTTAACTGTTAATTGACTGACCTGACGGGTTGGGATAGGTGCCATCATGACTAATGAATTTTGGGTCGTGACAGATCTTTATCATTTTAAATAAAAGACAAGTAAAATATAATTCACGATATAAACTTTTAAAGTATTTATATCAATCTAAGATTTTGACTAAAATCATTCCATTTGCTTTAATTCATTGAAATCACTTTTGCCTCCTTAGGCCTAAACATAAGAAAATTATTCTTTGCCTTTTTACTGAGAGCAATATACCCACATCGACATAAGAACAAGGTCAACTAGGTGATCAACCTAGCGGCAAGTATCGTATACCCTACTTGCTCAGGTCGTCTCATTGCCGTGCCACACGAATCGACTCAGCCATGGTAATATAGCGCATCTGCCTCATTTGGAGGACTTAAACCATAGCCTTAGAATGTATCCCTACACTAGCACGTGTAGTTTCATGGTAACGAATTCAACATTCGAACCAATTTTGGTGGTTTCCACTAGTAACTCCCAAAATATTTGATATTCCAAAATAGATTCAAAGCATAATAGCCTCAAAGGATCTATTTTATTAAATTACAAAAGTAATAGACAATCCAAACCCTTTGAATAAAAATCATATAAGCAATCTTTTACATGTTAAAACCATTAGCAATTAAACATCAATCTTTAAATGATACCACAAGTGCTATTCATTTATCAAGTTTCAAAAGAAATACTTTCATGAAAACTTATCTTTAGCACTCAAATATCTATACTCTTATAAATACGTAAATTTTGATAAAAATTATAATATTTGCCTTAAGTGTCATTTTTCCAACAAGATTTATCATAATATTTTAGTACATGAAGACATATGCACTCGTTTGTCTCAGCAAGTACGAAAGCACTTGCAAACAACTTAAGCATTAACTCGAAACATGCTTTTAGAGAAAATCCCTCAAGAAGAGTAAATTTTAATCAACTTACCTCGTTTTCGCTTTAATATCATTCTCAAGCTTTTAATCCTCTTCCGACATCCTAACATTGATTAAAATGCTCAAATGCCACAAACAAATTGGTATCTACAATTACATATCCCAATTACAATCAAAATATAATTCAAAAATATTTATCAATACTCATTTATGGCTCGCAAGTTGGATACAAGCCTCCAACTATTGTCTAATAGGTTCACTTACTAGCATATTCAACTCCACTCTTATCATTTAATACCCATTTGAAGTCATCAATGATACTACATTAATTTTCCAACACCGTCAAATTACTATTCATCGTCTTCCTTAACTAACATTTCCAAAATATTCAATTTTGTGATTACATAGTTGAACACTTCCACTTTATCTAGAAAATGATTCCATGGATTTATTGTATCCATTAATTTTATTTCTAAGAAAACTATTTACCTTCTCCCTCATTTTTTTAAGGATACAATTTACACCATGTACTAGGGTTTTATCGCCCAACTTTTCAACCATTAATACTTATGACAAATGCTACAAATACTTCTAACTACTCATAATAAATGAGTTTGGAGTATTAGAATTACCTCTTGAAGCTTTCCTAAAAAAAATCAATGTTTGAAAATTTTGGTGCTCTTGAACAACTTGAATAATTCCCAGGGATTTCAAAGATCGAATGATGTTAATACCAGTGTTAATAGGATGCAATCAACTTCATGCATTGTAACGATCCGACCGGTGGTTTTGAGCATTTGCATTCCGTTCAGCTATTTGAAGTCCTGAATAGCTTCATATGATGTATTATGACCTGTGTGAAGCGTCGATTTTGGTTTTTCAGGTGATTCAAAATTTATTTGGAAGAATATTCTCAACTAGGAAGCTTTAAGTTGGAAGAGTTGACCAAGTTTGACTTTTGAATATTTGAACTGGAATAGATTTTTGATGGTTCCATTAGCTTCATATGGTGATTTGGACTCGGGCTTATGTTCGGAATTTAAATTGGAGGTCCCAAAGTGATTTGGCGTAATTTTCCAAAAAATTGTTAACTTTGAAAAGCTTTGAATTCCAAAATCTGGCCATAATTGGATTTTTGTTGATACCGGGTCCCAATTTGGATTACGAGAGTTAGAGCAGCTTTGTAATAATATTTATGAGTTGTGTGCAAAATTTGAAGTTTTTCCGACGTACGTAGGCACGTTTTCAGTTAGTTTTTTGAAAAATTAAAAGTTTTGATTTTATAAAGCTTGAATTCGTTGTGATTCGTAGTTTTGATGTTATTTTTGTGTTTTGATCGCTCGAGCAAGTTCGTATCATGCTTTAGAACTTATTGGTATGTTTGAGTGGGATCCTGTGGGGCTAGGGTGAGTTTCGGAGGGTTTTTAATGTGTTTGGTGTTTTTGCATTGTTTTGAGCATAAGCAAATAATGGTCCAAAGATCCATTTTTAGTTCTAGAGATTGGAATTCGATTTTGAGACTTTCGGGAGTTTGATAATGATTTATAGGAATGATCTGGAATGTTTGGACTGGTTTTATTAAGTTGCGATTAGGTAATTACTACGAAGCATGGGTTAATTATTTAACGAGCGAAGTTGGTATCGCATTGAGCAATGAGCTCTAAATTGAGTTTCAACTGATGATTAGGTTCGTATTATTATTTATGACTTATAGGAGCAAGAATCATCAAATTTCGAGTTCGTACGAGGGAGTTAGAGTCTTTTTAGTGAAAAATAAATTGCTGGTGCAAACAAGTTCTGGTGCACACCTTTAGCGACCAGATTTGGACTTTTAGTGACATCAGTGTTTTTATTGGGCAGTTTTTTTATAAGCTCATTTTAATATTTTTTGGAGCTAGGGAAATCGAATTTGGGCGATATTTGAGAGGATTTCTACCATATGGATTGGGTAAGTGTTCTCTACTCGGTTTGATTATATTTCATGAATCTGTCCTCGTTTTTGGCATTTGGTTGATGATTCCAAAAGAGAAATTGGAGGTTTTATCTAAAATTTTATAAAGTGAATTTTCGAGTTTTGAGCATCGATTCGGAGGCGGGTTTGAGTGAAACTAGTATGGTTGAACTCGTAATTGAATGGGTTGTCGGATTTTGTGAGTTTTGTCGAGTTCCGAGGTGCAGGCCCGGGTTTGACTTTTTGTTGACTTTGGGCTTTTGATTAATGACTCGACCTTTATCAATTGGGTTTGTTTCCTCTGGCATTATTTGATATTCTTGAGTTGCTTTTGGATAGTTTTGAGCTGTTTGGAGGTCGGTACGTGTGGGATGGCATTTTTGGAGCATCGTTTGGCTTGCTCGGTACTGGATTTGGCTTGTTCGAGGTAAGTAACACTTCTAATCTTGATGCTGAGGGTATGAACCCCTGAATATACGTGATATGTGTTTGGTGTTGAGGTGATGCACATACTAGGTGACGGGCGTGTGGGGGTGCACTGTGTGAATTATGACTCGGTTATTTATGTGGTATTGTGTAGTTACCCAATCTTGTTTTTATCCATGAGATTTCTATGTGTTAGGGTAATTGAGTTGTGATCCATGTTAGAAATCATGTTTAGGCTATATGCTTATTCTGTTGGGACCCATTGAGGTCATATCTGATGTGGAGTTATTTGCTTAAATTGCAGTTACATACTCAGACATAGACATTCATTTGCATATAATATCTTAGTCTCTGTTGCTATTTATTGATACATGATATCATCATTTTTGGGCTGATTTTCATTATATTGTGAGACCTTGAGACTAGAGAGATTGATGACTGAGTGACACCGAGGGCCTATTTGTGAGTGATACTTATGGAATCGGGCTGCACGCCGCAGCAAGCTTTTTGATTCATGCCATGATTGACATATTATCGAGCTTGGGCTGGATCTGCCCCTCCGGAGTCTACACACCCACAGTGAGCGCAGGTACCTACTGAGTGCGAGTGCCGAGTGATTGGGAGGACTGAGTGACTGTGAGGACTAAGTGAATTGATACTCTAAGAGAATGCATATGGTTTTATCAGTAAGTTGCATTGCATTCGGTGTCCATACTTGACATATAGGCATAGAGATGCATTTTCATTATATTGTACGGTATTGGGTCATTTATGACTTCACATACACATTGACATGTAGGCATAGAGATGTACTTTCCTCATGCCATTTAATAATGAAACATCTTACCTGTTGTTGAAAGTATTTGGGAAAAATCATAGTTTTTCAGATTTACTCATATTTTGTGATTTCAATAAAAGATTTGGGTTTTCATTGATATACTTGAAAAGCATGCCTATTTTCGGGAACTGTGAACGAGCTGAGCATTATACCTCTGAGTTATTCCCGGTACCACTTTTATTATATTGTTATGAGATGTTGCTGGCTATTGGTGTTGGACTTTGACCTTTGTTCCAGCTCGTCACTACTTTCAACCTAAGGTTAGGTTTGTTACTTATTGAGTACATGGGGTCAGTTATACTCATACTGCACTTCTGCACCTTGAGTGCAGATTTTGGATGCTGATGTTATTGTGTGTGGTGGGAGCTGGAATTGAAGATGTACCTGCATTCCTGTCATAGCTGTCTCTTGTTCTTGGTAGCTTTAGCATTTTGAATATGTTCGTGTATATTTCAAAACAGATGATGTATTTATTTCATACCAGCTTTGTACACTCTAAATCTTAGAAGCTCATGATTTGTACTAACAGTCCTTCGGAATTCTTTGTATCGAAGTTCAGTTATATTATCATTTCATTTATTAGTAAATCTCATTGGTATTGGATTTTTTGTTAAATTGGCTTACCTAGCAGGTTGGGTTAGGTGCCATCATGACTAATTGGATTTTGGGTCGTGACATGCATCCATAAAACTTACCTTGTATGCTTAAGTAGTCCCCAAGGTCAAATCCACCATGAAAGAACCAATCCCTAGCTCAAACGTCCCAAAAATGGCTGCTGCCCCTGACTGCCTTATATAGGAAAGGTGCTTCAGCGAGTTGTACCTTGCGTGTGCAAATTGTATCTCACATCCCAAGTTTTTCCTGTTGAACACCTTTTACTAAAACGCTCATAACTCCTTGTAGAAATGTCTAAATAGTGAACGGTTAGAACCGTTGGAAATTAGGCTCACAGATCTTTAATTTAATAGGTAGTTCATCATAAAACTCTATACATATTGGGATAATGCTTATTTAAAATTAGGCCTTGTGCGTACTCATTTGATACTTTAGTCCGTCGTATAATTTCCAACTTAAATTGGACTTAGGGCTCTCCTTAGACCCCTCATCACTTATACTACGCCTCGTACACTTAATATCATATTCAATTGATATCCATCATATTAATAGTCCTCGTTTGCACACAAATTAATATAATTAACACACATCAATTTTCTTAATAGTGCTTAAGCACTTTGAAATTTTTCGGGGTGCTACATTCTGCCCCACTTAAGAACATTTGCCCTCGAATATTTTACAAGTTATTTCGAAGCATAGAGTTACATCCATTTATCTCTAACCATTATGTATAGGCACTTATAATTTTATATGGGTCTTATACTTTCTTTTCAAAATCTCAACTTACTTATGGCCCTTAAATTTGGCTAACTTTACAAATTCTAAAAAATTTTGGCAGAGTTTCCCCTATAATTAGGACTGTACAAAAATTTCAACCTATCCAGAATAATCCCCCATACGGGCTCCAACAACAATATCGCTCAACAACCAACAAGACACAATATAATGTACCATCTTGGCCCCACTCGACAATACATATACCACAAGTGAATCAAATGTAAATTTTTGAAACTTTTAACTTGTAACATACATGAATACCTCTCAATATCAACACTATCTACTAAATAGCTCTCATATCACTACTGTACATGCCTGCATTTTCTTTAGTTATGCATACTACAAGTCATACCTAAAAAGTATCTTCAAATAAATAGAAAATCTCTCTGTTATTGGACTTTAATAAATTTTTATTTTTTTGATATAATAAAGAATAATAAATTTATATTTTGCCTTAATTCTTAGCTTGCTCAAAGCTATAGCTCCTGCTTGATGAATGAGAAGTTATATTGCCCACTTGGTACTTGCCTTTCACGATTCTTGTTTTAGGCATGATTCTCGCACTTAGGAGTCTTGATGTTCTCTAATTATTAAAATTATTCTGAATGTTCTTATGTTCCTTCCAAAGACTAATAAGACAGTCGTCTTAGATTCATCCATCACATAACAATTAATACTCTTACTTTCACTCATGACTTTAGAGTTTCCGTAGATCCCAACTTGATAACTATTACAGCTCACAAGTTTGCTCTATGGAAAATATTCACCAGTTTTATCCATTTTACGATACTACTTTGCCATTCATTCTCGAATACCAGGAGTCAAGTTTCCATTTCTTAACTTTAACCAACTCCTTAACTCTATTTAGTTCCCTGTGATGTTTCTCTAACAAAAATTTGAGATTTTATATGCTTATGTGTCAAGACCCAGAATTTTTACGCTCGGGACCGTGATGATGCCTAACATTTCACTTGCTAGGCAAGCCAACGTTAGAAATAGATTTTTAGCCATTTTCGACAATTCAAATTAAATGATAACCAAGAAATTGAATAAACTGAAATAGAGTGAGTAAAATAAAATAAGAGTGATATCCAAATATAATCCCAGAACTGGTGTCACAAGTACAAGAGCGACTAGAGTATTAAAAATAATAGTCTGAACGAAAGCATAACTGTCTGAATCGAAGTAAACAACTAAGAAAAAGTAGAAGGGGACTTCAGAGCTGCGAACGCTGGATAGCTGTACCTCAAGTCTCCGTCAAGCGCTGGATCCGAGCAATCTACTGACTGCCGCTAGGTTCAACTCCGAAATCTGTACAAGAAGTGCAGAGTCTAGTATGAGTACAACCGACCCCATGTACTCTATAAGTGCGGATCCTAACCTCGACGATGTAGTGAAGAGGCTAAGGCGAGTCACCTACAATAACCTGTACGCAGTACAATAATAATAATAATAATAATAATAATAATAATAATAATAATAATAATAATAATAATAATAATAATAATAGGAAAGAAAAACAGGAAATGACGGCAAAGCAGTTAACAAATAAAAGCAAACTCAATCCTCGAAATAAGTGAATCCAGAAATATCAGTCCTCAGAATCTCATATGAAAATACTGAAAGCTAACACAATACAACAATGAGTACAACAAACATAATCCGTTGCAGCACGCAACCCGATCCCACCGTACAAACACAATCCTCCCTTATTTCACCATATCAATATCAAGAATCACACCTAAAATCCGTTTCGGCGTGCAACCCGACCCCACCATATAATCAGAATCAATATCATAATACTCCCTTATTTCACCATATCAATATCAAAGTCACATATAAAATTCGTTGCAGCGCGCTACCCAATCACACCATATCAATATCAAATCCTCCCTTATTCCACAATATCATAACTGTTGTGGCGTGCAACCCGATCCATAAATAAATTTAATAAATGTAATCAATCCAAAAACTCAATTCACAAGAATCTCTATGACTAAAGAATATGAAACCAAAGCAATAAAATTAACCCCGTACGAAATCAAGGAATGCTACAATTAATATAAAGCAACAAGACAAGCCAAATAAATTACAGTTAAAGTGTATAAGAAAGCCAATTAAAGCAATTAGCAATTAATCATGGAATGATGGAAGAGACAAACATTTCCATACAATAGTAAATAAATGACAAGTAACAAGTTACGACAAAGAAAGCAATTAAAGCATGTAACAGTTAAGACATGGAATAAGATAATTAATGAAATACGGGAAAGTATGGAAACAATTATTTTGACGGTGTATATCCACTTGTCACCTCGCATATACGACATTACTGATGTAATTCACGTAACATATAGTTCAAGGGTTTCTAATTCCCTCAAATCAAGGTTAGACCCAATACTTACCTCGTTCCGCAATCAAATCAAAGCTAAATGGGGCCTTTCCTCAAAAATTCACCTCCAAACCAATCGAATCTAACTAAAATCGGCTTAATATCACCAAACAATGCTAGGGAAATCAATTAAAATAGATAAAGCAAATATCTTTATACATTTTCCAAAAAGTCAACAAAAAGTCAAGCTCGGGCTTGGTTGGCCAAAACCCGAGATTCGAACCAAAATTCAATTACTTATTCACCCCCGAGCCCGATTATGTGATTAGTTTCAAAATCCAACCTCAATTTGAGGTCTAAATCTCAATTTTACGAAAACCCCCACTTCTGCCCAAATCCCTAATTTTTACCATGAAAATTCTAGATTTAATGTTGAAAACACTTGGAAAGTAATGGGTAATTGAAAAGAAATATATTAAAGTTGCTTACCAATATTTTTGGGAAGAGAATCCTTATAGAAAATCGCCTCTAGAGTGTTTAGGGTTCCAAAATATGAAAAGTGAGGCTAAAATCCCGTCTCTCAACTTTTTGATTTGCGAACCCCACAAATTCGAGAAATCCGTCGCAAATGCGAAGAACTCACATCTCTCCTGCCATTGCAAATGCGATGGTTTTTCTCGCAAATGCGAACATGGGACAATCCGCAAATGCGACCACTTTGATCGCAAATGCGAACCAACCTGCCCTAGCACCCCATCGCAAATGCGAAGAATCTGTTCGCAAAAGCGAACGTGACAGAGCTCATCTACTATCGCAAATGCGATCTTAAACTCGCAATTGCAAGAACTGAGACCTGTGCAAAAAAAACCAGCAAAATCCTAACTCTATCAAACACTTTGCCACGCATCCGAAACTCACCCGAGCCCTCAGGGCTCCAAACCAAAAATGCACACAAGTCCAAAAATATCATACGATCTCGCTCGCGCGATCGAAACACCAAAACAATGCCTAGAACTACCAATCGGACATCAAAGTGTATGAAATTTTCAAAGAAACTCAATAACATGCAAATTTACAATCGGACATCCAAATCACGTCAAATAAATTCCGTTTTGCATTAAATTTTGCAGACAAGTCATAAATATTGAAATGAACCTATACCAAGTTCCGGAACCGAAATCAGAATCTGGTAGCAACAAAGTCAACCTACAGTCAAACTTAAGAATTCTTTAAACTTTCAAATTAATAGTTTTCAACAAATTACGTTAAATCAAGTTAGGGACTTTCGAATTTGATCTGGACATACTCCAAAGTCGTAAATCACGAAATGCACCCACCGGGACCGCCAAAATACTAATCCGGGTCCGTTTACACAAAACGTTGACTGTATTCAACTCAAATGAGTTTTAATGCAAAATTCACATTTTCTTAAATTTTTCACATAAAAACTTTCCGGAACAAGATACGGACTGCGCATGCAAATCGAGAAATACTAAACTGTGGTAGTCGAGGTCTTGAAACACAGAAATGAAGGATAAAACTGACATATTGGGTCATCACATTCTGTGCTTACCAAAGACATAATACCATAGCATGTAAGCTTCCAATACTCGCATATCAATGCTATCACGACAAAAGTTACACTTTTTAAGATTAGTGCTCTTCCTTAAACCCATGCTTTTTTGCTGGCATACTTCATTTTAGTATACAAGAGTCATTTCTCATTTAAAAATACGCATTGCATTAGCCCTTTCTATTTTATTCCGTTCTAAGTGTGCACATATTAAAAATACTCCTTCATTCCATTAAATCCCACCGAACAATTCAAATATTCCATCATTTTCCTCCAACACTTGAATTTAATTCAAATCACACACGCCTCTAAGTTGTAGAAATACATTTGAGTTGCCCATTAAATCATTGACTATCAGACATAACTTTTTAACATCCTTGATGTAGAATATCGTGACTATTGCTTGCAATGCGTTTGATTCCCTACCAACACTTTATGGTAATTGTACCCATTCCACCATGAAGTTATCGAAGATTTTCTCTTCATCTTGACTCTAGTAAATAACGTATTTTATTTCCCAAACCATTACCTTTAAGGTGAAATTTTCTTGTTCTGATGCTCTCCCACTTAAGAGTAAACCCAATTCAAACTCTTACTGGCCACTCAAAGTCTTTATTAAACTGCCATCTCATAGAAAACTTCTCATTGACCATTTACATGCTCACCCACTACTATAGGCTCTTTATGCCCCAACTAGAAATCTCTATTTTACCGCTTCAATCTTTCGTTGTACATTGAATTTTATTTTATCGTTATGCTGATATGCTCATTATTCTGACAATAGGATGGATTGGTTATACTCATAAGAACTTTCTTTATTGATTTTCATATCCAAATATCACGTCACTACTAGCAGAAACATATATTGATAAGTGTTATTATTTCCCACCCTTACAACATTTAGCACTTCACTCTTTCATGTTCACTCTCCTGTTGAAATCTCTTGTAACATTTCACCCTTCAATCTATGCTCTAATATAGTTCTAGCAAGTACGACTACCTTGCGCCTCTCATCTCATGCTTAAATGTGTTGAACAAGTGCGACTCTTTCAGGCTAAATTCACATATCATTATACAACTTTTCACAACATATACCATCTGCACAATGCTAAATGTAAGAGACACGCAATCTATCTTTATGCCACCATCATGTTCACACACACATATGTGTGTGTGAGAGAGATAGAGATAGAGAGAGATTCCATAGTATATATCTCTTAAATTATATTTCTTGCTTTTAAGTCCTTTCATAAAACTTTATGTTGATGGTATCCCACCTAGTAGGATAATACTTCTGATAAAGATGTCGTGCCTGTAGGGTCTTATTACCTCATGTTATCATCGTAATGCCAACTCTTCTGGCATAGCTAATACCACATCTTTACATCAACATGTTTCATATGATAAATATATACTTACACATTTTTCCACTCTTCATGAAATATAGTCTATGGGTACACGATCATTCGCATGGTAATTACTTTCGTATCTCCAATGTATCATTGACCTAGTCCACATACATATCATGTTAGAGATTCGTGACACATTATCATGTAGCCTTAGAATTCTTGTAACTTCTCAATTTCCAAATCTGGGCATTTTCAAATTTTTGAGCCTTATGTCATACACATTATATGTATAACTTGCCAAAAGCTTCAACTTATCCCATGTGTCATTTCAATAATTATTCTTCTTAAATCATAAGGATCGTTCAATCCCAGGTTAACTGCTCTTCTTGGCACATATAGAGTTTCTTTGAGCTTATTCTTGGAAATTCTCAATTCTCACCATTTCAAAAGAACATAATAAGACATATCTCGACTAGGCAAACTCAAGATTATCATTCCACGCCATTTTTTTCTTCTATAACAACTTACATTGCTTCTTATAACCTCCAAGATTACGCCCTTTGTGCATCTCATGCCTTAATATTTTCACACTTACCTATTTAAGTTCACATACTTTATCCTCGCATACCTTGGTATGCATCATTAGAGATTGACTTTTATTTGTATCACATTCATCATCTGGGAGGAATATAAGGCTATCATACCCATCTTTTACGTATTACATGCTTCGGCTATCCTCAACTCGTACTTATACGTGTCACTTTATTTCTTGTGTGTCACTTCTATCACGTATGATACCATCATGAAGAAGAACTTCTCATGCTCATAGGCAACCCAATCTCTTGTAGAATAATGGCCATCTCTCTCATCTTGCAATATCCCCTTTTCGGATGATCAAGAAAGTCTACTTTTTTTTTTGGAAGGTGTCTTTGGTCATCATTGATGCTGTCCTAACTATGCCCTCATTTTTATGAGTCATACTATGCCCCCCACAGACTTGACTGATTCATATTCACTTGTCAATTAAGTCCATATCATTCCTCTATATCTCGTCATGATAATTTAAGGTGCAACCCTTCATTTGCAGTATCCTCTTTTTTGTACCTTTGTTAAACTTGCTAATGATGATTATCATAGAAAACAGTCGCTCCAACATCCTGACCAACAATCTTGAATTGAAATCTAGGGTCTACTATAGGTGCCCTTTTTCGCATCCTTTAGTAAAATTCTTTAAAGTCCTGACACCGTCCTGATAGTACTAGCCGACATCATCACCTTGTTTTCTTTCATGATTTCTCCATATTCTACTGATGATTCTTATTCACCAAAGTCATACGTCTTGACTGTATCAGTTCGAATCTATCCTCAACCTATTGTTCCATGTTGGACAATCTGACACTTTCTGGATATTAGCTAAAACATCTTGTATTATAACTTGAACCTTGAGCTTTATTCGTGTTACTTCTATATCTTCCATAACAGGTAATCAATACGACGGAGAATCCTGACTCTTGCTTCAGGCATAAACGCATGATCCAGAGTAAGAAGAAAGTGAAACTCCCTAGATATCATTGTAGCCTTCCCAATATAAGTGTGGCCGGTAATACACTGATAAGAGGGACTCTACTTGACACGGCTACATAGACTTCCTAGGACTTGACTTAGAATCTAGTGCTCAGATACCAGGTTTTTCACGACCCCAATTTCCCTCAGTAGGATGTGGTGATGACACCTAGTCTCTAAGACTAGGTAAGCCCAACACTTACTGAATTAGTGACAGAATTTAACCAAAATAACTATTAAACATGAACCATATATTTATATATAAAGCCAACAATCCCAACATGATATACAACATCCCAAAACAGTAGAAGTCAAAGGCTCTACTGAGTTCACTAGAAATTCTCTAAGTACAACTGTTCCGAAATAGAAATAAAATAGTAGGCAGAATTAGTAGACCCCTTTACTTGTTCCACTTTGTCATCTCGATCCCTGTACTCCATGGAGTTTCATCTAGACACTGATCAAAATCTATATTTTAAACCCTTCAGGCCGTGTATTCCTCACTAGCTCAGAAATACATGACACATAAATCCATGTCAGATAATTAATACCATGTCAGAAAAAGTAAAAACAAAGACAAAAAGTTCCCCTTCCTGTTTTTGCTATCAGCTTTCCTCCTAAGCAAATTTACGTCTAATACCTTTCAAAGCCACACTTCACCTTCACACTTGAAAATTTTGGGGGATTGTTCAATGGTTAAAAATAATAAAAAATTATGTCTTCTTCTCCTTTTTCAGCAATGAAAATTTTAAATCTTTTTCAGTTTTCTGTAACCAATACATAAAAAGTGTACAATCTTTATAGAGAATTTTGAACATAAATTTGGAAAAAATAATTGAATCAAAGTGAAAATCTTGGGGAAGAAGACTTAAAATTTTGTGCCGATGGTTTTTGAGAGATGAAATCTGACGTGGAGGTTTCTCTCCTCTGTCCTTTTGATTGGTGACCGCTAGTGATTCCCAACGAGTGCTTCTTGATTCAGTGAAATTTTTGGGACGAAAATGGATGCTTTCTACTTGGGGTTTGTTTTAGTAGATGAGAAAGAGATGAAAGAAGAAAGAAGTAAGAATAGTGGGGAGGAGTTGGAGGCGATGTGTCATCGGTGACCCTTTCCGATCTACTCCGCTGGTGGTGTAGCAGCTGCCTTAGGCGGTGAAAGTTTTCTTTTGTCGTTTCTGATTCAGTGGATGGAGGATAACAAGTAAAAGGTTACTGGTGTGGTGTTAGATTTGGCAAGGTGAGCTTTCCCGGTGAGATTTCTGGAGAGGGATTTTGGGTGGAAACATCAACGGGAAAGAAGGGGAACGATGTGCAAATATTTCAATCTTTTTACTTTTATTTTTATTTTTCTTTTTTTTTTTCCTTCTTATTTTGGTCTTCTTTTCAATCTTAATCTATGAATTGACGCTCATTATACGCGTGCATTGCACACATTTTGTCCAACTCAGCCGTCAAGTTGCCACGTATGCTCAGTCAATAGTCAGAGGAGTTTAAGATTTAGGTTTTGATCAAGTAAACATGTCTAGATGAAATCCCATGGAGTACAGGGACCGGGATGACAAAGTGGAACAAGTAAAGGGGTCTACTAGGCTATTCAGCCTAAATAGTATAAAATAAACTTCAGAAGGTGACTCCTAGGCCTACGAACGCAATAACATGTATACCTTGAGTCTCCACAATAATGCCTGATCAGCTAGCTTATGACCAATAAACTCCAAAATATCAGGATCTGCACAAAAATGTGCAGAAATATAATATGAGTACACCACGACGGTACCTAGTAAGTATCAAGACTAACCTTGATGAAGTAGTGACGAGGCATAATCAAGACACCTACTAGACTCAATAACTAGTACAATTATGAATATAAAACTAACAGAGAACAATATAAAGCTAAACATGGTAAGAATAATGTTTCGATACTCGCGTTAAGAACTAGAAACAACAATTAACAACAAGGAGCCAACAGGTAATAACGCTGTTAAGTAAACAGAATACATTTTAATTCCGGTGAAACCAAGTAAGGAATAACAAGTAACAACCCAATAAAAAGACCGCTTTCACATAAGGATTATACATGAATTTTCCCCAGGTGCCACACCTCATAATCACAAACCCTGATCACTTGGCATCTTGTGCCCACATTTCAAATCACAACCGCACGGACAACTCACGTGCCAATACCATCAATACATCATATCCGCTCAGACGACTCACGTGCTAAGAGAGTGACAATATCTCATATCCGCACATATAACTCATGTGCTAGCAGTAACAATATCTCATAACCGCAGCGATAACTCACGTGTCAATAGTAGCAATATCTCATATCTGCACGGACAACTCCCGTGCTAGTAGTAACAATATCTCATAACCGCATGGACAACTCACGTTCCAATACTAGAAATATTTTATATCCGTACGGACAACTCACGTGCCAATGGTACAACTCCTATACAGAAGGCAAGTATACGAGCATATATGTAAATAATCAATAAACAACAGGGTTCATCTTCTTAAACCGATATAAGTGATTAATTACGTGTATACTTGTGCAAGTGTTCTATCACAACCCGAGCCAACAAGTAAGAGGAGAGACAATGAATGACGCATAAGAAATAACACAACAAAATGTAAAATGCATGATTCATACAAGATAGGCACACCACTACAAAAGTATCATCAATAACAATGCCCCCAGGCCATCATAAGTCATCACAAATCATCCCCAACATAGCCTCCTTGTCTTTCCACGTGCGCAACAATAAAGTAAATGCCCGCCTTGTCTCGCCACACGCGCATAATAATATACCCGCCTTGTCTCGCCCAATGCGCAAACCTACATATATATAGCCCACCTTGTCACACCGCATGTGCAAATATCAATAATAATAATAATAATAATAATAATAATAATAATAATAATAATAATAATAGAACGGACAACTCACGTGCGAACACCCCGATAATCCTCTCAACAGTATCATGTGTGCCAAAAATATAACAACTCGCACCATATGTGCCCATATGCCACAATATTTCTTAAAACAATTCCAAAACCACAACCACACATAGCCCTCAGCTCAACAACACGGAGTATAACAACAACAACAACAACAATAACATAAGAGTACGGCAAGTAAATCAATGCAATAATTACAAAACACAAAGAAACGGAAGAACGAGCTCACAATGGAAGACATGACAAGAAATAATGGTTTCAAATAAGAATAACTCAACAATGAGAGAGATAATATGTAACAACAATATCAAATAAGAGTAACCCAACAATAGGAGAGATAACATATAATAGTGATCCCAAATAAGTACAACTCAACGATAAGAGAGATAATATGTATCAATGATTCCAAGTAAAAATAACTCAACAATAAGAGAGATAACATATAGCAATGACTTCAAATAAGAATAATTCAACAATAAGAGAGATAACACGCAACAATGACTTCAAATAAGGATAAGTCAACAGTGGAAGAGATAACAATAACTTCAATTAGGGATAATCAACTATGGAAAAGATAACATCGCAATAAAAGAGATAACAACTCTAATTAAGGCATATCAGTTTATATTTGGTAAAAAAGGGCTGGAACATGAACCAGTCAATTTCAAATAATAAATGTAAGGGTAAATTTCTCAATGGATGATTTAACATGATAAGACAACTTCTTTTAATGTACATAAGAACCTAAGAGTCTAAACCGGTCAAATTTCCACATATAAGCCGGGTACACACTCGTCAGCTCGTGTACACATCTTTCACGTAGTCCAAATAGGACAAACAATCAAGTCCCTACGGGGTAGTTCCCCCACACAACGTTACACAAGACACTTCAATGTGATGACCCGGCCAGTCGTCTCATGAGCCACTGCTCCGTTTTCCCCATTTCTGCCTTGTTATGCTTCGTTATGTCGTTTGGGATGTGTGTGCAAAATTTCATGTCATTCGAATATGGTTTGATTGGGTTTTGATCAAATTAGTAATTTAGAAGACTCCGAAATTCTTAGGTTTGAATACGACGCGAATTTGGTGTTGAGAGATGTTTTGAGCGTTCCGAAGGTTGAAACGAGTTTAAATAATGCTATGGGATATGTTGGCATGATTGGTTGAGGTCCCAGTGGCCTCGGGTGAGTTTAGGGTAGTTAAACTGACTATTTCGTCCTTGGAAAAAGTTGCAGAAAAACCAGAAAAGTTTATAATTTTGTAAAAGAACAAAGAGGCATCGCAAAGCGGGCTATAATATCGCAAACCCTGTATGCGGACCGCATATCCACTACACTGAAATTGCAAACCCAGACAGATTTCGGGGCAAAAATCAACGTCAAAAATGCGGTCAAAAATACGATCGCATTTTTGACATGCGGACCGCAAACCATGCCTCACACTGAACTGCGGTGAAGGCTAGGGTTACAATCTGCGATGGCCATAGCAAAGATGCGGACCACATGCTGGATATGCGGTCGCATTTTAAATCCGACTAAGGCATTTCTGTCCTGATTTTTGACCCTTTATAAATAGAAACCAGTACCCACTGGCCATGCAAAACTCACTGTCGTTACCATCTAAGAGAAATATCTCCAAAACACCCTAAATCACAGCAAAATCAACCTCAAAACTATATCCAAAGGAGACTTTCTTCGACAAAATCTTAGAGGAGGGGATTTCGGCCATCTTAAACATAATTGGAGCTATAGAGCTCAGATTGAAGCTAATTTCGAGGCGATTTTGGGAGACTTTCAAGGGAAACATCGGGGTAAGTGTTCTTAACTCAATCTTTGTCAAATTACCGCAGTATATCGCTATTTTAGTATTTAACTGGTGAATTAAGTTGGAAAATCTGTGGAAAATCCTTAAGTTTAGAATTAAAGATTTGGAGGTCAATCCGATGTCGGAATTCGCTAATATTTGTATGGTTGAACTCGTTGGGAGATAAGGAACCCGTTGATGTGAAAATTTCTGAGCTTCGAGAAGTGGGTCGGGGCTCGGGTTTTGCTAATTTTGTAATTTCTTGGTATTTTCCGATTTGTTTTGATTGGGCTTCGTTACCCCAGCATATTGTGACATATTAGTTCTGATTTTGGATAGATTCGACGCGCGTTGAGGCCAATTCTAAGGGAAAAGGCGTTGCGGGCTAGGGATTTAGTTGGTTCGAGGTGAGTAGTGATTGTAAATGATGTTCTGAGGGTTTGAAACCCCGGATTGTATATCGTAGTGCTATATTGAGGTGAGGCACGCGCTCGATGATGAGCGTGGGGACTTTCACTACTAGGGATTGTGACTGGGTCCATCCCGATTGATGGTTTTACTGCGTATTTGACTAAAATTTATTTGTTATCATTATGATTGGGCTGATTGCCATATTTGGGATTCGTGCCAATTACTTGAACCCTTCGGGGATTTTTATCACTGTTTCCTCACTATTTTGATCTATTACTTGAACTCAGTCATGCTATTTACAGTATTTTACAACTCAACCACTTTTATTCAATTTTGAGACTTAAATAATATTTTAAATGGTGTTTTGGGCTGAGGACTACTGTTTTGCTAGGCTCGAGGGGCTTGTGATGATTTTTCTGACTGAGTGCGGCCGAGGGCCAGATGTGAGGTTTTACTGAGTGATATGAGGCCGAGGGCCTGAGATACTTTATGTGCCACGGGGTGGCTTGTGACTGATATGAGGCCGAGGGCCTGAAATACTGTATATACGCCATGAGGTGGCTTGATTGATATGAGGCCGAGGGCCTAGATATGTTCCACGAGGTGGCTTGATATTGCGCTTGGGCCGTAAGGGGCCCCTCCCGGTGTCTGTACACCCCCAGTGAGCGCGGGTACCTATTGTGATGTGAAATATAGCCCGAGGGGCTGATATTGTGTTATGTGATAGCCCGAGGGGCTGATGTTGTATTATGTGATAGCTCGAGGGGATGATGTTATACTATGTGATAGCCCGAGGGGCCGATACTGTTCCATGTGATAGCCCGAAGGGGCCGATATTGTTCTGAAATTTGAGCCCAAGGGGCTGGTACGGTTTTGTGATAATGCCCCAGGGGCGGACTTGTTGATATATATATATATATATATATATATATATATGTATATATATATATATATATATATACGGCCCGAGGGGCGATGTTTTACTTCACATTATTTACCTAAAAGGTTACATGGTTTTACCGGTTGAAAGAAGATTTTTCTTGATTTCTCACTAATTTACTATTTGCGAATGATGTTTTAATACTTCATTATAGAATGCCTTGTGCTTTGTGTGTTTTCTTACTTTCAGTAGTTATTTATGCTTATTACTCACTGAGTTGGAGTACTCACATTATTCCCTGCACGATGTGTGCAGATTTAGGCGTTGTTGGTTCCGCTCCGGAGTATTGATTCCTCCCGTCAGGGCGGTGTTTCAGAGACTACGAGGTAGCTGTTGGCCTCCGCAGCCCCGTATTCTCATCCATCCTGTTGTATCTATTTTCTTCAAACAATTGTGCTAGAGGTTGCATTTAGTAGACTTGTTATTAGGGTTCATAGTTGCTCATGACTGGTGACACCCCGATTTGGGCTGTAGTCGGGATGGTTAGCTATGTTTTTCGCAAATGATTGTTCTTAAACTATGCTTGTATTGTTTTATTGTTAATTAACTGACTAAAAATGAGATTTGGTTTGAATTGGCTGGCCTTGTCTTCATGAGAGGCGCCATCGCGATCGGGTTCGGGGTAGGGTCGTGACAGGTTGGTATTAGAGCCTAGGTTACATAGGTCTCACGAGTCATGAGCGGGTTTAGTAGAGTTTCGTGGATTGGTACGGAGAAGTCTGTATTTATCTTCGAGAGGCTGCAGAACCTTTTAGGAAAACTTCATATTCTTGAAATTCTTGTCGTGCGAACTTGTTGATCCGAGTACAAAATCTTCTGTTATCCTATTCTCTCACAGATGGTGAGGACGCGAGATACGGGACTAGGTGGACGACCGCTAGTGCCACCCACTGAGGCCACTAGAGGCCGTGGACGCGGTCGTGGTCGTGGCAGAGGCAGAGCAGCAAGGGCAGCACCTGTTGATCCACCAGCTGCCCCAGCTCAGGATCAGGCTCCAGTGGCACCGGCTCAGGCACCAGCTGTGCCTATCGTTATTCCAGGTCTTCAGGAGACCTTGGCTCAGATCTTATCAGTTTGCACGGGCCTGGCTCAGGCGGTTTCAGCCACCACAGCAGCAGCTACTTCACGGGCCGGGGGAGGCAATCAGACCCCCGCTGCTCGCACACCTGAGCAGGCAGTGCAAGGACCTCAGATACCGGGGGCACCTCCAGCCCAGCCGGTTGCACCAGCTCAGGAGTTCACGGTACCAGTTATGCCAGATGATGAGCAGCGTCGTCTTGAGAGGTTTGGCAGACTCAAGCCTCCGTCATTCAGTGGTGCTGAGGGCGAGGATGCCTAGGGTTTTCTTGACAAGTGTTAGCGAATGCTCTGGACAGCCGGGATTCTTGAGTCTAGTGGTGTGGCATTCACCACCTTTCAGTTTATGGGAGCTGCCTTCACCCGCAGAAAGCTTTGTCAATACATTGACATTTGTGGCAAGTTCTGCAATCACTTGGTCTCGTTCTTGATTTTCCTTGATCAAATTGTTCATAGAAGGAGAGCCGATTGCAATTCCGCCTGTGGAATCTTCAGAGTGCCAAGCTTGGTTGTGTTTTGCCATTTTATCTAAGATTTGAGTCACCCTAGCGAAGGTTTTATCCATAAAAGATCCAGCAGCTGCATTCTTCGCTATTGATTGGTTCATAGGATCCAAACCCATGTAGAATTTTTCTAGCAAGATGGGAAAACCATGGTTTGGAGACCTCACCAAGTATAATTTGAAGCGATCCCACGCTTCGTGTAACTGTTCACCAGGTAGTTGCTTAAAGAAGAAAGTTTTGTCCCTGAGCTCGGACTTCTTGCTTTGTGGAAACCATTTAGACAAGAATGCTCGGACAAGTTCAGGCCATGAACGTATGGAATTCGGAGGAAGATTCTGAAGCCATTTCCTCGCATCCCCAGCTAACAAATACTTAAAGCATCTCAACCTTAAGGCATCGTCAGAGACATGGTTTTGCTTGTGCATCGCACAAACACCCAAGAAATTTCTGAGGTGCTGCGTTGGATCGTCATCAGTGGAGTTTCTGAAAAATCCCTCCGCTTTCAGCATCAGAATTAGTCCATGTTCCACCTTGAAAGTAGCAGCACCTATAGCCGAAGGTACTATAGCGTTTGTATCCTCGATATATTCTTCAATATTTGCAAAAGGGTTTCCTTCCTCCTCTACCTCCACATCATCTTCATAGTCCGACATATCTCCCTGTCTATAACAACCAAAACAAACAGCGTGTAATCAAGTGGAATAGACGTATAGTAAAGTATACACTAATTAGCAATTTCAAAACCGTATTCCCCGGCAACGGCGCCAAAATTTGATACGCTCATATTACACCTTAAGAATAGTGTAAGCGGTCGATGTCAAATATAATAACCCAACAAGGTTGGGATCGAATCCCACAGGGAATAGGTGTGAAATGATTATCTAATTAGTGTAATACTTGACTAAGTCGTAATTCTATCAAGTAACTCAAATAGAACAAAAGAGTGTTGACTGTATGAGTAAACGAAAACTGAAAACTAATTGTAATAGTATGAATGTGAATAATATGAATTTAAGAAACCAAGGTTGTGTCCCCCTTAATGTAGTAGAATTTTCTTGATATTAATATTGATTACCTTTCTTGATATGCAATTGATGTTTAATTTACTATCCAATATTTTCCAATAATTGGATAATGTATCCTCTCTATGATTCTCCCGAATACAAAAGAGTTATGCTTAAGAACAACCAATTAAACGCCAAATTAAAACCTACTTATTCCTAAGCGATTTTATTAAACAAGGTTTACAGCCTTGAGTCCTCGTTATTTATTTCTACCAAATTCTATCCCACTTTTCCAAGATAAGATAGAGTTTATTGGCGTTCGTTAATGTTTGCAACCACTAACGATTAAATTTAAGAACAAGAAATAAATAAATATCAAGCTTTCTTCGAAATCATATTCAATATCAAAATCTCAACAACATTCTACCCATCTAGGGTTCACAACCTCAGCGTTTGAATTTATCTATTCATGCTGAAAATTGAAGAACAAAAAATAGTAATTGATATCATCTTACAAAAATAGAAGGTATTTGATCCCCAAAAGCTTCTAAGAATTCAACTAGTTAATTGCCCGTACTTTGTACTCTAAATTCTGACAAGATTCCCTTCACAAAATCCTATAAAACCTATTTATAGAGGCCCAAAACCCGAGGCGCCTTTCAATCTGATTTGCCCTGTTGTGATAATGCGGACCGCATTTCTGTCGTAGAACAGAAATGTTGTCCGCAGATCATCATCGCCTATCGCAGATTCCACCAGATAGTTTTGCTCTCATCGCATTTTGATTTGCGGTTCGCATATTGATTATGCGATCGCGAAATGCGATCGCATTCTCTACTCTGATTTTCACCCAGAACTCTGTTTGTGTTTGCGATTGCACCTTGTTATTTCACGGTTCACATTCTTGTTTTGCGATCACATTTGCGACCGCATTTTCGACATGAAGATTGGCCTAGAGTTCTGTCTTTGTCTGCGATCTACTTGTGAAATATGCGGTCCGCATTTTCTGTTTGCGACCGCATACTCGCATATGCGATGCTCTTAACTTCTTTTCTTGTCTTCAGCTGGCTTTTTGAACTCTTTTCCGTACTTCTGGGTCCTTACACTCGATATACTGCAAATACACTAAAATTACGTAAGTATCATGAGAATTTGCACATAAAACAAGTTAAACTTTAAGCAAGTAGTATGAAAATGTGCCAAAATTACCCGGCACATCAAAACTCTTAACGACCTCCTCAATCAAAGGTCTATTGGGATCTTCTTCAGTTTAGTCTCTACTTATCAAACATGAAACAATACTGACCATGGACGGTGTTTGTTGTTAGTATCTCAAGTATAACTCTTTGAATATTGTACCCTCCTTGAATCATCAATATATTCAAGGGTAACCAATCAGTTAGTGAACTTTGAGCCTCAACAAAGTAACTAAAGGCTACCTTCAGCTGAATACACCTATGCTTTACTCAAAACTCAACTTACTATCAACCTAGCAGTGTATGTGCCCTCACTGGAAAGAAAGTCCCACTCTCACAATATTTATCATAGCAATACAAAGGGACTAAAGTTCAAGTACTCTCACTCTTAGAACAAAATTTCAAGTGTCACCACATGCCATACCATAGGCTTGCCCTTATTTTAATTCGTCACCTAGTTATAAGAACGCTCGATTGGAGATCACATAAGGACTTTGTAAGCTTGTAATTTCGGTTTAAGGAAGGGTAGGATATATATTTAGATACTAGTGGCTACTTCCCCCTTGAACACTAATTACGTTCTTCTTTCTTTTAACCTTTGGCTTCTTTTCAACCCCATAGCCTTAATGGCGTTAAGTTCCCACATTGGACTCACCTTACATACCTCTCTAATCTATTCCAAAGCTCCATTATTGCCAATACATACATACTTTTTTTTTCAAATTCTTTTTTTTCCTTTTCTCTTTCTTTTTCTTCTTTGGAGCTTTCATAAATTCACATTAGCGCTTTGAGGTATGGGTTCCCACCTTCATTTCACAGCCTTGTCCATTTCCATATTGACCCACACCCCCAACTTAAACTTTTAGCCATGTTCTCAATGTTCAAGGAGGAACGGGTTCAAAAGAGATCATGTTTTACGAATGGGACAGGTTTGTAATGTGGAGGCCAAGAAAAAGGCTAAAAGGCTCAAATAGGGTACTAGTGATATTAATTATGCACAGGTAGGCTGAAAAGGATAGAAAGGTTTCATAAATAATCAAATAAAGCCTAAGATCATTTCTCTAACTTAGTGTACATATAATAGGCGTCGAAAAACCAAGCGGGCAAGTTCTAGATGGCAGAAGTGAACACAAGAACTATTTAAACAAGGAGCTCACACACATTGGCACACACACTGTTCGGTTAACATAGTTTACAGCTTTAGAGTTCACATTTGGTCACTCGAGGCTTTCCTCATGTATACATACACGATTCTAGGTAGACCTAGATTTATCGAGTGAGCCTCAAATTCACATAATTGATTTGTTAGGAAGGGTATAATCTACACACAGATTTACATACTTGATACTGAACAAATTTACCATCCCGGTCAATATATCTCATTTTCATAAACCCGGTTCTACTATTACACCCTTGAAAAAGAACCCGACGGAAGAAAAAACAAGGGGATTTTATTTAGGAACTTCATTTCACTAACTATTTAACTACAACAGCATATATTCATAAGTCATTTATCATTACTACATAATGTACAATTATCAATATCACTAAACATGCCCAGAAAGAAATCAAATGCACAGATACACAGATAAGGCTACCACCCCCAACTTAAAACATGTATTGTCCCCAATGCATAAAATATAGAGTGCAAGGGGCTCCCTGGGGCGCATTTGTGCGAAGAGAAGCAGTAGCTTAGGTCTCCTTCGGAGCCGTAGGAGGGCTGTGGGGCTGATCTGGAGCAAGTGGTGGGACCGCTGAGCTGCTCGCTTCTTCCACTGGTGGCTGTATGGCTGATGAGTCTGCCCGGGCAGCCACTTCCGCTAGCCATTGCTGAATGGCCCTTTCAATGTCTGCTTGCTCTTGTACTTCCTCCACAGTTGGCACAACAATTGCCTTGCCTTTATCATTAGGGTCATCACCTCATCAAAACCAGAACTGGCCTCCTCTGATTCTTCCCCTTTGAATTCTGATGACTGCCCCAAAGTATCATCATCAGTAAGATCTACCTATATTGGAGGAGGGGGAGGCTAAGAAACTTTAGCAGACGAAGGTGCGATGTCTGATATTAGTGCCGTGAAGTCCAGGCCCAAGTCTGGTGCAGCAATGTCAGCACCCTTGTCACCCATTATAGGAAGGAGAGATGATATGTCGAACTCCAGATTTTTCATCTTCTGGAGGTCGGTCTTCATGGATTTTACTTCCTCCGCCAGCTGGGGTAAACCCCTCACCTCACCTCTTTCAATCTGTTCAACCCTCGACTCAAGCTTGTGCAACCGATCTCCGAACACTAATTGTTGGTGTTGGAGAGCGGTCACTGACGTTTGCATCGGAGTCAAGGCCTGTTTAATCAGGTGGGACAATGTTTTCAAGAGTTGGTCTACCTTTGAATTTGCATGATGTGCAATTAGACCGAGTCTTGAAATGGTTGGCATTGCTGAGGCAGATGGACTAGTGGTAGATGGGGGTGCAGTTTCTTCAGCAGCAGTGGAGGTTTCGGTATCTTGGGGAGAAAGGAGATTTTGGGAGTCAATGTCCTCAATTGGGGTCACTGGTGGGGCAACCGAATCACTTATACGAGTGATATCAATATCTCTCGTAGACCTACCGAGTTTGTCTTGTTGTGGTAAGAATGGAACATTCACCTCCTGGCAGAGGGTTGTGATCAAACTCGGGAAGGGAAGTAATATGGCCCGCTGCGTAGCCCGGATGCCAATTTCCTAGTAAATAAGGCTCCCCACATCAATTTTAATACCAGTCATAATACAGGCAATTAGAAGTGCCTTCTCAATGCTGATATCCGTTTCATTCCTGGAAGGTATTAAGTGGGAGGCGACGAAGTTGAGCCAATATTTGCCTTCCCGTGTGAGGTCTTCTTTGTAGATTTTCTTTCCAGGGTTAACCTAGGCAGGAGTTCCCTTGGCAATTACGGACGTTATCCATCCACGCGCGTGTTCTCTATTGGAGTACTTTGCGTCGTACTCAGCTGTGCTCGATTCCCACGCGGGAAAGTAAAGTTCATTGATATGCTCACTGTCACAAAACATAGCCTTACCCCGAACGTGGACGATGCCGGTGAATATTCTGTTGCATCTATGATACCCTGTTCGTGAAGCTCCGTAAGACGCATAAAATTCCCAGACCATTGACTCATTATATTACTTGGGGTCCGTAGTGAAGTACTCCCATTTTCTTGTTTTGATGTTTTCAAGAATATGAGGGTACTGGTCCTGTAGCCCGTTCAAGCTTAACTTTTTCTCCCCCAAGATTCTTCTCTTTGTTAGCCCTTCCCTGAACAAGGATCTTGAACCTTCAACCCCAAATCGAAGCTGAAGGTCATCGGCTCGTTTCCTTCGGGCCTCAGCCACTAAATCAACTTCTGGTACGCATTCCTCCTCATCAGACTGGGAGGTGCTAGGCACAGTTGATTCCACTCTTGCCCGTTTGGGTTGTGCTGAGGTAGAAGCGGATGATGGCCTTCTCTTTGCAGAGTGCTTTTTGGCTGCCATATCTGCATAAGTGCGAGATGTAAGTGACATTATCATCATTTGAGAAAAGAAAAACAGGAAAAATGACCAAAGAGTTATAGAAATGCGGCGTGGTTTGTGGTTGCATACCCACTATGCGAACCGCAAACACGTCGCATTCCTATGCTTGACAGTTAGATGGCGTTCTGCGGCGGATTTTGCGAATCGCATAACCGCTATGCGAATCGCAAGCCCATCGTAGATTACCTTCGTGCATAAGCCTGTTGGATACACATAAATGCGATCGCAGACTCGTCGCAAAGTGAGATTTGCGATCGCATATTCACCGTGAAGTTCACCTGTACTAACCAAATGTCCTGGCCGTGTTTGCGGTGGGATTGCGGTCCGCATATCTATTATGCGATTGCAAAATCAACGCATATGTTGTCTTCCTCAGACACCTAGGGTTTATGGATGCGGTCAAAGTGCGGTCCACATTTTGATTTTGTGGACCGCAAATACCTTAAAATATACAAGTATGTCCATCCCTCAAGCAAGAAAACCCTAGGTTTCTATCTTCCATCCCAAAGAATCGAAAAACTTCAATGAAACATTAATCCTAATCTTGCAAAATTACACTTTAACAAGGAACAAAGGTCGAACGTACCTTATGAAGAAGATTTTAGGACTTAGAACAACTGTTAATCAACTCCTTGGTGTTTGGTAAGCTTGCCCGTTACTTTTTCGATAATGCCCGTCGGTGATGTTTCTCTGTTACCGTTTTCTCTTCTCTTTTTGTTTGTTTTTTTTTTTTTTTTATATATATACACTTAGACTGAAGGATTTATAAGAGGAGGGAATGCAAACACGTACCTGGCAATTATGCGATGATTTAAGTTTCGCATAATGGAAATGCGAACCGCATAATAGGAGTCTTCACCGCATTTATATCAGACTTTTGAGCTGAATTCTCTGTCTCTCTTTGCGGTGAGAATGCGGTTCGCATAACTTAAATGCGAACCGCGAACTGTTGAGCTTCATCGCATTTATGCCAGCTATATTTACTCAAGTTTCTGCTTCAGTTTGCAGCACAAATGCGGTTTGCATATTTTAAATGCGATCGCATTTGCGCAGCATTTTTCACCTTGATGTTTTTCTGCAGTTTCAAGCACTCCTCTTCAATTCCTATGTCCTTTCGTCACATTCCTGCATTCTAAAACCCTTCAAATAGCCCTAAGTACAAATGTGATATTGAACTTTAAATAAAAATACAACACAAACAAAAGCAAATGATACCACACATGGGTTGCCTCCCATGAAGCGCTTGATTTAACGTCGCGGCACGACGTGGCTAAGGTGCCTCTGCAATCATTCCATGGTAGGGATTGGATCATCCTTTAGAGACAGCTGCTCTAACAAATGTTTCTCTCCATCTGCTCCCAAGTAGTGCTTGATTCCTTGCCCATTTACCTTGAAAGTTCAGAGCCCATCCTCCGATGCTAATTCAACAGCTCCAAAAGAAGAGACATCAACAACTTTAAATGGTCCAGACCATTTAGACTTCAGTTTCCCCGGAAATAGTTTTAGTCTTGAATTGAACAGCAATACCAGATCCCCTGCCTTAAACTCTCATTTTCAAGATCTTTTTGTCAAGGACGAATTTCATTCGTTCTTTATATACTGCTGCACTCTCATAAGCATGAAGACGGAATTCCTCCATTTCATTTAATTGTGCTAGCCTTAGAGCTCCGGCCTCCGCCCAGTCCATGTTTAATCTTTTTAATGCCCACATAGCTTTATGCTCGAGTTCTACGGGTAAATGGCACGCTTTTCCGAAGACTAACCGATAAGGGGATGTACCGATAGGGGTCTTGTAAGATGTACGGTATGCCCATAGAGCATCATCTAGCTTCCTTGACCAATCGGTCCTATTCGCGTTCACCGTGTTTGATAGAATGCTCTTTATCTCCCTGTTGGATACCTCAACTTTACTCCTCGATTGTGGATGATAAGGTGTGGCAACCTTATGCTTAACCCCATACTTATGAAGGAGACCTTTAAAGGCTCTATTACAGAAGTGCGAACCCCCATCACTGAGAATGGCTCTCGGGGTGCCAAACTGGGTGAAAATATTCTTCTTTAGAAATGCAGTCACACTCCGAGCTTCGTTTTTTGGTAAAGCAACGGCTTCTACCCATTTGGACACATAGTCCACAGCCACTAGGATGTATTTCATCTCACATGAGCTTATGAAAGGGCCCATGAAGTTAATACCCCAAACAT
>MCJB01012252.1:0-16399 GCA_002018475.1 Nicotiana obtusifolia
GGGGGGGTTGAAAACGATTTTCAAGAAACTCTCAACAGATTTCTGTTGAGGATAACGATCACATGCAAAACAGAAAAATCAGTTAAGGGGAGTGAGTATCGTGTGAGTGGGGGAGTGAACAGAAAAAGGAATCTGTTAAGGAGTGGGGAGTGTGGAGGGTGTGATTTTTTTTTTTGTGGTAACAAAATAACAAAAGCAAAAAAGAAAAATCTAATAAAATCTGGGGAAGGGAGTCTGTTTTGGACGGAGGATATAAAAGGGGGAGGGGTCTGTCATTCAAAGGGGTTTTTTTTCGCTGACTAAAAAAACAGTTAACAGAGGGTAGAGAGTGATACTAAAAGAAGAAAACAAAAGGTCTTTAAAAAAAAAACAGAAAGAATTGAAAGCATTCTTGAGCTGAAATTTGACATCTGATTCTCTGGAAATAGAACGAGTTGAGACTGCTGTTAGCTGACTGCTGCTACGTCAAGATACTTAGGGAGTTTCGCTTTAAATAGGTATGCTTTAACACCGCGTTGTAATTGCCCGAATATGAATAAATGTTGTCGTTTCTGTTTGCTTTACCCTTGCTGCATGCGTTCCTTTTCGTTGAGATTTTGCTTATCTTGCTTAATACATTAGTTCAAATTAATACTGTTCCATCGTCATTGAATGATTATCGTCACTCTTTATTCATTTCGTTTGTTTTATTGTTCTGCCTAGGTTCTCTCTCGTCGCTAATAATCAGTGTTTAGTAGCATTGAATCAATACGGCTTCATACGTTTGGTGTCGTTTCATTTCGTTTAGATTATTCCTTTGTGGCTGATAGCCATTCCTGTTAGTATTCATTTCAGTTGAAATTCTGTTTCCAAACTATTTTTGACTGTTTGTTTGTCGATTGTGGCTGGTTTTATCATTTTCTTCAGTTATGACCTTTATTTGGTCAGTTTCCCTTGATAGATTCAGCTTATTTAATTTCCGTCATTTATGAACTAGTTCTTATATGTAATAAATTTGAATTTTTAGTTTGTTCATATGATTTCTGATATTAAGAGTTGAAATCTGGTTCTTTTGGCTACTTCTGAAACTACTGAAATTCAAATGCTGATTGTTCTGAATGTTAATAATGAAATTTAGATATAGTCACTGTCCTGGAAATGGTGCTATCAGTGTAAACCCATGATAGAATTGTCTCTTTGAAGTTAATGGCTATTGGCTATACTTAGGCTCTATTTTTGGAAGTTGTTATTTTGGAAATAGCACTACCAATGTAACATGTGGAATATAATCCTTCTTGCAAAGTTTAGCTATGTTGTAATTATGTTGATCAACCTGTTTATTAAGATTGGTCATGCTGAAAATAATGCTATTGATGCAAAAATCCAAATCATAGTTACATATGTAACTAGGTTATGTTGACTGGCTCGTATCAAAATGCTTGTTGCAAAAATGTTGTTTTAAACAAATAGGGCTGTTTTTCTGAAAATTAGCTTTAAGCTCAAATTGTATTGATTTTATAAAGTTTGGCTATATCTGTAATTATGTGGGATGGCCAGTTTTAGAATTGCTGTTCCAGAATTGGTGTTGTTAATGTAACATTTGAAATGTATTCCCTGATGAAGCCTGTCTATATCCATAAGTGTGTGAAATGGCCTATTTTAGAGCTGCTGTTTTTCGAAGACTGCTGTTTGTGTAAAATCGAACATAGCCATTCTAAAGTCAAATGACAGTGCTTATAACTGTTTTTTTTTTACTGGCCTTAAGATCCAGCTAGACTCTATGTTTAATTAGGCATTAATTAAGATCCCTGCTGTTGATTAGACTTTAAAACATAAATATTTTAAATAGAGGTGAGCCTTATAATTAATAAACAATCACAGAAGGCCCTCTTAATCAATCAAACACGCAATTAGAGCAAATAAGCTTTAAACATTTCAAGCATTAGTCACTCATTTTTTAGGTACGATTAATTACATTGTGGCTATGGGTACGGTTCCCGTGGCATAGTGACAATGTCAATTTCGGGGGTACCTTTGGATAACCCAATTTTAACAACTTCGAATAACAAAAGCTATCGAACTAAATTGAGGCGCGCTGTACCAAATGAACTTACAAATATACGGACCTCATTAATTAAATCCTTAGAAAAACCAAGGTGCGCTGTTTAGCAAATTTCATGGCCCTCGAAAACTAAATGCGTAGTCTGCTTTAGGCCCGTTATTCTACTGAATTAATTTCCTAAACACGGGTGCGCATTTATATGACCCAAATCCAAAATCCCGATGTTACATTAAAAGCGTTACAAATTACGGGTGCATTTATGTGACGTAATTTGTGACATATTTTGATTAACATTGCAATTCTCCTATAATTTTAAAAGCGAAAAAGCAAATATAGGGTAAAATGCACTATAGGCCGATAACAGGTATAAAATCAAATAATAAGCCAATTATGACAATGAAGCGACCGTGCTAGAACCACGGAACCCGAGGGTGCCTAACACCTTCCCTCGGGTTAACAGAATTCCTTACCTAGAATTTCTTGTTTGCAGACTTCGTTAAGAAAGTCAAATCTTTTCCTCGATTTGGGATAAAACAGGTGACTTGAACACCAATTTAAAATTTTCAAGTGGCAACTCTGAAAATAATTAAACAATCCTATTTCCACTAATGTCACTTTACTTGGAAAAACTCTTTATATACTCCTCATCGGGGGTGTACGAAAAGAGGTGTGATAGCTCTGGCGACTCTGCTGGGGATCGAACCCAGAATCTCTGGTTCAGGGTTCAAGAATTCGAGCTTAAAATGATTGTTATTTTTGGCTTTTATCTGAGTTTTATTACCTGTTATGCCTAACGTGCTAAATGCCGCTTTTACCGCTTTAATATTATTTGAATTGTTCATAAACTGTTCCGAACCTTTCTCTTATCATCCTCGGGGATGTGCACGCTGGCCGTGACTCTCTATTCTGTTAGTGTCTTACCCTGAATAAGAATGAGGCCGGCTAAGTTACAAAGCCGGGTGGCCTTTTGGTGCCCTGTACGTAGCCCCCTCCTCGGCTTGAGTTGTCCGCTTGGGTGCATCAGTTTGGAACAAATTCCCAGGTTTTCAACTTAGAATAACATAACCTCATGCCGGATCCCTAGTAGGAACGTTTATTTGCATCACGTGCATTTGACTTAGGGGACTCAACACAGGGGTTGGGTCCGTCTAAGACAGGTGACCTCGAAACCAAAGACCATATTGATGCATCATTTACGTGCTACTTGTGCATTTATTTACATCGGCTTGCATGTTGACCGGCTGCTAGAATAAAATTAAAAAAAAAAGAGAATGTGAGGTTGAGGCGTGAGAAAATTGAGAGTCGATCACACGAAAATCTGGTGTCCAAAATAAGCCGAAATTCTGCCGAAATTTTTGAAACAAAAATATAGAAAAACGAAAAATTGATCTCGAAATCAAGAAAAATCGAAAAAAAAAAATTATTTTTCTTTTTTTTAATCGGAGTCCATAATATATGGTTGCATAAATATATTGTTCTTTCTTTCGTAAATAAACGAACAAAAATCGAAAAGAATTTTGAAAAATTGAAGTCCACATATCTTGAAAAAAAAATAGAAAAAGTGTAAGTGTTTTCTTTCTTACTTTTGAAGGCTTCAAAAAAGAAAAGAAAAATCTTTCTAAATAAATGAAAAATCCAAAATACTTTCTTTCTTTTTTATACAAGAACTCAAACAAATATATATATATATATATATATATATATATATTTTAAATACTCTTTTATAAAATAAAATAAAAGATTTAGAAGACTCAAAGAATCCTTTCTTGATTTTTGAGATTTTAGGAATTTGAGGCAATGAAATAAAATAAAAATTCAATTAAAATATTTTCACAATAAAAAAAAAAGTAGAAAAATAAAAATAAAAAGAAAAACGAAAAATATTTTTTGCTTCTAAAAAAAAATCAAAAAAAAATACTGTCTTTCTTGATTTTTGGTAATGAGTAAAATCTTAGAAACTCGGGGCAACGGAATTTTTCTCTTAAGATAAATTCAATCAAAATATTTTCTTCTACTTTTAAAAAATTCCCAAAATAGTTTTCTTTCGAATAAAATTTAAAAATAATATATAAAAAAAAATTCCAAAAAATCCAGAAATACCCTTTCTTCTATTTTATTTTAGAAAATTTCGAAAATAAAAATGTAAGTGGGATACCACAATATAAAGAACAAAGCAAGAGACTCAAGGAAAGCAAGCTAAATCATAGGTACAAAAGTTTTCCTACAAAAAGGGGCTGGCTTCAACAATCCATAAGGGACGGCTTGCCAAGCTACACAAATAGTTAATTTGTTTATAGTCGCAAAAGTTTTCCTACAAAAGGGGCTGGCTTCAACAACCCATTCAGGGACAGCTTGCCAAGCTACACAACTCAAAAAACTTTTATACTATAACTAACGTTAGCTGTTCATAACTCAGAAAACTTTCGTACTATAATAAGCTAACTTTCAAAGAGTACACTTACTTTATTTTCATACATGGACCGGCCTTTCCATCCATTCGAAAGAAAGAACAAGAGGAAAATTTAGAAAGAACTCATATGTAATATATCACAAGAGATTTACAAAGATTACAAGATAATTCTAAGCTCTTGTCCAAGATAATCCTATAACTACTACAAAGCCTCCTTTATATAGGACTAGGAGGTTATTACAAGACAAACTTTTTGGATAAAGTAAACCTATCTTACATGGCAAACTTATCTACAAGCGGGTCCTTCTTGGCATGTGAAGGACTTTAGGCAAAACCACTAAAAACACCTGAAAGCATGTGAAGGGGTGAAATATACATGGTGTAGCATGTGAAAGTATGAAGGAGCATGTGACGCCATGTGAATGTACTGTGTTGCATGTGAAGAAGCATGTGGAGGCATGTGGAAGCGTGTGAAAACAAGGTGAAGTGGGGCCCGGATAGTATGGAAAGATGTGAAAATTTGTCTTGGCATGGGTAGGATATTTTTTGAGGGTTTTTGGGTAGGTAATGGAGGATTATGGTGGGATTAGCAGGGATTAAGACATTATCCTTTATCGATCATAGAATTGTCTTCCAGGCATCTTTTCGAAGACCTTGTGAAGTAACGCCTGGAACTTGACGGTTCTTCACTGCTATGTTCCTTTTCCTTTGGACTGAGAGATGTAATCCGCAACTTTAATCTGGAAATGTCGTTAGTGATCTTTTCTCGGATGACTTCATATGGTGTTTCATATTCTTTTGCTGCTTCCCGGACTTTTTCCCAGTGAGGATGGGTATTGGTATAATTCCAGCTTGCCCATTCTTTTGGCCATATCTCTTTTGGGATGCCCCTATTTTGCTGAAAAATGATTCTTTGTGCCTAGCTATATTCTTCCTCCATTGATAAAATGGACACGGGAAATTTTCACCAGAATGATGCCTCTGCTTGCGCCTGGACTTTTCCATTAATGATCTTCACTGGCCTATGAAACATGAATATTTTTGCTGCGTAGGAATCACTGAAACATTTCGTCCAATATCTTCTGTGCTTGAACCATAGTAAAAATACTCTAAGGGCTGGTGCAATGATATCAAAATCCTTGAAGACGTTGCGTTTGAATTCCATGAAAATATAATATTGATGGCATAGGTACCAGAAAAATCATTGTAGTTCTTGTGGAAAATCCTTGGCTGAGCTATGAATATATGGCATAACGGATATTCTGGATTGACACCATAAGGCTTGAGAATGGATCCTCCATATTGCTGGAAAACTTGGAGCTCATAATAAGTTCTTCTTTCCATAATAATTGACGGATCAAAGGGATCCATGAGGTTAAACAACTCTGGTGGATGATTTGTTGGCTTTAATGAACTAGTTCCCGGTGTATTTGAAAACATAAAGATGTGGCTACTTGGCTTCAGTTTTGCTGGGGAAAATCTTTTTGAGAATTCTTTCGGTCGCGATAGAAAATCTGCGAGAATATTATCCTTTCCTTTCAGGTGCCTGACTTGAAATTTGTATGGAGAGAACCATTGAGCCCATCTGAGAATCTGAGGATTGGGGATAATTTTTGAATTTATCCGGATTATTTTTGGGAAAGCCTTCATATCCATTTCTATTAGGAATTCTGTATGGATAAGGAAGAAATTGAATTTCTTGATTCCATTCTTTACGGCAACAATTTCTTTGAAGGTGGAGTGATAATGTTGCTCGGCATCTTTAAACTTTCCACTGGCGTATCCGCATATTTTCCTCTAGCCATCTTTTTCTTTAAATAGAACAACACTCCAGTACTCATGGCTGGCATCAGTTTGCGGTATCTTCTTTCCATCTGAAGGGATGTAGAGAGACTTGATATTTTTACATATCTCCTTTATTTTTTTGACTACTTCATCCTGTTTCTCTCCCCATGATGGTGCATTTTTCTTGAGCATTTCTGTGAGCGATGAAATGTATGTAGAGATATTTGGGATGAAATCTCTTACATAATTTATTACACCCAAAAACTGTTGGATCTGCTTTGTTGTGAGGTTGGTGTCCGGAAATTTAAGTAATTCCTGACATATATGCGGTCTTGGACTGTATTCACCTTGGGCAAAATGCATTCCGAGAAAATCAATCTTCTTTTGAGCAAGAACCATCTTTTTTGCTAAGAGCATGATTCCGTACTGTGTTACTAATGTCTCGAATTGACGAAGCAAGTTGACATGTTCTTCCAATGTATCACTAAATAACAGGATGTCATCAATGTAAACTAAGGAGGTATGGAGGATGGGTTGGAAGATTTTTATCATGGCTTTTTGGAACAAGGAGGATGCAGTTTTCAACCCGAAGGGCATGACTTTCCACTAGAAGTGATGATCGGGGATGCAAAATCCCGTTTTGGGTCGTTCTTCAGGGTGGATTTCCAATTGCCAAAATCCAGATTTTAAATCAAACTTGAAAAAATATTTGGCCTTGGCTAAGTGGGAGAAAATAGTGAGCTTATTTGGGATGGGGAATTTATTATCTTGGAGGAAATGGTTTAGTGGCTGGTAATTAATGACTATCCTGAGTTTTCCTCTTGTCTGCTTAGCTCTTTTGTTGACATAAAATGCTTCGCATGCCCATTGTGAATCCGACGGCTCTATCAGATCAAATTCCAAAAGTTCTTCACATCTTTCTTTGCAAGTTGAAGATGATCTGGATTCATGCCTGAATGACTGGCTTTTGTCGGATTGATGTTTTCATTTTTCTTGAAAGGGAGCTTGATGAAAAACTCTTGGTTTTTCCGTAATGGGCTTTTTCCTTTCTTCATGAAATCTTTGTGGGTTTCAGCACATGAATGTTCAATGAGATTCTGCTCAATCTCTTTGATTTGTTCATCATCGGTGATTTGGAATAATCTTGGAATCTTAGAATAAGGTCTGAACTGCTTTTTAAAAGCTATCCCGTTAGCCTTGATCTGGAGTTGATCTCTAAGTTGCCTGTAAATGTCGAATCCAATAATAAGATCTTTTCCAGGCACATCAGATCCTAGCAGCTTGGTTCTGTACTTCAATGCTGGAAAGAACTCAATTGTGACCGGATGCTTTTTAATGACAGTTGTGGTTAAGATTACATTTGATGCAGTGTTGAAATCTTTGAAATGCGACACCCATTGGTCTTCAGGGAGAACAACGGGATTTATGAGTGAGGATGCAGCTCCGGTGTCGATGAAAGCGATAACTCGAGCTGGTTTATCCCATTTGGATTAATAGACTTTGAGTTCTACTTGAGGAACGACTGTGAGAGCATTGATCTCTTCTCGGGCTTCGATCACTGGTTTTGAAATTTGGTACTGATCATTGCCTTGATCTTCATAGATATCGAGAGAGAATATAGTTTCTTCATTAGGTTCGTCATCTGCAGAGAATATAGATTCAAGGTCCTCCTCTTTTATAAGATGTATGCCAGTGTAATCTTCAATCTCCGAAAGGACACCGGAAGGTTACTTTTGTAAAAATGACCACCTATTTCAATTTTTGGCTACCTAGCAAGCACAACCCTAAAATCTTCCCTTTCGAAGTACTGAAGGGCCGTATTTGCAAAAGTAGCCGTGTTATTTAAAGACTCCTTATTGTAAAACAAAAAAAAAAGCTTTTGAGGGAAGTAGGCAAAGCCAGGACGAAACATGCAACCGTTGTGAAACATATAGGAACACATTTAACTGTTTAGGTGCATCACACCCCAATGTGCGATTACCTATCTGTTATTTGCCCGGAACTAACCAGTGCGTTATTGAGTATAGGTTTATCTATTTCGGTGATTGGTTTTGTGGTAATCTGGCGCATCATCCATATTTCACAAGGTCGAAAGGAAGTGTTGAGATGGCATCAGAAATAACATTGCCAACCATTCCTATGACAGAAGAAAATCCAATTTCCGGCATACTGGTCCCAGAATCGGCAGCTGCCGAAGAGAATAGACTATTACGTCTCCGCATGATGGAGATGTGGGATGCATGGGCGAATGGGAAAGAACCACCGAGCGCAATTCCCAGATTTCCTGAGCTCTTTCCCAGGGCCAGTGGGACCACTAACATTCTAATAAGTTATCCACTGAGGTATCCTACTATGACTGCCAATTTTGTGGGAACGCCCTCTGAAGAGCGCCGTCAAACATCAAATGCCGGGGCGACATCAAATATATTTACCGCACCACCCTGTGCGACCAAAACACAGCCTGCTCTACCTCGGCCAAGTTTCAATCCTTCGCCTTTTTCATATCAGGCACAGCCTTTTCCAGTCGAGTCAGCTCAATTTCCTACAACGGCTTACCCTGAAATGCCTAGATATGAGTGTGCCCCAGGGAAAGAAACAAGCACAAGGACTCCCGAGCAAGATGAGATGGCAAGAAAAATGAGGTCTTGAACAAAGCCTTAAAAACATACAAGGTCTAAGTGGACAAAAAAGCGTATCATATGCAGATCTGTGTATGTCTCCTTATGTGCATTTGCCAGCAGGCTTCAAGACACCAAAGTTTGAAAAGTATGATGGGCATGGGGACCCTATCGCTCATCTCAAGAAGTACTGCAATCAGGTGAGGGGCTGGTGGAAAAGAAGAGCTCCTGATGGCTTATTTCGGAGAAAGTCTAGCAGGCATCGCCTCTAAGCGGTATATGGACCAAGAGATGTCCAGATGGCATATTTGGGACGATTTGGCGAGAGATTTTGTCCGACAGTTCCAATATAACATTGATATTGCATCGGACCGCAATTCCTTGGCCAATTTAAAGAAGAAAGCCATTGAAAGTTTCAGAGAAAATGCTGTCAGATGGCGCGAACAAGCATCGAGAGTAAAACCTCCGATGGATGAGGCTGAAATGGTAATGGTTTTTCTGCAGGCCCAAGAGGCTGATTACTATCATAATATGATGTCAGCAATGGGGAAGCCATTCGCTGAAGCTATAAAAATCGGCAAGATGGTGGAAAATGGATTGAAAACAGGACGGATCCTAAGCCAATCCGCAATCAGAGCCACCTCCCAAGCCATTTAAGGCGGGTCTGGAGGTTTATCCAACAGGAAAAAGAAAGAGGAATCATCAATGGCCGCCTCAGGTACAAGAAAACCTCGGCTACCTAGACCATTCTTCTCTGAAAGGGCTTCACAGCATTACTATCCCCACCAGGACATAACTTACACTCATCTGCCATACGCAATCATGAATGCCAGCCATATGGCAGGCCCCAACAACAACTTAACCAAAATAGAGCTCCACCTCCTAGAAATCTACCTCCGTACCAAGCCTACTACAATCCCCGACCTCCACAAAATAATTTTTGTTCCCGGGAGCCGCCAAGGAAAATAAACTTCACACCCATAGGTGAATCATATTCATATTTGTTCCCGAAGTTGGTTCAAATGGGTTTGCTACAGCCTGTACCCCCAAACAGACAAAACCTAGAGTCACCCTCTTACCAACGGGGCACCCGATATGCGTATCACTCAGGGGAAGAAGGGCATGATACGGAGAATTGTTGGACATTGAGAAGAGCGGTGGAAGATTTAATCGAACAAAAAAGAATAGTGCTGAGAAACGAGGATATCCCAATGTAACCAATAATCCACTATCGGCTCACAACAATGGGCCGGTTATTGGAATGATTTGTGAAGACAGGGAATTCGACCCAGCCTTGAAAGCCATCATCGCCATAGCCGACATAGAAACAAATCCAAAAGTTGTCCCAAAACAGGACAAAACAGAGAATAAGAGAAAAACTATTCCTCAGAAGGCTGAAAAGAAGGTAAAAGTTGAAACCGGGGCAATGCCCTCTAAAGATGCCATTCTTTATGTCCCTCGAGGGCGCAAGAAAGAACAATTGCCATTGATCCCCCCCCAAGAGATTTGAGTTAAACAAACAAAAGGCTCAAGTGTATGTGCAAAAGGGGACCTATGTGGCTCGGGGACCGGTATGCCTACTAAGGCTGGATGAGCCTGTGGTCATCGGTCGCGAGCTACAAAGGCCCATGACGGATCCACTGCCGTACCATGGAATTACAGCAAGACGGTAGTGACATACAAAGGCAAAGAGATCTTGGGAGAAACTCAGGCAAACAACCCGGCTGAAAGGTATCTCAACTTGGGGAAGTAAGCAATGCTACGAAGAAACGCTTCCCATCCAAGAAACCGGTGAGTCTTGAAGAGGCAGAGGCATTCTTCCAGAAGTTGAAAATGGCGGACTACGAAGTACTTGATCAACTTCGAAAGTCTCCCGATCAAGTCTCTCTTCTGTCTCTGTTAATGAGCTCAACTGAGCATCAGAAGATTTTAATCAAAACCCTCAATGAAGCCTATGTGCCTGTTGAAACTACAGTAGAGCAGCTAGAAAGGATGGCAGAAAGATTCTTTGCAACCCATCAAGTCTCCTTCAGCAAAAATGATCTGCCCCCGGAAGGGGCTGCCCACAATAAGGCCCTTCATCTCACAGTCAAATGTGAAGGTTACTATGTAAAAAGAGTCATGTTAGACGGTTCGGGGGTAGATATCTGCCCGCTCTCAACTCTACAGCGCATGGAAATATGCACAAAGAAAATCAGGCCTAATGATGTATGCATACGTGCTTTCGATGGCTTGAAAAGAGATACTATTGGAGAAATCGATCTGGTCCGACTATTGGACCGATTGATTTCGAAACAACCTTCCAGGTCCTGGATATGGACACTTCATACGATTTCCTCTTTTGACGACCATGGATTCATGCGGCAGGAGCCGTGCCCTCCACTCTCCACCAAATGGTTAAATTTGAATATGGAAACCAAGAGATCATGGTTCACGGAGAGGATGAACAGTCAATCTATTGGGATCCATCGGTCCCATGCCTGGAAGCAAAGGAAGGAAGCGAACACATAATATATCAAGCTTTCGAAATTGTGGTTGCAGACCAGTGTAAAGAGGGAAGCCCTTGCGCTCAACCCTTCTTGTCAAACGCATCAATAATGGTAGCTAAAGAAATGATCAGAAACGGCTATCAACCTGGGAAAGGGCTCGGGAGGTCGCTGCAGGGAACAACTGAGCCTATCACCTCGACTGCTAGTGAGGGATTTTTTGGGTTAGGTTTCCGGCCCACACCAGCCGATTTCAAATGGCCAAAAAAGAGGAAGAATGATAGGTGGGTTTTGACTAAGCCAATCCTGCCTCTGTACAAAACATTCGTCAAGCCTAAGTATGGTGACGAAGAGGAAGATGAAGCCTTCACGGCTGAAGAAATTGAGGAAATCTATGGGGCTATGAAACAGATGTTATATGAAACCCACATGGTTCATCAAGGGGAAGGCTCAAGCACCGCTGAGGTGCTGTACATGGGACCTAATGCCAAATTACAAAATTGGAAGGCTACGCCCTTCCCAATCAGGCGGGAGTCTCAGTAGACTTGTCTTGCCACCTTTTCTGCATCACGAGTTATTACAGAGTGTAACTCGGATGTTTTTGTTTAAGCTTTCCTATCTTTAGTTTTTGTCTTTTAATTCCAAATGTAAACCCTGTTATCCCAAAATTCAATGAAATGAAATTAATATTTCATCATTCATCTCTTCTGATTTTGTTATTTTATTCTTCCTTTCAGTTCTAGTAATGCGGCTTTAAATAACATGACATGCTCGCGGACTTCATGCCCAGATCCAAGTGCGCTGTCTAATTGTGATGTAATAAATCTAAAATCAAAACATAATGAATCAAGAACCGGAATATTAGTTGCCATCGATTACTTCACGAAATGGGTTGAAGCAATCACCCTCAAATCTGTTACTAAGAAAGCTGTGGTGGATTTCGTGCATTCCAATCTTATATGCCGCTTCGGTATCCCTGCAACCATCATCACAGATAACGCTGCAAATCTGAATAGTCATTTGATGAGTGAAATATGCGAACAATTCAAAATAACGCATAGAAACTCTATCGCGTATCGGCCCAAAGGCAATGGTGCCGTAGAAGCAGCAAACAAAAATATCAAGAAGATTATGAGGAAGATGATTCAAAGTTCCAGGCAATAGCATGAAAAGTTTCCATTTGCACTGCTGGGGTACCGCACCACTGTGCGTATATCAATTGGAGCAACTTCATATCTTTTGGTTTACGGCACTGAAGCCGTGATACCAGCGGAAATAGAGATTCCTTCCCTGCGAATTATTGTCGAAGCAGAAATTGAAGATGGCGAGTGGGTCAAAAGCCGCCTGGAACAACTAACCCTGATCGATGAAAAGCGGATGGCCGCAGTCTGCCATGGGCAATTATATCAGCAGAGAATGGCTCGTGCTTATAACAAGAAAGTACGGCCCAGAAAGTTTGAAGTGGGGCAACTCGTTTTAAGACGAATTCTTCCCCATCATCAAGAAGCAAAAGGAAAGTTCGCTCCTAATTGGAAAGGTCCATATATCATCAGAAAGATATTACCGAGAGGAGCACTGTACTTGGGAGACATTGAAGGAAACGACCCCGAAACAGCAGTAAATGCAGATGCAGTCAAAAGGGACTATGTGTAACCTTTTTGATTGGGATGACGAAGGCTTTCATTCTTGCTACCCCAAATACTCCAATCCTTTGCTGACCCTTTGAGCTGGTTATCCTTCTTTGATTATCCTCTTTGGAACTCGAAAGCATCACTGCGAAGTTTAGTTAAAAAAAAAAAGAGAAAAAGAGAAAAAGAAAAAGAAAAAAAAGGAAAAAAAAGAGAAAAGAAAAGAAAAGAAAAACCCAAAACCAAAATTGCCTGCACTACGTCTGACTTGATTCCGAAAGGATACGTAGGCAGCCTCTCCCTAGGGTTCAGTCACACCAAAATAAAAATCCAAATTCCCCCAAAAGTGAAATTGGGGCAAATATTATAACGGTTCGGCATTATTTCGCTTGAAATGTTCCAAAGTTGTAATTCAATCCAAATTGTCTTTGCCAAATCCTATTCAAGTCCTTCCGATCAATCGGTAAAAGTTTTCCAAAATAAAAAAAAAATTCATTCAAAATGAGAGAAATAAAATGAGAGAGTCTTATTGGTGAAAACCCACACGGGCACCGTAAGGCTATGTGAGCAGAGAAACTAGAAATGAGAGAGTCTTGTTAGTGAAAACTCGCAAAGAGCACTACAAGACGATGGTGAGAAGAGATATGAGAGAGGTCAATTGGTGAAAACCCGCAAAGGGCATCATTGATCGAAAAGTAGGAATCCTCGTCACTATTGGTACTAAAAGAGTCCTGGCAAGGTTCTCGGTTTCAGAATACGGATTGTGATGGGTTCATGAGAAAATTGGATCGTTGCGCAGGTCGGGCATCCAGTCCAAGAAGCATGTCATGCTTATGTAAAGTCTGCATGCACCCCAGATAAGTCCTTCTCTCCTCCCCGAAAGGGACACTTTTCTAAATTCATTCTCTCACTTTTCGTTTGCTTTCCTTTGAATCCCTTTTAGTTTAATTCTGCTTCCGAAATTGATACAAAGAAAAGGTGTCAAGACTGGTTTTACAGGGTCCCGCTTAATAACAGCCAGATCCGAAAGAAGTACCAGCCTCAGCGAGTACATCAAGTTGACCCCGACTGGCCATGATGGCTGATGCTCTGAAATCCCAAAGTTGAAAAATATGAAAAGAAATCCAACAAAACAAAGGCCCAGAGGCAAGAAAGGTGAAAGGACAAAGCCGCGATATGGGCAAGCAGTTGCAATAAAGTTCCGAAAATTGAGTCTCTCAGTTCAAGAAAGAAATCAACTTTCAGAAAAAAAAACAAGCAAGAAACGGAGATTCTCGCCAAAGTTGGGTCGGGATCGAGCGATCAGAACCATTAAGGCCACAAAACCAATCACCATTTCAAACTAACAATTGTTTTGTTTTGAAAACAGGAAATTGGTATGACCCAAAGCAACCTCGCAAGAAGCAGATGCAATCAAAAGAAGTTGCGCAAAGGCCAAAAACAGCTTTAAAGCATTAGTCAGAGGGAAGTCTCCTCTAAACTCTTCTCTGCTTTATTTTTGGATTTCTTTGGCATAACCCAAAGACCCTTTATTATTCTATTATCCCCGGCATAACCCGCGGATCTCTTTGGCATAACCCAAAGACCTTTTCCTTCATGCCCGGCATAACCCGCGGATCTATTTGGCATAACCCAAAGATCTTTTCCTTCATCCCCGGCATAACCCTTGGATCTCTTTGGCATAACCCAAAGACCTTTCCCTTCATCCCTGGCATAACCCGTGGACCCCCGGCATAACCCTTGGGTCTCTTTGGCATAACCCAAAGACCTTTTCCTTCATCCCCGGCACAACCTGCGGATCTCTTTGGCATAACCCAAAGACCTTTCCCTTCATCCCTGGTATAACCCGTGGACTCCCCGGCATAACCCGTGGACCCCCGGCATAACCCGAAGACCTTTACCTTTTGTTGTCCCCAGCATAACCTGTGGATTTCTTGGCATAACACAAGGACCTTTTCTTTTATCCTGGCATAACCTAGGAATTCTTTTTCTTTTTCCCAGTAGAATAGGTCGATAATACCCTCGGCATAACCCGAGAATTTTACTTTCTCTAACATAACTCAGTCGGCTTCCAGCATAACCTGGCAATCCTTCTTTTATTTTTAACTCACAAAGTTGTCCCAATAGAAACTGGGGCAGGATAATTTTGTTCGTTTGATTTAGTGTCTGAGCAGGTTTTCCCTCGAGGTGCAAAGTCGAGATAAATAAAGTGGAGTCTCAGTCCAAAAATAAATAAAAGAAAAGTAAGAAAGGAAGTAAATTCAAATGCTGCAATGAACAAGGACGTGACATATTCAAAATTTGAAGGAAGTCATAAGACTCGCATGTCCTGCCTTAATCCGAAAGTTGAAAAGAAACCAGGATCTACAGCGAATGAGCATCAAAGCTCAAAATCGGAATCGGCCTCAAGAATGCGAGTAAACAGTTCGAGAGGCACAAGAATATTCGAGATCAAGTTACAAAAAATTTATAGATAGGAATCATGTAACTCGTAGTTGATAGACGTAGCTAGTTTAGCTTCTTATTTTCATTTTGGTGTAATAAGGAGCGCAACAAGCAATAACAGCAGCAGCAACGAAAATCACAGCTTCCTGGTAGTACCAGCTACCAAAACTTCTAGAACTACACTGACCTGATTCCTTTATAGCCAAGGATATGTAGGCAACCCTTGAAGCAAGGTTCGAACAAACTCTTTTCAAAATGCTTCTCATGAAGTCTAGGATGGGCAAAAATCCCGCAGAATTGCTCATTTTATCTTTGCCCGAAAACCTTTCGTGTCTCCGAGCAAAGAGGGGCAACTGTGAGCATGTGATTTTTGCCGTAACCAAAACGCTCCTGTAAATCAAATAAAAATAATTTTTTAATTAATTGTTAGTCATTTTAGGAATTATTAGACTTTTCTAATTACTCATATTTAATTACCAAGTAATTAATTAATAAAAATACTCAAAAATATCATGCATTGCATTTAGGATTTATTTTTCACATTTTAGAATTGAATTAGTAATTAGTTATTTTACAAAATTTGAAAAATCATAAAAAATAGTTTATTTTACACTTCCTTAGTTTTAATATTTAATTCATAGAATCTAGCATTGTGTTAATTTTTATAAATAGTTAATTTAGTTTATTTTCACATTTTAGGTAGATTAGGATTTTATACTAAGTAATCTAGTTATTAAAATTAAAAAGGAGTTTAAAATAAATAATTAAAAAAATAATTTTTAAAAAAAGAGAGAGAAACGGACTTGGCTGGTTTGTTTTAAAACAAACCAGGCCCAAATCCGAAAATCAATTGGGCAGCCCAAACGTTCCCTTTCCCCTCTATCAAAACGACCCCGTTTAATAGTCAGCCCATCTGGGTCGTTGATCTCAACAAGATCCAACGGCTCGGAACTACCCAAACCCCCCCCCCCACACACACACACATA
>MCJB01012252.1:24698-219705 GCA_002018475.1 Nicotiana obtusifolia
GGACGGACGGATGTGTCGTCAGTTGAGAGGGAGGGCGGCAAAGAAGTAATGGGAGTATCAATGGTCAAAACATGAAAGGGACAGGCTTTGGAGTTATGACCAAAGCGCCCACAGCGGAGACATAACATGTTCAACCTCATACACAACAAGTTGCTTATGTGTGCCAATATATACATGTGTTTCAGAGGTTTTGCCAGTGGAATTTCAATACAAATTCGGGCATAACGGCCTCTAGTTGTAGTGGAGGTGCAGGTGTCCACCTTGAGAAGTTGTCCTAGCTTGTTTCCCACTAATTTTAGGAGTTCAAGATCATAATACTGTAGGTAATTCAGGTAGACGTGCCCATGCGGAGTATGCAAGTTGCACAGTGGAGGCTACAAACTTCGGCTCCCATCTACGTGTTATAAGAAAATGGCCAATGATAAACCATGGACCATTGTGGAGAGCATGTAGCATGTTGTCTTCATTGGCAAATTTTAGAAGAAAAAAAGCATGACCCAAGTCAATAAGGTTTATTGGTTCCGTGGATCGCTAGAGGGTTTGAAGTTTGTTCTTGAGTAATTGATGACCAATGGGTTTGCCAAATAGTTTAACTATAAGAGAAAACTTCCAAGGTGAACACAAGCGAGCTTTATCAGTTGTTGTGAGAGGGATGAAATCATTTGTATCGTATGGATTATCCGATTCATCATTAAGGTCAATATCTGATGGGATAGGTTTAGTATTAGGTGGGAGGAGGTCATTTGGGGAAGGAGTTAAAAGGGCTGTTAGAAAGGAGGATTTGGAAGGAGTTGGAGGTGGTGCATCAAGTTGCATAGCTAGAGGATCAGAAGGATCAATTGTATTTATCATGGTGAAGGAGCTGGATGGATTTGTGAAAGCCAGTAGAGTATAAAGAAATGGAAGAAGATGGGAGCACTACTTATGGTCGTTGAGAATAATTTTGATCTACTTCATGGTCTATTAGAAGTAAAAGTCATTTTAGTTAGACAAGCGTGTGCCGTTCAAAACGAGACTTTTCATTAAAGGCTAAATTGACTAAACCGTCAACTACTGAATTAACCTCTACATAGATATGAAAAATAGAGACCATCTAATTCTTAGCCACGAGGCGAGAATGTTGATGACAATATTTATCATTCCGCTGAGAAATAGACCCTCCAAATAAAAGTACATGAACCACAGTATAATTATCAATTTGCAAGATAACAGTAAAGTTTATGTTTTAGTTGTTGTTGGACTTCTTTCTTGTGTAAGCCTTCTACCTCTATTTAGTTTTATATGTATCAACGTCTTGCTCTTAATTTTTGCCATTAGCAAAGTACGTATCTTAGTGTGCCAGGACTTACGAAGTCATGTTTTTCTATTTTTCGGCAAGAGCCACACATCTACCTTTTCTTTTCTATCGCTTGTCATTTGCTAAGTAACGAACTAGTTAATTATCATTGGCTTCTTGAGAGGACTATTTTGACTTTCGATGGTTTGCTTGCAATAGAAAAGGAAAAGGAAGAGAGTAAAATAAGATTATCAATTGACCAGTAGTAGGGTGTAAGAAAGTATAATACTTTTCTCTTTACGCATTTTTCACTTTTTATTCTTCCCTTGGTTCCCTTCTCTTGTGCCGTTGAGAAGTAGAAATGAAGCAATCTCTCACATTTTTTCCCTTTGATCCCACGTCTTTTGAGATGTATTAGGAACAATAGATAGAGATCAAAATAATGCAGGAATACTGCTGGTTCAATACGGTATATAACAAAAATAAAACTTAATAAGAAAACAAGTAAATAAAACTTTTTCTACACTACTTTGAACAAGAGGAAAATGCGAGAAGGTACTTGTTCCATGTTGCTTCTCGTTGAGTGACTCTACCTTACAATTTACACTGATGTTTCCACATTGTACAAATCTGTTTTACACTCAAACCATCAGAAACATAAGAACTTTGGTATAAGGAAAAAGGTCTAAAATTGCCCTTCTACTATACTATATTGTTTATTTCTGCCACCTGTTATATTATTCGTCCAATCTAACCCCTTCTGTTAATAAACTTTTAAAAATTGCCCACTAATCCTATCGGATTTACACCGTGACAACTGATCCACTCCATTTTTTCCATGTCGGCCAAGTCACATGACCCCACCAAATTAAATCCCCACAAACTCCCTTACATCCTCAATTGACGAAGTGACACCCCACTTCTCAATTAAAATGCCACACATTAGCGTCCATGTCACTAGTTTAAATATAAATAACTATACCCACTTAAATTTAATCATCCACTTAAATCTATTCTTCTCCTTTAATAAATCACCAATGTTGAAACACTAATGTTTATCAGAGGAATCACAATTCAAGACCTTCAAGATGTCAGCAATGGTTTTCTTGAAAAATTTAACCACCGAACTCTTCAAAAGCAATGGCTATTTTGTTGAGCTCAAAAAGTGATTTTCACCTAGTTTTTAAACTTCTAAACACCACAAATTCTTAAATCTCAGAATTGGATTTTCATACCAAACTTCATGAGAAATTCATGGGGAACATCTCCCAGAGAGCCCGCAAGAGGAAGAAACCAGGAGCTCGACTTATTTTGGCAACGATGGTCGATGAATCATTGGCGAGCTCATCATTTAGGTTGCAAGGAGTAGATGCATCTGATTCATTATCTCTGTCGCGTCATTCAAGTCAGTTAACAGTGGTGAGAATCTCGAAAACCACTATGGTGTGTTCTTTGGGTGTCCAAAAACTGAAGTTGACAATTCGATTTGTTGATTATATATGGAGGAAATCAGCTGGATGTTGTTGTTTGGAGCTTAAAATCGTGAATCAAACATTAATTTCGTGGATTTAAATGAAGAACAAATTTGTACTCCATTATTTGGGTTGCCGAAATTTGAAGTTGAAAAAAGACTCAAGAATCTGAAATTCTTTCTTGTTTCTACTGAAATCGAGTGAGAAAAATAAAAATTGGAGCTTGCAACGGGAAGAATAACACTGATGTTTATGGATTTGGAAAAAAAAAATCACCATTGAAGGATTTGTAAGAATGCTTGAGAACATAAAATGGGTATTCTAATTTGCTGAAGTTTAAGCAAAGTGTTAGCTGGAATTTATTGAGAATATTAATGTTGAGAAGTTATGATTGCAACTTGAGTCAGTTTGATGAAGAACTTGGCCTAGTTTGGATTGAAAATTTTGAAGCAAAGATGAAAAACTCATGGAAGAAAAAGTAGGAGCCCGGGGGGTCGGGGTTGGGGGGATATGTTTTATTTTTTTCATTGAGTAAATAAGTGAATATTAAAATAGTGACATGGATGCTTATGTAGCATTTGATTGAGGGGTTGGGTGCCACTGTGGATAGTCGTTATGTGGTGGAGTCGTGTTACTTGGCAGCTAACATGGAAAAAATGGAATGGGTCAGCTGCCACGGCGTAGATCCATTAGGATTATGAGTAATTTTTAAAAGTTTATTAACGGTGACAGAAGTAAACAATATAGCATACTAGAGGGGCAATTTTAGACCTTTTCCCATGGTATAATGATAACATGTTTTGTAAACTTCAATGTTGATTATCATGCCTCTGCGCAAGGATGACAAGCACAAACGAGAAATGGTCCAAATTGTTTTTTTTGAAAAATGTCGAACTTGTTACCAAAATCGAAAAAAAAATACATATTTACCAAAGTAAGAAAAAGTCAAATACACATTTGACAGATGAGTTTCAATACAGTTTGAGTCCATCTGCACTTGATCATATGAGAGAGATCATTTAATGTGGAAGTTTTATATCATTTGTACCTGAGTATCTTGTGCAACTAGGAAAAGGTATAAATACAAGCTAGTGCGCAATATGTTACTAGGACAATACAACCCAAATAGTAAAAGAATCGAAGCATTCAAGATGCTTTATACTCTATAGTTTCTAAACAGCTGCATATTTGGTACTTGGGAATTCCCATTTCACTAAGTCATCATTTGAGTAGGCCAAAAATAAAATTGTAAATTTCCAAACTCATGCTATAAGGTGGTTTAAGGAGTTAGGCAACTAAAGTGTAAAGATTTATAGGCAATTAGTCAACAGTAAGCAGCAAGAAAATGTGGATGAGCATTAGTTCAGACAATATTTCTAGGCAATGAGCATACATGCATCACTCTTGGTTGTTCGTTCAAATAGAACTCAGCTGAAAATGTACAGTTTTCTATCCAGAAAATGTACAGTTTTCAACTCTCATTTTAAGATAAGGATTGCTAGACGTCAACCTGCAAATTCTCTTCTTGACTGCCTACTTTACAGTAAATGTTTTCAGCTGCAGCATACACAAACAAACGAAACAATGGTTGATGACATACATGCACCTAAAAGCAGTAGCCTACTCTCTCCTCAGCGAAGTTTACGGCATGCTGAAGAACAGCATGATAACGAGTTTTTGACTAAAATTATACCTTATGGGAGTAGGTCTATTTTTGTCCTCCAAATATAACTCAGAACATCTATAATCCTTTAACTTTGCAACATCTATAATCCTTTAACTTTGCTAAAGTGGAGCATCTTTGGTCTCACTAACAGATCCATGTTGAAAACTAATGGTGCTATCTCTGTGACTCTCACGTGACTATAAAATCCATTCCTGATTCCCCTCAACTCCATTCAGGATTTTCCCCAAATAAACCCTTTACCAAAAGCCCAAGCCCCTCTGGAAAAAGCTTGATTGACTGGAACAAGAAGATAACTCAAGTGAAGAAGCTTATTTCTTCATCTCCAGCAATGATTATTAGATGACATGGTAGTGGAATACCCCTAGTCATGTGGTAAGAATTTAGCAGAGAATACTATTTGGGTTTAGTATGTAAGTTGATGCTGAAATAGATTTTTGCTGCTGAAGTTTGGTGTTTTTTGCTGGTGTAAAAGGATGATTTTTGCTGCTATACAAGAACAGCTTTGCTCTTGTAAAGGGTTCAGCAACTGAAGGTTGGTGTAAAAGAGTCGGGGTTTCTCAGAAGTTTTAACATATTTCTCTATAAAGGAGATAATTTTAGTGAGACTTTATTTTGGTTTTGCTTTTGCTTTTGCTGTATGTTTGCTTGACTATTGATTCTGACAAGTTATGCACCTGAATTCGCTGCTATTTATTTAAACCAGTCATACACCTGAATGGTTTGCTTGACTATTGATATAAAGGTCAAATTAGTTTAACAATATCCTAAGAAAATGAAGGAAGAACATGAAGAAGGCAGAACCTAGAGGGGAATCACCATGTGAGTTACAGGGATAGCACCGTTAGATTTGATCAAAGATGCTCCACTTTAGCAAAGTTAAGGGATTAAAGATGCTTTGAATTATGCTTAGAGGACAAAAATAAACCTAGTTCCATAGATAAGGGACTTTTTTAGTCAAAAACTCGCATGATAACAGTGAGAAGACAGCTCAATCCTGAGCTTCCAGATGTCCAATATACTTGTATTATAATTTTCCTAAGCTAGACTAATAGAAACGCAAGCCTGTAACAAATCTTGACACCACAAGTAAAAAAAAAAATAATAAGGCAAGAATAAAAGGGAACCCAAAAAAGAAGGCAGCCAAAAAAGAAGAAAAGAAAGGGAGGCATAATCAGACAGAAGGGCAGGCCATCATAATTTTTACCATCATCAGCAAGGCAATAAATACTGGATAAAGTGCACCAAGATATACATGTACAAACAACAAGACTTCACAACTATGACCAAAAAATGAAACCCATAAAAATGGAACAACCAAACTTAGAATGATAACAGAGGCAACACACATGCGAAATATAAACTTTAAAAGATTATAATACAGGTGTCTGAATCTACGCAAATGAGTTTAAATAAGAAAAGGCACATCACACGCAACAGTCATAAAAGTAAGAGAGAATAAAAGATGGAAGACAGCCTCAATAGGTCAGCATGAGAATCTCTAACTTGTCATCATATCCACATTCAGTCAAGCAGTCGGTTAGAATGACCAGCATAATAAGGCTTAAGTTGCTCCTCATTACCTTTTCACTCTGTTTGGTAGCAGCAGCACTGAAGCTTCCAGCAGAATAAAAGAATTGATATCTACAGTTCCCCATCTAATTAGTATAGGCACCTAATCAGATACCCCTTGAACATCTCTAACACTAACTTGACCAGATTTCTCATTTACCCCAGCACCCAAAATCCCTCCATATCCATTAGCAGCCACGCCCATTACTCCGATACCACCATTCACGTAGGTGGGATAGATTGCCCCGGTATTGCCATAAGGCAATGGACTACTTCCCCTCAGACCAGTCATCGTGGGGTTATTCCAGGGACCCCTAGTCGGCACCAAAGAAGCGATACCATAACCAATTCCAGGGTATGCTCCAGCAGGGTAATTACCTCCAAAAGTTCCAACTCCATAAGGATATCCCGCAACGTTCCCATAACCTGAGACAGGCCCACAACAATATACATATCTAGGACTGTAAGATGGATACATCCCTTGTTGGTAAGCGTTATAATTAGAACCACTTCCATTACCTATTCTAGCATGATAACCATTACTACTATTGCTATTTTCATCTTTTGGTATAGCCCTCTTCACCTCCACAAGCTTGCCACTTAATTCATGGAAATTCTTCTGCATAACCTCCTCAACTGCATCCTCCAAAGCAAAGGTAATAAAACCAAATCCCCTTGGTCGATGGGTAACATTGTCATGCATCACAACAACATCTGTAATCCTACCAAATCTTTCAAAGTAACTCTTGAAGTCTTCCTTAGTTAGGTTAGCTGATAGACCCCCTACAAAGATCTTCTTCGTCCTAAACTGATCATTGCTTCTACCATTAGTTCTACTATTCCTATTCAACCCCCTACTATTTTGTTGTTGTTGTTGTTGACTCTGTTGTTGGTGTTGTTCGCTTCTGGGTATGGCTTTTTTCACCTCTACCTATAAATGACATAATATACCACAGATCAGATAAACAAAAAAAGACTTCACCTTTTTGATGAAGTAAGCAGGATATCATTAAAGGCATCAGAAGATGCAAAAAGATTACAAAACAAAGTTTATCAGCTCATTTAAAATCGAAGTGCTACAAAACTAGAGAGCCGACAAAGTCCAAAAATACATCAGAGTTATTTACATGAGAGAGGTTAAGCCAACTAAAAAGGTTAACCAAACATCTAGCCTTCAGGTAGTCAATTGAAGTTGATACACCACAAAAAAAGACTTCACCTTTTGTATAACAGAACATACATATATGTATCAGCAACAAAGATAGCCACAAAACAGAGAAACAACGTCCATCTATACATTTTTATCTCAACATGAAAAATGTAACAGCCCAGCCCAACCCAGCCCACCAGTGATATTGTCCGCTTTGGGCTCGAGGCCCGCACGGCTTTACTACGCATCATTATGGTCTAAGGCTTGTTTACTTGTAAACATCATCTCTCCCGTATTTTGTGGCATAAGATTCGCCTAGGGTCTCACAACAATTCTATTTTAAAAATAAACAAAAGATATTCAGAAAAAATAGTGTTTTAACTCTAGAAATGGAGAAAAATATGACTTTTTCTCAAATATTAACGGAAAAACTTTTTTTAGAAAATCCAATTGAAAAAGGAGAGAAAAGAGGTCCTAAAAAACAAGAATTAAACAAGTAAAAACATAAATTAGACTGAGAAACAAAATCAACAACAAGGGATTTGAAGACAAACCATTCTTCCAATAATTTCATGAGTATCTTGGAGTGCTTTATCAACTGCAGATGAATCGGAAAAGGAAACAAAAGCAAAGCCTCTAGGTCTACCAGTTTCACGGTCCTTAGCAATAACAGAGCTAACCACAGTTCCATACTTAGAAAAATGCTCCTTAAGCATCTGCTCAGTCGTATCCCTTGGAATCCCACCACAAAATAGCTTGTTTTTGTCCAAATCCTCCATACCCAAGATACAATGTAGTGTAAAAAACCCCAAAAATCGTTGCTTTATAATTTTTACGACGGAAACAAGAAACCCTAATGGACCCTACTGGCTAGAGGGTTTTTGGGGGAAAAGTTGGAAGTTGGAATTGTATATGGGATTAATAGGGGATTTTGTATGTTGAAGTCAACCTAGATTTGTTATTGTGAAAGGGATTTTAAGTAGTGTTGTTGAGAAAGTACACACTTGGTTATGATTTGTTTGCAAGTGTTGTAGGAGTTGTGAAAAAGCAGTCGAATAGGTCATATTCTCGCCTTTCACTCCCTTAGTAGGGGATCGTGAGCCACCTGTTTTTTTTTTGTCTAAATAACTGTCTTAGAAATTAAAAACCGAAAAGATAGGAAAATTTAAAGGAATTGACTTTTATTTATTTACACGGTTAATAAGAAGAAAGAAACTAATTCAGCAGCAGTACTGAGATTCAAGTTTGGTATACTTCAATTCAAATTGAAATCTCTTAATATTTGATGGTTTAGGAACAAATTCAATTTGTTTTTACTTTAGAGTTTTCGAGTCTTTTGAATTTTTTTTAGCTTGAAATTATCCAAACTACCAATAAAACGTGTTTTAGTAAGCATCGCGACTTGACTGACCAGTCCTGATTGGAAGATTGCTTTATAGGAATATTGATTTATGATAATAATTAATCTTTAGTATGGCCTTGAGTATATTCCGCGGAAAATGAAGAAGATCGTCAATGAAGGATTGGACAAACGAAATTTGCTGTGGCACTCAAGTGTAATGTCGTGAAAATAGTTAAAACCACAAACTGTAAAAAGATAAAGCAAACAAATTAAACAAATAAAGATCAATTGTCACGTGAATAAACGTTCATAGATAGTGCACATGCGGGTATGACCTAGTGATCGATAAAGTGGATTAAAAGTTACGAGGTCTCAGGTTTAAATTTTAGTGAGGCAAAAGATATTATAAATTATTTTAGGCTATTAAGCTAAATATTTATGATTTGTAGTAGGCAAAATACATAAGTTACCTTTTAAACTATAGACCAAACCCCTATTTTACATTTTTTGTGGACGAAAATCACCTTACATGCTTAAATTTTTTAAAGAGTGCCTAAGATACACCACTTTTTACAGCTCACGCGCGTGTGTTTTATACCTAAAACAGGCGAAAGAATAATTCGAGTTTGAATATGAAATTTAAATTATCATGATCTATGCATTGCCATTGTTAAAGTATGAAATGAATGTTGTTCGCTCGGCGGTAAATTTTGGTATGAATTGTATATATTAAATTATTCATTTTTCCCAAAAAAAGTTATGTTTATTTTTAAGATCCAAAACCAAACCAAGAAATCACTTTTTTTTTTTTAAAAAAGAAAATGTTTCATGCAAACCAAACAAAAAAACGAAAAAGACGAACCAAAAGACGGAAGAGTTTCTGTTCAATTTAAATTTTCGGTTTAATCCGAATGATGAACACTCATAGGAGCGACTGGTTGGAGAAAGAACTCAAAAGTACTAATTGCAGTTTCATATGTTTTATCTTGAGACTGGGAGAAACCGAAATTTAGATATTAATTTTTTCAAAAACAGTCTATTAATTCGATTTTAAGAATATCAGATACATTAGTCATTATTATCTAAATAGGAACTTTTCCGGTATTTTATCGGCCACAAACATGCCATTATTTTGTGTATGTTTCAAGATAAACACGTTTATGTTGTAGGTCTTATTTTCAAAGGAAAAGAATTGAATTCCACGGGGGAATATATTCACCAAATGTACATTTAGGATTTAGAAAGGACATAAAAGAAGGCACATTTACGTTGCACGTGCGGATGACATAAATATGGATGATATTGGAAAATAGTCGCATTTCTATCTCCGATTAGAGCTTAAACATATTTTAAATTATATTGGTAAAGTAGTCATTTGTTAATGCGAAAATATAAGTCTGGACAAAATACTCATATATAAAAACATGGAACAACCATAGGAACGACTGCTCAACTTTAAATATTTTCAAGTTCAAAATTCAATAATTATTCTTGGAGTTTAAATGATCTGAAGTAGTAACTCTCAATTATTAGCGTATAATGTGAATTCAAATTCAGGGACGGCCGGAGCCTAAGGCTACTAAGGCAATGGTTGTAGGCCCCCAAAATACTTAAGGCCCCAAAATCTATAAATAATGTATATAATATTTAATAATTATGCACTATTGATAGAAATTTTAAATTATTTGGTTAAAATAGTTATAGCTAAAAGTTTTATACATCTTAAATTGTAGTTACTAGTTGTTTCATGTCTTTAGTTCGTCCCAACTTAAATTGACCTTCTCTCAATGTTAGTCTAGAATATTTTTTTCTTAATTCTTGTAGACATTTTTCCAGCTACTTTGATAAGTAACTGTTAAAATTCGTCCTTAACGTTGAATGACTCTTGAAATATAGTAGTTGCTACAGTATTATTTATTTCTACTTATATTTAGAATTAAAAGTGCTAGGAGAAACTGTATAAGTAGAAGAATACTCTAATTGGCAAACTCAATCAAATAAAAAGTATTAATTCAATTACCGTTAACAATTTCTATATCAGTTGCCTCGGTTGAAAAAGTTTTTCAAAGTAAATCAATAAAGTTCGACATGATAACACAAGAGAGATCAAACAAATTGGTTAGACAATGACATTTTTATAACTTCTTTAGATTTTGATAAATTATAAGAGTAAAAAAAATAATTAAAAAAATTTAAGGACTCACTTTTTATTTTCGCTTTAAGCCCCATATTATGTCGAGCCGCCCCTGATTTAAAAACTATGATCGTTCTTATATTTTTTGGATTTTGCACTAATAAAAATTCAAAAATCGATAATTTTTCAGATTTTATATTTAAAAGTTGAAGCATAACGTGAATTCAAAAATCATGAACCTTTTCTATATTTTTATGAATTTTACATGAGTAAAGGTTCAAAAACAGTAGTTGTTCCTGGATTAATTGTTATTTCTTGTTTTCTACTGCATGCCGTTTGCGGGAACACCTTGTAACAGATTTCGAAAAGAATAACTAACTCAAAAAAACTGTTATCTACCCTGCCAACCAACCTATACCTGCATGTCCTAGCAGCATAAACGTACATCTCAATTGAGCTAAATAAAAAGTGATGTGGTATATTAGAAATAGGGTGACGGTAAAATTTTAAATCTAGATTTCAAGTTCTATGTAAAAATGGTGTAAAATATATTTACTTATTTATTAGGTAATTATATGTAATTTTTTGATCAACATTAATTGATAATCTACAAAAGCTATAATTAACCTGTTATTATAAATTAAAATCCCTAAAAGAAATTCTTATACGGTCATTACATACAACTTAAATCCTTAAATCTCTATACACAAGACACATTATTTTTTTTTGCATTGCTAATAGCATAATTTAATTGGTAATATGTACAAAAATCAGTGACGTTTTTTTTCAATGTTACTTTAGAAACTTGTAATGGGGTACTCTTATTATATATAGGTCAATTAACTCATTTTATTAACTTAATGTATTTTAAAAATTATACACCGTATTATTACTTAAACCAATATATCTTCTTGTTTATACATTGCATGTTGCTCGCACTTTTTGGCACAACTTATAACTGATTTCAAGCTAATAAATAACTCGAACAAACTGATTTTAGCAATTCCTATCATCGATCATTCACACTTTTCTTTTGAAGTCTAATTCTCTTTTCCTTCCACTCTTGCTTTCTTTCTTTTTCTCTCTTCATATGTGAATCTTTCATTTTTTACTTTCTTTCTGTTTCTCTCTTCACATGTGAATCTTAAACATGGAGTATACTACAGTGCTACAAATAATAAGTTTTCATACGGAATTGAATTTTTTCAACAGTGAATAAGAAAGAATGTTACTTTTGCAATATACAAATGGATAGTGTGGTTAATCATATTCCTAGTATATTATTGTTATAATATTGCAAAAAAGCCATGAGTCGTAGTAAAAAGATCTTAAAAGTCTTGAGAGTTTGATGGCAAAAAGAAAAGGAAAAACTAAAGTGGAATGACATCTCGTTCCATATATCATACTCGATTGGGAGTTTTGTGGCTTAATGGTTGGATGGCTCTTTTTAACTTGAAGTGGCTCTAGACATTTGGGATGACAGGAGCTGACCTTTTTGCTATTATCTTTGGGCTGGGAGGTCTTGGGCATATTCGTTCATTACGATTTTATTTGCTAATAAAGTTTTTGATGAATATTTCAAGCTAGTAGCGACTTTTTCCGGTTGCTATCATCCGAAATTGGTTAGGAAAGAAAAGAAGGGGCTCATTATAGGGTCGTGGAATGCTCATAATTTTGCAAAATCATTGGTACATCTTTGGCTGATGCACTTTTGGATAATAATAATAATAATAAATTACGGGGTTGATCTTTCATTGTTCTTGAAGTGATAATATTTTTTCTTGGACTGGTTTGGTATTTTCTTTCTTGACTCCATATCTTGATGATATTGGGTTTCAAAATACTATTCCTAGACAAGAATGTATTGTTGATAGGGCAGGAACGGAAAGGGGAAGGAAAGAAAATTCCCTTTCAGCCAAATAGTAGTTGCATCGGTAGTCTGACTACTTGTAGTATATTCAGACTTACCGATTCTATGTTGTATCTTATTTGCTTGAATAAATAAGATGTCAAGCATGTATTTATAATATATTATCTTTGATATTGTTCTAAACAAATGTATATACTAGTATGAAAATTTAAATAGTTTAATTTAAAATTCTAAAACATTAATACCGTTATGGAATAGATAGTGTTTCCTCTCTTTTTTACAAAATTTTTATACTTTTTTTATTTTTTATGAAAAATTTAATATTATTTAAATTAAAATATATTATAAAATTCACTAATAAAAATCTTTGGAGTGTTTCAGTTCGCCCAAAAAGCAGAGACTAGCCATCTGAGAGTTACGAAGGAAGCTTCGAACCGAGGGGAATTGTGTTGCCTAGCAGAGGGCGAAGAGGAATTTGGTGTGTCTAGACCCCTACGACTGAGCAGAAAAGGGAGGACCTATGGCAAACATTCGGGAATGATTATAGATTTCTTCTTCTTCCTCACAACCCCTCTGCAGCCGCTGCCAGATCGTCGCCACCGCCTGCCGACGGTCTCCCGATGATTCTAATTTTTCACCATCTCTTACTCTTATTCCCCTCTACATGAATTCACAATCCATTTCTTTCAATTCCTCATAGAATTCCGTAGATTTGAGAGAAAAGTTAAGAAAAACTAAAATTTTATTTTGTAGCTTCGTTGAGTTCCGGCCACTCTCAACCCATGAACATACATGAAAAGATCAATCTTGGGTGGATCTATCTTTTGATATTATTTTTATCCAAAAACTTTCCTGGCGAGCCATCGCCGGGAATCGTCGGCGGCGGCCGACAGACTCAAATGGTCCCGATTTTTTACCATCTATTGCTCTCATCCACCTTTATACGAATTCACAACGTATTTCTTTCAGTTACTCATAGAACTCCGTAAATCTGATAAAAACAAAGAAAAATAAAATTTGATTCTCAAATTCGTTGAGTTACGGCCGCTTTCACCCCATGAAACATACATGAAAAGATAGATCTTTGAATTTGACGTAAAATTTACGCCAAGCCACCGACGAAACGCTAGAAAATACATCTAGTGTAAATGCAATGTATTATTGTATGCATTCTTTATTTTTAAATGTAAATAGATTGTATTTGTATTTCGTCAGATTTTCTAATTGTATGCCACAAATCTGGCTGGCTCAGATTTGGCCCGATTTGAGTGTATTTTTTTGTATTTTATGTATTTCAAAAGATATGTTGCAAATTCTTATATATTTTGAATTTTTGTTGTTTGAATACAGCTAAATTCAATACGATGAATTGAATACAGTGTAAAAGTAGGAATGAATAAATACAACTAATTTAATACAACCAAATAGCCATGTATTTTTTGAATTTTATTGTTTAAATACAGCCGAATTAAATGCAACGAATTGAAAATAATGCAAAACTAGCTAGGAATGAATACAGTTAATTGAATACAACCAAATATAGTGTATTTTTTAAAATTTTTTTTGATACAGCCAAATTGAATACAGTAAATTATGTACAGCGGAATACACCAAAATTGTATTTATTAATACCATCTATCCTACATGCACGAATACAAAAAATACAGGCTCATGGCAAAGTAAGTTTGCTATGGATAGTAAATATGAAAGTTGTTGTTGCATAGCGTAAATAGCTTCTAAATTATAGTGGATTCTGAAAGTTCTTCGTTAAGATAAGACAACAATGACAAAGATCATTAAAGGTAGTGAATGTGTCATTCAGTTATCAAATTTGAATGAAGCTAGTTAACAATAGTTTCATCGAACACTAGTCTCAATGGAACTGAAGGCCTAAAATTAAAATATAACAAAAGACACTTAAATTTCTTTCATAAATTCATATAATAATAAAAGACAAAATAAAGTCTATATGACTTTGATCTAGTGGTGAGCACATAATGCATGATGTGTAGTAGGTTAGGCGCACATCATGGCATGATCTTATACAAATATGGTATTAGGTGAAAATGGCGAAAAGAGAAAATGGCGAAAAGATAAACCCATTATTCATTGATCTTTGAATCTTGTGATATTTGCCTCAGGTAATTCCTAATAAAAAAGAAGAAGATGAAACATAAAAACTTGCTTTCTGATCCATGGATCAATTAAATGTGACAAAAAAAGCAACTAATATAGAAAATATGAGTTAAAATTAAATGAGAAGATAAATATATTATTTAATTTAATGAAAAAAAAAACTACTGTATTAACTCACTCATCCTACCTTTGCCAAATTTAAGAAAATGTTATAATTAAAAAATCTTTTATTAATAATTATACAAATAAAAATTATATATTATATAATTTTATAGTAGTACTTCATATTCTTACATATTTGGGGCTACGGCAAGGGCTTCACCTACCTACCCTATACCCGCTCTTGTTTTTGTTATAGGGCCGACCAAACTGCATCAGTCATGCGATTATGTGGCTAACCAAGGGATGTATTATCTATCGTATATGGGGAATTATGCTAACATTAACACTAATTCAGTCAACCAAACGATCCCAGTATATAAAAGTTTTATATATTTTCTGGGAATTCAATAGACGCGCCTAGATTTTTATTTTTATTTTTAAACGTGCCTAGATTAAAATTGCACATCCTAGTATAGAGCCCACAGCATCTCCACTGTCGAACACACTCTTAACCCTTAATCCTTAATCCCTATCAATTATCAAGCAATACTAATATGAGATTATCGTGTAAGGGATTAGATAAAATCAACAATTTCCCTGCAAACAAGTGACATTACTGTAGGACTGCATTATTCATATTGTCTGATGCTGTGCTTAAAAATTAAAATAATGCATATATATGCAATCAAATCAAATGAATTCTGTGGAAACTCACAACTCTAAATCAAATTTACTTTACAAATTAAAATAATTTTGGATACCTGATATAACTACATTCGTAATTCATGTTTAGAAAGGATATTTAATGACAAAAAAACTAGCAAGAGTAGCAAATAGCCAGTAGCGGCTAGAATTTTACTTCTTGTGACAATTATATAATAGGCAAAACTCTATTATAGGTAAAACATGTTTAAATATCTTAATCCACATCTACATAATCCTAAGATTGGTGTTCAAAATATCTTATATATCATTTCTTTACGTCAGCACACCATGCATCTAGGAGTTGACCGACTGAGATATTCCTTTCCTACTGATTAACAAAACTACAAACACAACAAAATAAATAACAAAAAAATTCAAGAAAGACGATCGGGCAAAATTTGGAAACGGCTAAATACGCGAGTAAATGGTTTTTTTTTTTTTTTTTTTCAATTGCTTACCATCTTTACGTATTTTTGCAGTCTCCCCTTTTTATTTACTTATACTGAAATTCATTTAAGTGTGGGGAGAGCAGAGTTTAACTAAGTTGGGCCAAGCTCATAACCCGGTATTGCTGTCACGAATCCTAAACAAATATAAAGCCCACTAAGAGGGCAAATGGCACCAGGTAGCCATTCTAAAGGGATGCTATTAAGGAATTAGTCAGCGTATTCTGAATTTCAGTTTTTCAGTTCAATTTTTCAGGATGAAAATATTATGAGGTTAATATTTTTAGTTTCAAAATAAGTACTAACTAATTTCAAAATAGCATCCCTGATAATGGCTATCTGTGCACTTGCCCCGAGAAAAGGTCCATCAGTGCAGCCCGTTACTAGTATTGGACCCATCCGAAGAAAGTCGTCTTCTAACACTACGAAGGCTTATGTGGTGAAGAAGTAAAAATATGTAGAGAAGATAGTAATGTGTAGAGGAGTCATCAAAATATTGATGGGCGAAGAAGACTCTTTTAAGTCATAGGTTACAATATTTATGTTTTAATTCTCATGAATGGAAAGGCATTTCCCCTCAGAATTTCACAGTTAACAGGAACTATTTTTTGATAGGATATTTTTCTCCTTTTTTTGTTTCACCATTAACTTTAAGCATGCGAAATCTACTAATGTGTCGAATTTGAATTCGCGGGGAGTAGATGAATAGGATTATTGAAGCTTGCTCTAGAGTAAACAAGGAGGAAACTAGTTGAAATTAAGATCATTAAACTAGTCACCTTGTTCTTCAAAATTATATTATCTTGGCCTTCACCTAAAAGTCATGGGATTTAAACCCATCTCTCTTATAGTCTTTTATTTTTTGGGTTAGCACATAGTATAGCTTTTACAGAAATATCTAAAATCTAATTCTAAGTTTGGTAAGACACATTTAAAAAGCAGTGAAGATAGTAGAGCAACCTTAATGCACAAACAAGATTCCATAAATTATTGACATTCATCTTTTCATATACTTGTTTTGTCACATTCTCATTCGAACATAGATAGATAAAACGTAAGCGAAGGCATCACTTACATTACAAGAAAAAAGATGATGACTACTGAGAAAAGAAGATAGAAAAAACAAATAAAATTAAATAAATTAAAAGAGAGGTGGGCTGGCAAGATTGGATCATAGAGGTAGGAAGAGAAAAATTGTCGCAGATGAAGTACAGTATGACTCAATCCCAAGATATTGTCACATGACAGGTCTTAAGTCAGTGATTATTGTAAACTAAAAAGCATGGAATTAGGAATTCGTTTCAATATTTATATTATATCTTAAACTTGTTATATAACCCTTTAGCTCTAATAGCGTGCGAATATTCGATTATTGCGTCCGAATTATTATTTCGTGCCCAACACGAGAATCCTTTTTATTTAATCATTTAATTAATCAATCCCTTCCCATTAATTTATTTCATTTGCATGTGACTTATGCTTTGAATAACTCGTGTTTTTGGGTCATCGGTGAGATAACCATAAAATTAATGTGTTTTAATACTAATACCACTTTTAAACAACCCAAACCTTTCCTCTGGCTCTTTTTTATTTCACCTTAAAAATCACAAGCTGGACTTCGAAAATGTATTGCGTTAAAAGCTATAAATTTAGAAGCAAAAAATATAAAGAAGAAAAAGACAGGGATTCATGACTCAAATGTGATTCATTTAATTTGAGGATATCATTTATTCTTTCATTCATTGAAAGTTGAAACACTTGTATTCATTTTTTACTCTATATTTAACTCCACGTTTAATTAAAATGGAAAATAATTTTGGGGTTTCTATTTGCGGATTTTGTAATTACATAGGGAGAAGCATCTAAAGGTGATTTATGAAATACAATAATTTGCAAGTATAATAAGCAAAGGTCTTTATGGGGTTCCTCAATCTCACTTGCATGACCAAACTTTGTCATCATCTTTAGGATGACAAAACCAAAACCTCCGTTATTAAAAATATCAAAGAAAGGTATCTTTCTCTTGACTAAAACCTTGGTAATTGTTTAATTACAATATTGTTAGATGTAAATTAATAAGTTTTGGGGGGGTAACATGCAAAATATTATAATATTAATCTTGGGACGTGGGCTATACAATGCAAAGGAATTGTTTGTTGGGGAGATTGTTGGTATCATGAGTACTACAAATTCCAAGTAATATTTAAATAACTAAGATAGGAAAGTAGTATAACTAACTCATCTCAAACAAATTAGGGTTGTTGGAACTCGGTCCTAAAAAAAAGAGGGTCAGACTCATCCTCTGGGCTTGATTTAATCCAGGTTACTCTTGGAATGATCGCCTGTCTACGTTGCTGTCACGTGCCATGTGGCAATCCCACGTCAATCTTTTATCTTAGTATCGTATAATTTTCTTTCTGAAAAACAATCCAATATTTTATTAGAATAAATCTTGAAAAAATTAATTTTTCATCTACCCCAGAAGGCAGAAATACTGAATGAAATAAAGACCAACTTTTTATAGGAATAGAAAGAGGAATGTAATTCCAAATGTTTTAGTCAAGATTATGCATTAAAATTCAAATCTTGAAAAGTCCTGAGGAATAATTTCAGAAATAAAGAAGAATGAAAGAAAAGATATATATCTAACTCCATGTTGACCAGCTTCCAAAAAAATTAAGTTGGGTGTAAGAGGCAAATTGATTTGAATTTTATAATATCTGAACTGATCCAAACAATGGAGATTGCTTAGTTTTGAGTCACAAATGGGTGGAGTCTATGTCTGGACCACCAATTTTCTTACGTTACTATTATCACAATTTTAAATATATCATGAGCTTCAATATCCTTCGGCAATACTTCAACCTCCAGCGTAGAAATGAATATGAATAATTATACCATCTTTATCATGAAATTAAAGACGTATGTTCAAGTGTCTTTTCTTGTTCCTTTTTTTGCTTACTAATTAATTAACCAAGTATGATAAGGTGTCATACGTCAATTTCTAATTCTAATACCACAGACTTTCCAGCACTTCCATTCTAAATTCTTTAAAACATCGTCAAATTTGGGAATTCAACAATGATTTCTCTCAAAAAACATTCCGTGTGGTTATAAGTATGTCACAATCAAATTAAATATTTCCTTAAAGTTGAAAAGACCAACGTCCTTCTCAAACTGTTTATTTTTCCATCCTTACTTATAATTTCCAAATAGAAGTTCGAAATAGCATGTTGTGATTTCAATTCTATATATATCTCAACTATAACAATAACAAATTCAGTATAATATTGTAAGTAGATTTTGGAGAGAGCAGTGTGTATACAACCTTACTTCTATCTTGAGAAGGTAGAGAAATTATTTTCGATAGACCATCGGCTCAATTCTATATATATCCTAACTTACAACAAATATTATTTTATGGTCAGTGGTTTGAAGAGTTTGCGTACGTTTTAACTATTTTATCAGACACAGCTACATCTTATCAACTTACTTACCAGTTAATTCTGTCAACCACGAGTTAACGAATGAGAAGAATTACCTAATGGAGAGTTATTTTTTTCTCCATTAAAATTTGAACAAGAGACATCGTTTTAACTCCCAACCAACACTGGAGAAATAGAAAATTGTTTGTTTCATACAAGTACCAATGAAAGGTTGGAAAATGGGAAGAGTTTTCCTTTGAAAACAATGAAAGACAACCTAGAGAACCTTAGAGATGAGGAGACCTAGGTAAAACGCCCAACTTGATGCACCTAAAAGACTAGGACAAACAAAGGACAAAGCATGGCCTGTCTTTTTCCAAGATTTTTATTCTTCTTAATTATTTTCACCAACTAATAGTAGTAAAAGTTTTTTACTTTTTGATAAGACATGCCTTTGGGAGTACACACTCTTTAAACCTTGATTAACTAACTTCCCCCGGGTTTATTGTTCTTTTTTGATTTCATAAAAATAAGACATTGCATGACCACCCAACCGGTTCATAAAAATAAATATTTATGCAATATTACTCTATCCGTCTCAAATTATTTATCGTAATTTTTAAAAATAATTATCTTATATTATTTATTATTTTAAAAGTTCAAAATAAAATAAATTTTATTTTTTTTATTTTACTTTTAATAGTAATTACTCTTGAAAATGAAGATAGCACATAAATAGAATAAATATTCAATAAAGAGAGATCATATTTAAAAATAAATAAGAGTAAAATAGTTTAAAATCTCTCTTAATTAATATTTTTTAAGATCCGTTTAAAAGATAAACACGACAGATAGTTTGAGACTTAGAGAACAATAATTTTAGCAATTAAAATTTATTCCTTAGCATTTAAAATTTTTGAAAAGCAAGAAACATTTATTATTTTTCACATTATCTACACCTATTGTTTAAATAAGTTTATTGTTCATTAAATAAGATTTTGTATAGACAAAAAAATTATAATTAAATGTATTTTCTTAAGATATGTTCCAGAACTTCAATAAACAAATAATATGGACCAAAAGTAGCAGTATAACAAACTACAGTAGGATTTTCAGTCCAAATTAAGGTCATTTTTCGTCTTTTAGTAATATATAGAAGTACAATTTAAACTTCCAATGTCAGTAGTATTTTCCCAATGTATTCATGTCTTGGAAACTAACATTTGAGCTTTTTAATTTCAACTCAAAACTCTCAGAGCTGCTGAGCAAGGAGATACTATCAAGTCCAATTCCAAACAAATCGTTTTATTTATGTTCCATCCAGGGACCATATGATCTTTCTTAAGTCAGCAAAAGACAATAACTTCGTACCTAGTCGATTATGATGATAATATTCCAAAATTTCTCCAAAAAGATAAGAAGAAATAATAATAATAATAAGTTTAATAAGCCATTTCACGTGAGCATCATCACCTCAACTTGAGCTTTTCATGATATGCCCCTCTCAAATAATCATTATGTTTTTGGAAGGCAGTTTCTTGATGGAGTACTTCACAATATTAATTAGTTATATATGCAAATTAAGTTATCTTTATTTTTATGAAAATATTTAAAGGAAAATTAAAATTTGAAATACCACAAGATGATACATAAATGATACTAGTATTCCTAATCTCCCCTACATGCTATAGTTCCAACTTCCGACAAATCTTTTATATATTATTAAAAGTCAAAGAAAAGACATCATATTAAGCCAAATGACATTCTAAAAAAAGCCACATAGCATAATTGATTATTTAGTTAAAAATTAGTTATTGATATTGTTATTGAATTTAAATATTTATAAAATTCGAAAATAAAAAAATAAAAAAATAAAAAAATACGAGAGTAGTTTCTTCCTAAAATAATAGTCTCTCTCTCTCTCTCTCTCTCTCTCTCTCTCTCTATATATATATATATATATATATATATATATATATATATATATATATATATATATATAAAGTTGGAATTTTAAAATGAAAATAAAATTAAAAAATAAAAAAATTTCAATTCAAATTGGAGAGTAGTTTCAAGTTGGAGTTTTAAATTATTTTAAAATAAAAATAAAAAATAAAAAACTTCAATTCAAATTTGGGAGTAGTTTCTTCCTAATATGATAGTCTGTATCCATATCAATATCTATCTCTCTATCTATCTAGGAGAAGCAAATAAATGTGATGATGCCAAGTGTAACAACAAAAATTTAATATAATTGTCACATTTTAGTACAAACCTCCTACAAATTTGGAGATTAAAAAAATTATTTTAAAGAAAAGAATAAAGAAAATAAAAAAAAGACATAAAGAAATTAACTACCTAAAATTAACTACTCAAACATGTGCGAGTGTTGGTTTATGTTAGTGAATTTATTGTTTCTTTTGTTTAAATTTTTTATTTTTGTATAAATAAAAGTGTATTTATTCATTAAAATTCAAATAATGTTATTGAGAATAGTAGAATAAAATTTAAAATAAGAAATATCTATATAGAATAGGTAAAGCAAATCAATGTGATGATGCCAAGTGTAAAAATAAAAATTTAATAAGTGTCATATTTTAAGACAAACCTCCTACACATTTGGAGATTCAAAAATTATTTAAAAAAAGAAAAAAGAAAAAAAAAGACATAAAGAAATTAACTACCTAAAATTAACTACAAATATGGGTGAGTGTTGCTTTAGGTTAGTAATTTTCGTTTTTTTAAATACATAGTTTATTTATTCATTAAAATTCAGACAATATTATTTAGAATAATAGAATAAAATTTAAAATAATATTTTAAGAGTAATAAAATATATATATATTCTATTATATTACAAAAAGAAAGTAACAGACAAAAATATTAAACAAAGTAATATGATAATAAAAATTTCTATTAATAATGTAATAATACAAAAAATTGGATAATATAATAAAGAAATATGGGAACAAAAAAATCATTCGATGACTATACAAGTCCCTTCAATTCAATAGAGAATTTATTCATTTCAATTCAGGCAATATTATTGTGAACAATGGAATAAAACTTCAAAATAAAAATATTTCAAGAGTAATAAAATATACGATAAAATATTAAACAAAGTAATATGCTAATAAAAGTCTCTATGAACAATGTAATAATACTAAAGATTGGATAATATAATAAAGAAAAATATATAACAAAAAAGTTATTCGATGACTATAGAAATCCCTTTAATTTAATAAAATTTTTATTATTGGATATATTGTACTGACAAATTAGATGAAAATTGAAACTTACTAAATCAATACGATCTAATGTTCAAACATGTCTGAAAGTTATTCGATAACTATAGAAATCCCTTTAATTTAATAGAAAATTTATTATTGGGTATATCTTATTGACGAATAAGATGACAATTAAAACTTATTAAAGCAATACGATCTAATGTTCAAACCAGCCCGATCACAATTTAATATAGTTAATACTTTTTTATATTGATCGCGCATCGCGCAGGTATGACTACTAGTGTTTCTTTAATCTAAAGAAAACATTTAGGTAAATGTGATCCTATGGCCAATGAAATCTTGGGGAAATGGTAAAACTAATTTGTGGTCTCCATTTTACGAAGATAGAAGACCTAGAGAGACGATGACTTGAATCAATATATACGTACACCAAAAATTCACAGTTGTAGGCTATTAATTTTATGACATGAATTCAATCAAAGAGGAAAGGGGCTTATGTATATAATAGGTAGGTCATTGGGGTTTTACATATGTAGGGTGGCTTTGAATATTTCAAAACCCACTTGTTTCTCGCGTGCAACTTTGCTTTGAGTGATAAATGTCCATCAATCATTGAATACTACAAAAAACAGGAAGACAGTTTAGTTTACTGCAAAATACTACGGTTATTACAATTGCTGCTGCTCAGCTTTACCCGTTTCTTGTATTTCCAAAGCAGTCATTTATTCTCAAACTTGGTTTTTAGTTCACTTCAACTACTCGTTCATTTTCAACCCAACTTTTTGGTTGTTAACATAGCCTTAACTTGATATATGTCTAATTAGAATGTCAATCGAGAAGCGTAAATGTAATTTAATTAGCTTGTTATCTTGATTATATACTACAACAAGAAGGAAAAAGTTCATATTTGCTCGAGGTTTATCCCAAATAATTGAGTGCAAGAGATAAATCTTTCATAATTAAGTTGTTGAAAGTGTAATCGATTATGAGTATTAAACACAGTTAGTTAGTGATGGTTAGTTAGTTAGTGTTAATGACCGCCGGACACATCTAAGTTAAGTTAGTTAGTATAGTGTACAATAGATAACTGAAAGTTAGTTAGTGTTTGTACTCAGATGGTTCATTCGTTAATCAGAGAAAATGTTCCCTCCATGGCTTCTCCCATCTCCCTTCTTGTTTGTTGAAGATTACTTTTTAGAAACTATCATGGTATCAGAGCTTGCAGATTGATCCGAGCTTCGTTCATGTTCATCTGGTTCTCATCTTCAACTGTTCTTCCATGTCACCTAATTGTTTTCGATTCACCAAGTTTCGAGTGATTCGTCTTTGAGCCATTAAGGTTATACCAATGAGAATATTTTTTAGATTTCAACTACATCATTAGTGGCGATTGAGAGTGCAGATGGCATTACTGACACTCCTGACACTCCTACACCACCTGCAGCTTGAGGCAGCATTGGCTCAATTCCAGTCGTAGATAAGCATCATCCACTCTTCCTCCAGCCTTGTGATACTTTACGTAGCTTGCTAATCTCAATCAAACTTAGTGGACCTGAGAATTATGCTTTAAGGAGCAGCTCTATGCGAGTTTGTTTACTTGGAAAGAGCAAATTAGGTTTTGTCGATGGTAGTTATTCTAAGGATAAATTTGATCTATCTCTACATGAGTTGTGGGAGAAATCCAATGCTATAGTGCTTTTGTGGATAATGAATTCTGTTAGCAATGAATTACTAAGTGGTCTGGTTTATGCTACAAGTGATCAGAAGGTTTGGGTAAATCTTAGGGAAACTTTTGATAAGGTGAATGGATCTAGAATATTGTATCTACACAGGCAAATAACTACTTTAACTCAAGGGCCTCATCTATCTTAGTTTATTTTTCGAAATTAAAAGAATTGTAGGCAGAATTTGATGTTTTAATGCCTTGTCCTGGTTGTAGCTGTGAAGAGTTCAAAAAGTATATTAAGCATTTTGAGTCTTAAAGTCTTCTGCAGTTCCTAATAAGGGTGAATGAGTCATATGCTCAATCTAATAATCAGATAATGGTGATGTCACCAACTCTATCCATTAATAAGGCATATGCCATGATCATCTCTGAGGAAAGCAAGAGGTCATTGGCTCCTCTCATACATGTGCTGAAGTAAATGAGGGCATTGCATTATTTAGCAACAATAGAGGCTACAGATCTGGTAATTCTTCTAGTCTTGGAAGCACGGCCATGTTTAGCAGCAAAGGAGGATCTACTAGTTCAGGACCTGCCTATAAGCACAAGAATAACAACATATGCCGTGACTATTACCATTTCAAGGGACACACTAGAGACACTTGCTACAAGCTGATTGGATATCCATCAGACTTCAAGACCAAGAAAGTCTCCCTCTCACAACAGTTCTAGAGACAACCAACCTAGTAATGTTGCTAATTATGCTTCTATCAGTGATGGTCTTGGTGCAAGTGTCAGTCTTGTTAAAAATATAACACCTTGTCAAAGTCATAATCAGCGCATTCAAATTGAATTAGCTGGAATCCCTTAGTTCACACAGGAGCAATACACTCAGATTATGCAGATGCTTCGCAAATGCAATGAGAATGGTGGTTCATATATGGCTGCAGGTATGACAAATGTAGTTGCTACCTGAGAACCTAATTAAGTGGATAACAGGCGCAGGAGCATCCAATCATATGGTTAACAACATACAAATTTTGACTGAAAGTAGCTTATGTGATAAATCTGGGTAGTACAAAGTTCATCTACCTACTGGGACGTCAATTACTGTTAATCATATAGGCTCTACCTACCTCTTCCTAGGCCAAAAGATAACTAATGTGATGCATGTATCTGGTTTCCAATATAATCTTTTGTCTGTGTCAAAATTGACAAAGGAATTGAAGTGTGCAGCCTTGTTTGATCCTGATTTCTTTATTTTTCAGGACCTCTTTAGTGGCAAAGTGAAGCGCATTGGTAGAGAGGATCGTGGTCTATATGTGTTCAATCACAACAGCAAGATTCATGTGGACTCTGCTGTAACTGCTACTTCCAAGAGTAGTACTTCAAAAAATGTCTCAAAGCCATTTGCTATAAATACAATAATTGGCGGTAGAATAAATGTAGACCTTTGGCACAAAAGGCAAGGGAATGTGCTCAATTAGTACTTTGAAAGTATAAAAGAATTCCAGAATGTTGAACTTAACAAGTCTGAAGGTCATTGTACTATTTGTCCACTAGCTAAACAATCAAGATCTCCATTTCCTTTGAGTAACATAGTTTCTAGCACTTGCTTTCATACTATCCATGGAGATGTTTAGGGACCATACAAGGTCCCTACACATGATGGTAAAAGGTATTTTCTAACCTTTGTGGATGATCACTCCAAGTACACATGAATTTTTTTTGTTGCCTTCAAAATGTGAAGTGATTGTAGTGTTAAAGAATTTCTTGATTATGGTTAAGAATGTATATTCATGTCCTGTTAAAGTCCTCAGAACTGACAATGGTTGTGAGTTCTTTAATTCGCAGATGAATGAGCTGCTTCAATCCTTTGGGATCATTCATTAAAGTTACTGTGTCTACACTACTCAAAAAAATAGAGTGGTAGAGAGGAGACACAGATCTATTTTGGACACTGTAAGGGATTTGAGATTCCAAGCATCAATTTCTCTGAATTTTTGGGGAGAGTGTGCCTTAACTGCTGTTTATGTCATCAACAGGATACCAATACCTACTCTTCGAGCCAGGCATCCTTATGAGGTAATGCATAGTCATCCATCTTCCTTGAGCCATTTAAAAGTATTTGGGTTTCTAGGATATGCTACAGATCTAAAAAGAGGAGATAAATTCTAACCAATAGCTTTACCTACTATTTTCCACGGTTACTCTATGACACAAAAAGGGTATAAAATATATATCATTCACTCAAGAGAGTTTCAGGTTAGTGGAGAAGTGGTGTTCAAAGAATATGTATTTCCTTTTTGAATCTCTTCCTATTACTATCTCCTCTTTGTTTTCAGTCCTAGATATAGTCACTATCTCTATTGCAGCTCATGTAGCTTCTACTGAATCACCTTCTTCATTAGAGAGGGTTGACTCTGCTGATTTAGCTGTTGAGTCTGACCTGCCAGAAGCGGCTGTACTACTACCATGCTTGTTATACTAGAAGTTGTTGCACCTACTAAGGTAGTTGATGCCCCCAGTACCTCAATACCTGCCAATCCTCTAACTCCAACTAAACCTGAGAGGCAAGAAGTCAACTAAAACTAGTAAACCACCAGTTTGGCTGAAGGACTATGTCACTCAGAAGCAAGGCAATGCTAATTGCTGTTTAGTCATGTTTCTTGTGCCAACATATCTTCCTCTTTTGGATCTTTTCTATCTGCATATTCAACCTTTGAGGAGCCTAAGTCCTACTCTGAATCAGTGAAGCATAAGTAGTGGACAGAGGCTATACAATCTAAGATTGTAGCTCTATAGGACAACAACACCCGAAGCATTATTGATCTTCCTTTTAGCAAGATGCCTATTGGCTGCACATGAGTGTACAAAGTGAAGTACACTACATAAGGAGTCGTGGAGAGGTAGAAAGCCAGGACAGTGGCTAAGGGCTATAGCCAACAGGAGAGGCTGTACTACACATAAACCTTCTCTCTTATGGCCAAAATGGTCACGGTGGGGTCCATCATTGCCATTGCACAAGCCAAGCACTGGCCTATCTTTCAGATGGATATTCATAATGCCTTTCTATAAGGTGATCTCCTCGAAGAGGTTTATATGGACATTCCTCAGAGGTTTTCTAGCCAGGGAGGGATACACAAAGTCTGCAAACTCCATAAATCATTGGATGGCCTAAAGCAAGCTCCTAGGCAATGGAACAAAAAACTGACAGGTACATTACTGGACCTTGGCTTCACTAAAAGTAATTTTGATTACTCTTGCTTCACCAAGAGGGAACATACTGCCTTGGTAGTTGTTTTGGTCTATGTGGATGATTTGCTAGAAACATGTAGCTACCCTAATCTAATTGTGAAAACCAGGAGCGACTTGAAACTCAAGTTCAAAATGAAGGATTTGGTGAACTTAAATTCTTTCTTGGCATAGAGTTTGTCAGGTCCAGGAAGGGATAGTTATGAGTTAGAGGAAATATGCATCAGAGCTCATCTATGAAATGGGCTTGGGAGGATCCAAACCAGCGTACTCTATTGGAATCTAATGTGAAGCTCTTATCTGATGAATATGACTCCTTTATCAAAGAAGGTTCAATACCTGAAGTGGCAAAATAAAGACAATCTACTAGCAGATCCAAGTCAATATCAAAGACTAATAGGGAGACTATTATATCTCACTATGACAAAGATTGGTATTGCCTATGTTGTGTAAGTCCTCAGTCAATTTATGCATAGGCCAAAGCAGTTACACTTAGATGCTGCTCTTAGAGTAGTGAAATACATCAAGGCAGCCCCTCACCTAGGTTTATTAATACCCTCAGATAGTTCTGGCACAGTTGAAGCCTATTGTGATTCGGATTGGAGAGGCTGCCTACAAACAACGAGATCTGTTACAGGGTATCTAGTGAAGTTTGGAGAAGCTACAGGATACAGTAGCTAGAAGCTCAGCCAACAGAATTCAGAAGTATGGCTTCGATAGTTGCTGAACTGACCTGGTTAACAGGCTTGTAGAAGGAGCTGGGAGTTAGTGTTAACATGCCTATCTCTCTCTATTGTGGCAGCAAAGCTGCGTTTCAGATTGCAGCTAATCCTATTTTCATGAGAGAACTAAGCATATCGACATTGACTGTCACTTTTTTAGGGAGAAGACTGTTCAAGGAATGAAAAAAAAGTTTCACATCTCAACCAAAGAGCAACTGGTTGACTTGTTAACCAAGAGTCTTTGAAAACTGCATCATGACTACCTTCTGTCCAACCATCATCTTGAGGGAGGGTGTTGAAAGTATAGTCGATTAGTGAGTATTATTAATAGTTAGTTAGTGATGGTTAGTTAGTTAGTGTTAATGACAGTTGAACACAACTAAGTTAAGTTAGTGTACGTTATATAACTGAAAGTTAGTTAGTGTTTCGTATTGGGTAAAATATGTTATGACACATGACCGTCAGAGAAAGCGATATATGGAGCCCAAGACAGGGGGATGACTGAACACTGAAGACAATTGTTTCATTTGTCACCGAGAAGAATATTGTTCATAAAGTGTGATAAAGGCTCTTCTCCCGGTAGCATTCAATAGTGAATATTCATAGAAATTTGGCATTTATGTTCACCATCATATCTTCATAAATGCCCCTCATAATTGACGTTAAAGAAGGACACGACCCTAGGACCTTCTTCATATATATAAATAGTGAGCTCAGTTGTCATTGTAAAGAGGCGGATTTTCTGGCAAACTTACACTATATTTAATACAAAGATCAATCCAATCTTATCTTCTTTATTCTCGATTCTTTTCTTGTTGTGCCCGGAAACCTTATCCTCGGAATTGTTGCTTCTACTGTTTTGTCTATATCTTAAGGCTAAGTATTGCGTAACTCTTCAATTATTTACTTATTTCAGGATCAAATTAATTTACTTATCTAGAAATTACGTATAAATCAATTGTACCGTTTTACGGGTAAATAGTTTGGCGCCACCGTGGGGCCTTGATAGCCGTGTAATTAAATTGATCCTTGCCATTTTTACTAACTTGTTTTGATTGTTTTTGTCCTAGAAAAAATCATAAGTGGCAGATAACACTGTTAACGACACGCACAACCCCGAGATTCGAGGGGATTAACCTCATTCCGAGGACTCAATCAGCGATACCTATGACGAAGGAAATGACGCTACACCAGTGCGTGACAGGCAGTATCCTCGACATGTTCGGGGACCACTCCCGATGACGCTGATGAAGAGTTTGTCACCGACGCAGTAAGGGTCTTGCAAGAGCAACAAGAAATCATTATAGGCCACCTCACGTGACAAGATAAAGTTATGATGGAGTTGAAGCAAGGCGCTATCGGGAGCTTCAAATAATGCAAAGGAACAAGATCCGATCCCTTCCGGAATCCCCATGAATCAAACAACACAGAGGATCGACAACAACTCCTTCAGGGGTGAAATTGGCTCCGATGGGGCAGGGGGAAACAAATCTGGTCTCAACAACGAGAATGATTCTTTCAAGAATGAACTTTTACGGTTCATGAGGTAAATAAACGCCCGTATAGACCAGATCCCGGGCATGCCCAGTGCTGAAAGGACCGGACTCAAAGAAGTATACTCAATTATCGTACAAGCCAAGTGCGGCACCAAATCTCGAAGTACTTCAAAATGCCTGAAATGCAAAAGTATCATGGAATTTCAGACCCTCAGGAGCATATTACCAACTACACAACAATGATAAAAGGGAACGATTTAGATCCTCACGAAATTGAATCTGTGCTGCTGAAGAACTTTGGAGAAAACCTCACGAGGGGGGCCTTGACGTGGTATTCGCTGTTACCCGAGCATTCCATAGATTCCTTCGAAATGCTTGCGGATTCTTTCATCAAGGCTCATGTTGGGGCAAGAAAAGTACATGCCCGAAAGGCCGATATATTCAGGATAGCGCAAGGAGAGTCCGAGCTACTACGAGAGTTCGTTACCCGATTACAGAAGGAGAGAATATTGCTCCCGGATGCCCGGATAAATGAGCGGTTAAGGCGTTCACCAAAGGATTGAATCCGAGGAGTTCAGATGCTTCCCTTAAATTGAAAAAGAGCCTACTCGAGTTTCAAGCAATGACTTGGGCGGAGGTCCACAACCGGTATAAATCAAAAATAAGGTTCGAAGATGATTAGGTTTCCATCGTCGACCAAAGGACGGGAAAAGAATAAGGAAAAATCAAAGGATGATTATGACGCTTACATGCGGACTTCGAGGGGTCAGTTTTTGCCTTACGAATGAATCGAAGGTCATAATACAGGCTTCCGGACAGCGGACAGGTTCACGATCGATAGGAGGACCGATCGCGATCGAAATAATCGATCATTGCAGGATAAAGAAGTGGCAGGATCACAGGATTCTTCGTACCCTAAATTAATCATAATACAACTTCAACGTCAGTACAGTGGAATTGGTGTCGGCCATGAGAAACATCAAAGAAGCACGATTCCCAAGACCGATGAGATCTGATTCTAACTAGAGGGATCCCAACTTTTAGTGTGAATACCACGGGGCAAATGGTCACCGGACATGGGACTGTCGATATCTCCGGGAGGATGTGGCAACATTACTAAAGAATGGTCACCTCAGATAATTCTGAAGTGACCGAGCTAAGAACAATTATGGTCGTAACCGAGACAATGCGGAACCCTTGAAAGCAGGAGAAGATCCCCCGCGTCAAACAATCAACATGATCTTTGGAGGGAACGAGATTAAGTATCAGTAACGCATAGCAAAAGGCTTCGGGAATACGATATCACTTTCACGGAGGAGTTCGCAGAAGAATTGCTGCTACCATACAACGACACATTGGTAATTTCTTTAAATGTGCTAGATTTTAATATTAAACGTGTTTTGGTGGATCCAGGGAGTTCGGCTAATATCATACAATGGAGAATATTGAAGCAAGCTAAACTCACTGGAAGCATTATTCCGGCCATAAAGCTCCTCACCGGATTCAACTTCGCAAGTGTGACAATTGGGGGAGAAATTTTATCTCACAAATGTTGAAAGAGTAATAAAAACAACTCTTTTCGAAGTGGTAGATGGTGATATGGGATATAACATCATTCTGGAAACGCCATGGTTACACGAGATGAAAGCTGTAGCATCAACATACCATCAATTGCTGAAGTTTCCAGCACCCGAGGGAATTAAGCAGATAAGGGGTGACCAACCGGCGGCAAGGGAGATGAATGCAATTTTGGTCTCCAGTAGCGAAGAAAAGGAACACGTGGCATAGCAATTACAGGGCCCGACACCTACTTCTGAACTAGATTAAATTAGCCAGGCTTCAGAAGATAGTCAGGTGCCGAGATATTTCCAAGTTCCAGAAGAGACCGATGCGACTAAGTCCACATTGGAAGAGCTGGAGCAAGTGGCATTATTCGAGGAATTACTAGAAAGGAAATTCCACCTGGGGAAAGGACTGCACCTGGAACTCAGGTCTGACTTCATTAAATTCATTAAACCTAACATCGATTGTTTTATATGGTCGCATGAGGATATGACAGGTATCCCGAAAGAGTTAGCCGTACACAAGTTAAGCTTGAATCCTAACATACCTCCGATAAGAAAAAAGAAGCGCCTGATCGCCGAAGCTAGGAATAAAATCGTCAAATAAGAGGTAACCCGTTTACTTAATATCGGTTCGATCCGGGTGGTAAGATATCCAGACTGGCTAGCTAATGTAGTAGTTCCTAAAAAGAATAATAAGTTTCGTATATGCGTAGATTATAATGATCTTAATAAGGCGTGCTCGAAAGACTCATTCCCACTGCCAAACATCGATCAAATGATTGATGCCACAGTCGGGCACTAGTTAATGAGTTTCCTCGATGCTTATTCTGGGTACAACCAAATTAAGATAAACCCGGAAGATCAAGAAAAAACTTCGTTTATAACAAGTTTCGATATATATATTGTTACAATGTGATGCCCTTCGGGTTGAAAAACGCCGGAGCCACTTATCAAAGGCTAGTGAACAAGATGTTTGAAAATCAAATAGGAAAAACTATGAAAGTTCATATAGACGATGTGATCGTTAAGTCTTCAAATGCAGGTCATCATCTTAAACATCTGCAAGAGGCTTTCGACATTCTAAGGAAGCATAATATGAAGCTTAATCCCGAGAAATGTGCATTCGGGGTCAGCTCTGGTGAATTTATGGGATTTCTGGTATCACAAAGGGGGATTGAAGTAAACCTGATAAGATCAAGGCCATAGAGGATATCCCGGACCAACTGACAAGCGTGAAGGAAGTCCAAAGGCTTATGGGGAGATTGGCAAATTTTAGCAGATTCACTTTCCGATCGTCAGAAAAGTGTCATCGTTTCTTCGCACTGCTCAAAAAGAAAAATAATTTTCAATGGACCCTGGAGTGCCAGCAGCCTTTGAGGGATTTAAAGAAGTACCAGTCAAACCCTTCATTGCTTTCAAAACCAAAAGAAGGGGAAACGTTGATGGTTTACCTCGCGGTTTCGGAAGTTGCGGTAAGTGCGATTTTATTCCGAGAAGACAAAGGTACGCAATCTCTCATTTATTATGTTAGTAAAGTTTTAATGGGAGCAGAAACTCGTTACCCACATTTGGAAAAATTGGCCTTAGCTCTCGTAGTCGCCACTCGAAAGCTGAGGCCCTATTTCCAATGCCACCCCATAGTTGTGGTGTCTACTTTCCCTTTGAGGAACATCCTTCATAAAATCAAGCTCTCAGGTAGATTGGCCAAATACGCCATCAACATGAGTGTGTTTGAGATAGAATATAAGCCAAGAACTGCAATTAAATTGCAAGTCTTGGCTGATTTCGTGGCCGATTTCAGTTCGGGATTATTGCCTCAAGCAACCAAGGAAGCAATGATGATGTCAGAATCGATATAAGGGGTTTGGACCTTATTTACAGACGAAGCTTCCAACGTGAAAGTGTCCAGGCTCGGTATATTCTTAATCACGCCTTCGGGGGAAACCCAAAGGCAAGCCATCAGGACGGTTCATTTAACAAACAATGAAGCATAGTATAAAGATTTGATTGCATGACACGAGTTGGCCCGGGGACTTGACTCTGAGGTCATCAAAATCAAATACAACTCACAGCTGGTGGTAAATCATATCTACCGGATCTTCGAGACTGAAGAGGAGCGCATGCAACAACACGTGGTAAAGGGATCAGAGCTCAGGTCAAAAGTACAACTGATGAACTCAGTCCTGGATATAGATGGTTACTACGAGGTAAATTCAACTAGTCTGGTCTGGGACTGGAAGAATGAAATTATCAATTATCTCAAACATAAAAAGCTACTTGAAGACCCAAAATGTCCCGGACGCTACGCGCCAAAGCAGCACGATACAGCTTCAAGGGAGGTCAATTGTATAGAAAATCTTTTCAAGGCCCGCTGACCCGATGCTTAGGAGCGTCCGAAGCTAACTATGTCATGAGAGGGGTCCATGAAGGGGTATGCGACAACCACCCAAGTGCAGATTCCTTGGTGTTGAAGTTGGTAAGGGTAGGATATTATTGGCCTCGCATGGAACAAGATGCCAAGGACTTCGTGTGGAAATGTGATAAGTGTCAATGCTACGCGCCACTGGTGCATCAACCGGCAGAACTCATACATTCGGTCCTATCTCCGTGGCCGTTCATGAAATGGGGAATGGACATCGTCGGACCATTACCACCGGCTACCAGAAAGGTAAGATTTCTTTTAGTTTTAATAGATTATTTTTCTAAGTGGGTGAAAACATGTCCTTATCAGAAAATTGAAGCACGCAAAGTGGTGGATTTCTTGTGAAAAAATATAATTGTAGGTTCGGAATACCAAAAGAGATAGCATATGACAATGGACCACAATTTATCGGTGCAAAAGTTACAAAGTTCCTCCAAGATTTGAAAATAAAGAGGATCACATTTTCCCCTTATCATTCGAGCGCAAACGGTCAAGCGGAGTCGACAAACAAAGTAATTATTCAAAGGCACAAGAAAAGGTTGGAAGCAGCTAAAGGAAATTGGCCCGAGGAATTACCTGGAATTCTATGGGCATTCTGAACTATGGCCAAGTCGAGCAAAGGGAAAACCCCTTTTTCGCTTGTGTACGGTGTAAAAGCTTTAATCCCGGTGGAAGTAGGGGAACCGACCTCGAGATACTTTCAGGCAAAAGTAGAACCGAACAACGAAGCAATGCTTGTCAATTTGGAACTGCTCGATGAACGCAGGGAATTGGCATATGTAAGAATGGTAGCTCAAAAGCAAAGAATGGAGCGGTATTATAATCGAAGAGCCAACCTCTGTTATTTAAAAGTAGGTGACTTGGTCCTAAGGAAAGTAACTCACAATATCCGGAGCTCAACGCGGGGAAGCTAGGTCTAACGTGGGAAAGTCCCTACCGGGTTTCAATTATCACCGGAAAAGGTTCATACGAGTTGAAAAAAACCAAAATGGAGAGAAGTTGCCCAGCAATTGGAATGTGGCACAACTCAAAAGATATTATTACTGATGAACATTATCCGATCAGAAAGTATGTGCTGACTCTTTTTCCTTCGTTCTGTTTTTTTCCCAATTGGATTTTTTTGGCAAGATTTTTGACGAGGCAGCAACAAAAAGCATACTACGAAGACAACAACAATAAGACCTTTAATAGCAAGGCACACAAGCAGAGATCCACTTGGGGATGGTTAGGTAATCTTTTGCTCTATAGCAAATTCCCACCGGAAAATTAAGTTTGCTATTGAGCAAAGGTTATCTGATCATACACGAGCACAAACCACTAAAGGGTTGTTAGACAGTTCTTCTCTCGATAGCATAAATTCCTAAAGGGAAGTAAAGTGTGTTACCAAGTTAAGGATTATCTAGCAATTCATTAGTGGAATCTTCGAAGATACAAAACTTCCAGTGTTCCAATTCGCATTCTTCGCATTCGAACACTGGGGGGGGGGATGATATGAGGATACGGCAACAATGACTGCCACGTCAACCGGAAACGAAAAACAGGAAATTTCGTTTCAGCATAGCAAATGCTTATGTTTTTTTTTAAAAATAGAAGTAATAAAATGAAATACCTTTGTTTTTATCTTGTTTCTTGTCTGAACGGTGAATTAACTTTGTCATTTGAAAGTTAAACAAGTACTTCAAATTCTAGTGCCGTAATGAATAAGAGACGTCCTCTTCAAGAGCACCGTAAACATAAGAGGGCCCTCTCTTATAAAAATCCTCATGGTAAAGGGTTGTTCCCGGAAGAATTTATACCCGGAATCAAAAATGCCATCGGAGAAAAATACACCCGAAGCCACACACGAAAAGGACGCAAAAAGTAAACTTGCGCAAATACTTATCAAAGCCCTCACGGAAAAGGGCTGATGCTCGGAGCCAAAAATGCTTTCGGGGAGAATACACCCAAAAGTTGCATAACAAGACGCAAAAAGTTCTGGGCAAAATTCTTACTGAAAATGCAAAGATTTAAGGCTTGCATGAATATTCTAACGATGAGAAGACTCAAATAATACTTGAGCAAAAGATGTTCTTATTTACCAAAAACATAACCAAATGGCATAGATACGAGAATTGGAAAGAGAAAAGAAAAGCTAAACTGCATTGTCTTCAAACCCAGGAGGAAGAGAAGTGTCCGTGCTCCTCGGAAGAAGTAAATGGATCCCCCGATGGCTCAACATTTTCACCAGTTTGGACTTCGGCATCATTATCATTCGATTCTTCTTCTGTTCCCGAAAACTCGAAACCGGAACCAGAAGGACCAGGTGCATCAGACCTCGATGAGAGTCCACTTTTAGAAGCTAACTCATGCTCGTGGGCCTTAGGTATTTCGGCATCAAAATCAATGACACCAGCTTTGGCCTCTTCTAAGATTTTTCTCCTCAATGTACACGACATAAGTTTTTTCAATAACGAGGGAAGCCACTGGGAGCTTGAGTTCTTTTTTGAGTTGGGTTAACTCGGCAAAAAGGTTTTTCCGGGCGGACCTAGCAGATTTGAGGCTGACATCAAGATCGTGAAAAGTTGAACTAAAGAGCCTATTATGCTCGATAATTTTCCTGTACTTCTCTTCCATCTGGGTGTGTTTCGCTCCCACTGCAGCAAGCTCTTCAATTTTGGAGTTCAAGGTTGTCTCTAACTTAGTCACTCTTGCAACGAAAGAAGCCTCACGTTCCGTTGCAGCAAGAACAACCTTATGGACTTCAACCCATTTGGCCCTGGTTTCGTCAAATCTAACCCTCATAGGGCCAATCTCTTAGATAAGGGTTACTACTTCTTGTTCACTCTGCCGTGAACGATCTTCCAATACAACAGCCTCAGTAGCTTTGGCTTTCAGTTTCAAAAGGCGAGCGACATGTTGCTCTTGCTCTGCCAAAAGCTGATCCTGTGCGAAGATAATCTCTTCTTTTTCACGTATCAACCTCTGAAGGACCTTAGAAGCAAGAAAGTTGGCCTACAAAGTAATAAGGGTAAAATTCAGGAGATGTTCATATCCAAAAGTAGAAGAAGCAATAAAGGAATAACGGAACGGACCATTGCGGCGTTATGCATAACATTGTTCAACAAACACTCTCCCGAGAGTGCTTGAATCTTTTCCCAATCTTTCTCTAAAGCCAAAGGATTCAGATAATTAGCAAGCTCCACCAGCTGGGACATACTGAAGGAGTAATGTTCCTCCTCCTTTGTGGATCTTCAGAAGGGGCAGCATAATTTTGCCCCAAATTCTCATGAACTGGGGACACTGGAAGAACAACATCTTCTTCTTGGTCTGACGCGGCCGGCAGAGGTGGTGTAGCAATTGCTGGTGGAAGAATGGATGAAGATGGAACTGATGCAGTAGTTGCTGGTGTTGGTGAAGATGCAGATGCAGCTGATGGAGTTGAAAAGTGAGAAGCAGATGTGTCAAGTGTAGTGCTGGTTGTTGGATTCTCCCCAACCACAGACGGCAAGGGTCTGGTACTCAGCTTCGCAGTACCGGACACAGAAATTGGGCCTGAAAACGGGAGTTGACATTATCAACTAAATCAAATTCTCCCCAAAGTGCCGAGACATCGTCCTAGGTTGGTGTAACTCTCTCAACAGGTTGAGCATCCTGTTGAGATGATGAGGATCGTCGTCTTCTATGTAGAGAAGCTCCCTCATCACTAGCTTCTTCATCATCATCGATCATCACGGTGTCTATGACTGGCACGGAAGGAGGTCCTGTCACCATCGCTACCGGAGATGACTCGGGGGCATCGGTCCTAGCCTTTTTATTCTTTTCCTCGGGTACAAATGAGCGCCTTCTCTTTGGTTGTTTGTCTTCTAGCTGGGGACTCCAAAAAGAAGCATTTTCTCTTGAAGCAGGCTCGGAGCCACTTGTTCGAGTATGCGGCTCCTGAAGCAGCCTAGCTGCATCAGCAGGGTCAGCTAAGACATCCTTCTCGGGAACAGTAACAGAGCCTGCGAGTAGACCTAATTTCATAGACGGGTTAGAAGGGATTAATCATGTTCTTTACATGAAAAATTGAAACAAGATGAGTTTGAATTACCTTGATTCTTGGCCTTCCACCCGTATTTAGGGGCTAGTTCTTTCTACAAGCAAGTCTCGGGTGTCGTAATATCCAAGATTTTTTGTACCCACCGGTCCAAACCTTCAATCATCGATGGAACCCATTGAGTTGCTGAAATAAACGAAGGATGGAAGATCAATACGGCCATTAAATTTTTTTTATTAAATGGAAATACTAAACAAAGAGCTTAAGTGCAGTTCCAAGCGATTGGAAAGGATGAAGCCGTTGCCGGAATGACATCGTCGGTGGCAATTGGAACGAACCATTCCGACCACCTGCGGTCATTGTCATCATCCACGCTAGACAATAAAGCATGGTAGCCACGCTTGCATAGGTTTATCATTACCCCGCGGAAGATTTTGGCAGGATAAAGATTCATCATGTGAGATAAGGATAGCTCCTCGCTAGTTTCCTGGCACAAACGCCGAAGGAAAGCAACCGTCCTCCACATAGAAGGACTTACTTGTGCCAAACACACCTAGTAACGGAGGCAAAACTCCGGAATTACGGAGTCAAGCTCTCTGCTCAAAGAAAACGCACCCAAAGTGAAGGGATACGTGTAAACATTTGTAAACCCCTCCTTGGGAAGGGTGACTCGCTCCGATAGATCAGGAGCGATAATTTCTAAGTCATGGCAACAACAGTCTTCCTTCATAGCAGGAATACTCGAAGGACGTACGGAAGAAGTATACCTGCTAATGGCCCATGTACGAGAATTAGTAGTAAGTAATTTCTCTTCGAAGTCTTTTGTGGTAATAAGACTTCTAGGGATGATGGATCCCACTGTTGAAGGAGAAAAGTCCTCAGCTTTGTTTTTGCTTTTTGAGTAACCGGTATGTTTTGAAGAAGAAGCCACTGTAGGAAAGAAAAAGTCTTTCGTTTAAAGAGAATTAAATAAAAGATGAAGAAACAATATGCAAGTTAGATGAAGGAAGTTCGAAAAGTTATGAAGTATAAGGGTGGAAGTTGATACGTATAAGAAAAAAATTTGGCGGCTAAATTCAAGGCTAAGATTACCTCGATAATCAGCAAAAGATATGTTGAATCATGGGAAGACGTGTGTTCAGGGCATTAAATACGGGGAGACATGCGTCTAATCAACCGTCAGAAGCCTTCAAAGGGAATTATGGTAATTCCCGCCAAAAGAGTGCTTCAACCAACTTCCCGGTAACACAAAGTTATGTCACTAGAAAGCAGGGGGACTATCTGTATTGGAGAAAATATGTTATGACATGTGGCCATCCGAGAAAGAGATACATCGAGCCCAAGATAGGGAATGACTGAAGACCGAAGATAACTGTTTCGTTTGTCACCGGGAAGAATAATGCTTATAAAGATATGATAAATGCTCTTCTCCCGATAGCATTCAATAGAGAATATTCATAGCATTAAGAGCGGTTATCCGTTACAAAAAATTTGGCATTTATGTTCACTGTTACATCTTCATAAGCACCCCTCATAATTGACATTAAAGAAGGGCACGACCCTAGGCCCTTTTTCATAGCTATAAATAGTAAGCTCAGTTGCTATTGTAAAGAGGAGGAATTTTTTGGCAAACCTACACTATATTTTATACAAAGCTCAATCCAATCTTTTCTTCTGATTTTTTGATTCTTTTGTTGTGTGCCCGGAAACCTTGTCCCCGGAATTATTGCTTCTGCTGTTTCGTCTATATCTTAAGGCTAAGTATTGTGTAACTCTTCAATTATTTACTTATTTCAGTATCAAATTAATTCACTTATCTAGAAACCACGTATAAATTCAACTGTACCGCTTTACGGATAAACATATTTTTACTCAGACGTTCATTCGTTAATCAGAAAAATGTTCCCTCCATAGCCTCTCCCATCTCCCTTCTTGTTTGTTGAAGATTACTTTCCAGAGACTATCATAAGTTATATACATTCTCATTTTAACTTGTAATTTGTTCAGATAAATACTTGATTGTGTAAATATTGGGTGCGGGTAAATATTTCTAGGCATGAAGGCACCAAATTAATATAAATTAAACCATAGGAGCAAGATGTCGGAAGTTGGGTTTTCACTATTGTTGTGGATGGACAATGGGCACGAGAATGAAGGACGTTCATTCACTTCTTGAGGTGTTAACTTTGTTGAATCAACGTATGTCATTTACAAAGTACGACACATAATGTTTTTCAATCAAGACATTGAATTTAGTTCGACGAGTTACATCGACATTTCCTCCTCTATTATTGAACAGAAGAGCTGTTATATCACCATTTGTTTCTTACATTAACTGGTTTCACATTAAGCTAAAGGGTACGTAGGGAGACAGACGTGAAACACTCGAAAATCATCTGCTTTTAGTACTAGGTGAAAGAGTAAATGACAAACAAGTATTTACATGTCCCTCCAATAAAGATAAGTTTGCTTTGCTGGCACATGATACAGCACAACTCTTACACCGTACCTACTTGTTATATTTGTACCTAATGTAACTATATTGGTGTAAAAAGAAACTTAATGTAGTGTGATTGATGGTGTGACATTGACAATGTGTACGGGTAAAATCGAGTCCGTGGATGCCTCGATATTTGATGATGTGAACGAAGCAAGAGACGTGACTGCAAGGAATCGAGGCACGGAGTCCTCATTGGAGTCCGGCAAAACACCTGCCCTCGGAAGCATTGGGGCCATGACCCGCAGGTTCGATTCGAATCCCAAAAAACTCGGATAGCAATACCAGATAATCGAGCACGACCAACAAAGGGCTATGATGTCTGTGACCAGCCGGATATCACGGCGTGAATCTCGGCACGTATCGGCAGAAAATCGGTGATTAGTAAAATGGAAGATTTTTACCTTTTATGGAATTATACTTAGGGCAAAATTTCCCAACTATATAAAAGGGGGTCTAATTATTTATTAGGGACATGGTAACACGCATATCAAGGCAATATACTCTTATTTTCTGTGTTATTCAAAATTCTTACTTTTGTCCATCAGTACACTGTTGAGGTGAGCCCGAAATCGAAGGCAGGCATTTCATTAAAGTTGTTACTCAGTCCGGGACCACTTCCTTTAATTGGTTTGACAATTTATTATGTTTTTTATCTGTTTAATCTAACGCAATTCATCATTTATATTGAATTAATCTGCGTATCCTTAAAACCACTTATAAATTTAATTGTTATCTATTTTTAAGGGTAAATAGTTTGGCGTCCACCGTGAGGCTAAGGATAATAGTGGCAATTTGATACAACTTTCCATAACACACTCTAATATATACTTGTTCTTTGAGTTTTTAATTTCAGATCAAAATTAAAAATGTCGAACTCCCAATCTGCCCATTTGAACATGGATGCTGAGTCCGACCACCATGGCGAGAACAACAACGTGGTACCCAGCAACGAGGTGCCCCGTGTTGACCCCAACAGAGTCCTAGTCGCTGATCCACACGTGGCTATCGAAGCAAACTTGCCTACTGACTCCGAAAACAGCATTCACGGCAGAGCCTGGTTGATAGCCCGGAGTACACTCGGCGGCGAAGGTGATGAGATCAATTTGCGCGTCATCTTCGAAAAGTTACAGGCTCAACAGGCAGTGATAGCCCAATTGCAGAACCAAAGCCACGTCTCTAGCATAGTTGAGCTCGAATCATACCGGGAAAATACTTACAGAAATGACCCGGCCATAGAAAGGCCAGGTGAAGAAGAACCTGGAACCAACCCCGAGATATTAAAGATGCTTGAGGAATTGACAAAATAGGTGGAGTCGGGAGAAAATAAATCGAAGCCAACAATAAAAAAGTGGAGACCTATAAATCCAGGTTCGATCGAATCCCAAGAGCACCACAGATACTGAAAGGCCTGGATTCCAAAAAATTTATCCAAATGCCTTTCCCTCTGAGCGCAGCTCCGATGCCGATCCCAAAGAAGTTCCGTATGCCCAAAATTCTGAAGTATAATGGGACAACTGATGAAAAGGTTCGGAAAGACCTTGTCGAAAGGAGCTATGATATGGTATCACAACTTACCCCCTAATTCTATTGACTTGTTTGCTATGCGTGCAGATGCCATTGTAAAAGCACACGCCGGAGCCATCAAGGTCGAGACCAGGAAGTCAGACCTTTTCAAGGTAAAGCAAAGAGATAACGAGATGCTCAGGAAATTCGTATCGATGTTTCAAATGGAACGGATGGATCTGCCTCCGGTTGTAGACGATTGGGCCGTTCGGGCCTTACCCAAGGACTCAATCCCTAGAGCTCAGTGGCTTCATAGCATTTGAAGAAAAATTTGACAGAATACCTAGCGGTAACTTGGGCCGACATCCATAATAGGTACCAATAAAAAATTAGGCTCAAAGATTATCAGCTCGGGACCCCTTCCGAGTCTATTTATCTCGTCAGGACTAGTGACAGATCCAAAAGAGCCATCGATCATGAACCAAGATCAAACAGAGACTAGTATCAACCGTACAACGGGAGATCGAAGGGGTAATGGGTACGGATGCAACACTATGAGAAGCGAAAGAAGAAGCAACCAAGGTCATAATAACCAGGGAGTCATGCGCAAAAACAGGTTTGACAGACCCATCAGGTCTAAGGAAGCACCAAAGTTATCGGAATATAACTTCAACGTCGATGCTGCCGGCATCGTATAAGCCATCGGACGCATCAAAGAAACTATGTGACCTCGACCATTGCAATCCGATCCTTCCCAAAGGGACCCCAACCCAATGTGTAAATATCATGGCACTCACGGTCATAGAATTGAACACTGCCGACAACTGAGAGAGAAAGTAGCCCGGTTTATTCAATAACGGACATCTTCGAGAATTTCTGAGTGATCGAGTAAAAGATCACTTCAGGAACAGGTACTCCAACAAGCAGATCGAGCAAGAATAACCTCAGCACGTTATCAATATGATCACTGGTGGGGTTGACGTCCCCTAGGGGCCGATGTTAAAGTGCACTAAAATGTCCATTACAAGGGAAAAACAGACTCAAGATTATGTACCGGAGGGAACTTTATCTTTTTATTATGAGGAAGCTAAAGGCATCGTGCAACCATACAATGATGCACTGGTAATATTTGTACTCATAAATAAATCTCGAGTTAAGCGTGTGTTAATTCATCCAGGAAGCTCGGCCAATATCATCAGATCGAGAGTTATGGAACAGTTGGGTCTACAAGACCAAATTATGCCTGCAGTTTGAGTTTTGAATGGGTTTAATATGGCATGTGAGACCACTAAAGAGGAGATAACCCTGCCGTAAACACCGCCTGAACCGTTTAGGAAACAAAGTTCTACATGATCGAAGGAGATATGAGATACAATATTTTATTTGGAAGGCCATGGATTCACGTTGAAATTCCCCACACCAGGAGGGATCAAAATAGTTACGAAGAGCAACGAGCTGCAAAAGAGATGTTCGCGGTCGATGAGGTGGTCTCGATATCCGCACTCTCGACATCGAAGAAGGTGAGTTTGATCACCAAGGAAGAAACCAAATAGCAATCAGCGACACTGGCCCCGACCGAACTAGAAAAGCAGGAGACGGGCGAGGATGACGATTACGGAGTCCCCAGGTCTTTCATAGCCCCTGACGATTCTGATGCCACCAAGTCTGATGTTGAGGAGCTGGAGCAAGTCATATTAATCGAGCACTGCCCGATCAGAAGGTATACCACGACACTTGACTAACTCCCGAGCTCAGGAAAAAACTCATTAAATTCCTTATAGCTAACATAGATTGTTTCGCTTGGTCCAATCTTGACATGATAGGGATCCCGCCAGAAATAACTACCCACAAGCTGAGCTCAGATCCGAAGTTTCACCCGGTTAAACAAAAGAGGAGGCCTCAGTTCGAAGTCAAACACACATTCATCAAAAACGAGGTATCCAAAATCGTTAAAATAGGTTCCATTCGGGAAGTTAAGTATCCGGACTGGTTAGGAAACGTAGCGGTAGTGCCTAAAAAGGGAAATAAGTTAAGAATGTGTGTAGACTACAAAGACTTGAAAAAGGCCTGCCTTAAGGACTCTTTTCCTTTCCCTAACATCGATCGCATGATCGATGCGACGACCGGCCACGAGATACTCAGCTTTCTCAACGCCTATTCCCGGTACAACCAGATCTGGATGGATCTGGGGACCAAGAAAAGACTTCCTTCATCACTAAGTACGGCACCTATTGTTATTACATAATGCCATTTGGACTAAAAATTTTTGGTGCTACTTACCAACTCCTAGTAAATCAGATGTTCGAAGAATAAATAGAAAAAACAATGGAGGTTTACATTGACGACATGTTAGTTAAGTCCCTGCGAGCAGAGGACCATTTGGATCATTTGCAGGAAACCTTCAACATAATGAAGAAATAGAATATAAAGCTGAACCCGGAGAAATACGCATATGAAGTCGGGTCCGGGAAGTTCCTTGGATTCATGATGTTCAACCGGGGGATCGAGATCAATCCCCACAAGATCAAGGCCATAGAAGACATCACCATGGTGGATAACGTCAAGGTCGTTTAAAGGCTAATCGGGCGCATAGCCGCCCTAGGTCAGTTCATTCGAGGTCCTCCGATAAGAGCCATCGGTTCTTCTTGTTATTGAAGAAGAATAGCTTCTCATGGACCCCGGAGTGCTAGTAAGCTTTGGAAGAACTCAAACAGTACCTTTCGAGTCCATCTCTACTTCACTCTCCGAAGGCAGTCAAACAGTTGTATCTGTAATTAGCGGTATCCGAGATAGCTGTAAGTGGAGTCTTAGTCCGGGAAGAAGAGGGTATGCAATTCCTATATATTATGTTAGCAGGACTCCAGGCGAGGCTGAGACGAGGTATCTTCTCCTAGAGAAATTGGTGCTCGCTTTGCTAAGCGCCTCCTAGAAGTTGAGGCCCTATTTTCAGTGACATCCCATATGTGTCGTGACTACTTACCCATTGAGGAACATAATGCACAAGCCTAAGATCTTGGGATAATTGGCCAAATGGGTCGTGGAAATTAGTGGGTACGATATTGAATATCATCCCGGAACCACCATCAAATCTCAAATTTTGTTAGACTTCGTGGCTGACTTCATGCCGGCCTTAATACCTGAAGCCAAAAAGGAATTGTTGTTAACCTCGAAGACCTCCTTAGGGATCTGGATCCTCTTTACAGATGGCGCTTCAAACGTGAAGGGGTCCGGACTCGGCATCGTGTTGAAGCCGCCCAAGGTAACATAGTTAGGCAATCTACCAGGGCTGTGAAATTGACTAACAATAAGGTCGGGTATGAGGCCATGATTGCAGGTCTCAAACTGGCTAGCAGCCTAGGGGCCGAGGTGATCGAAGCTAAATGCGATTCCCTCCATGTGGAGAATCAAGTCAATGGGACGTCCAAAGTGAAAGTGGAATGAACGCGAAGATACTTAGATAAACTACAGGTAACACTACATCGATTCGAGGAGTGGACCCTGCAACATGTACCCCAGGATCAAAATAGCGAAGCCGATGCTCTGGCTAACTTGGGGTCGTCGGTTGATGATGATGAATTTCAGTTCGGGATTGGTCATACAACTCATGAAATTGGTAGAGGAAGAAGGCCACACCGAGATAAACCCAAGCTTAACCTGGATAGGAGAAACAAGTATATAGATTACCTGAAAACCGGGAAGCTGTCCTCGGATCCTAAAGAACTGAGAGCTTTGCACATGAAGGCAGCGAGGTTCAGCCTATCCGAAGATAACACCCTGTTCAAAAGAACATTCGATGGCCCACTCGCCATATGTTTGGGACCGGGAGACACCAAATATGTTTTGAGGGAAGTTCATGAAGGCACCTGCATGAACCATTTGGGGGCCGAATCGTTGGTTCGTAAGATAATTAGAGCCAGCTATTACTGGATCAACATGGAGAAAGATTCAAAGGAGTCCGTGCGGAAATGCGATAACTGTCAGAGGCACGCTCTGATGATCTATCAGCCAGGGTAGCTACTACATTCGGTCTTGTCACCTTGGCCATTCATGAAATGGGGAATGGACATCGTCAGTCCTTTTCCATGGGCATCCGGTAAGGCTCAATTTATATTGTTTATGACTGACTATTTTTCTAAATGGGTTGAGGCTTAGGAATTTGAGAAAGTCAGAGAAAAAGAAGTTATTGATTTTAATTTGGGACCACATAATATGTCGGTTTGTTATGCCAGTCGAGATCGTATGTGAAAATGGGAAGTTGTTCATCGGCAGCAAGGTAAGCAAATTTTTCGAGGACCATAAGATCAAAAGAATCTTGTTAACACCCTATTACCCTAGTGGGAATAGGTAGGCGGAGTCTACCAACAAGACCATACTCCAAAAACTCAAGAAAAGGTTGACCGATGCCAAAGGAAGATGGAAGGAAATTTTTCTCGAAGTCCTATGGGCATACTGTACGACCTCAAAGTCTAGTACCATGCCACTCCATTTTCGTTGGTCTATGGTGCCGAAGCACTAATGCTAGTTGAGGTAGGAGAACCGAGTTTCAAGTTCTGATATGCGACCGAAGAGTCAAACGGTTAGGCCATGAGCACGAGCCTAGAACTATTGGATGAGAGGCGCGAGGCCACCCTCGTCTGGTTGCCTGCCTAGAAACAGCGGATTGAAAGGTATTACAACCAGAGAGGCAACCTCCGGCACTTCAATATCGGGGACTAGGTGTTAAAAAAGGTGACACTGAACACCCAGAACCCGAACGAAGGGAAGTTGGGACCGAATTAGGAAGGTCCATATCGAATTATCGAGATTATCGGTAAAGGTTCATACAAACTCGAAACAGGAAACGGTGAGCGGCTACCGAATAACTGGAACGTGACCCACTTAAAACGACACTACTGCTAAGGTACGACCCTATTCATTCTTTCTTGATATATATTGCGAATTGAACTAACACTTACAGGAAATAGCCAAAGGATGATGCAGTTGTCAGGCCTGAAAGCACGCGTTGCACTCTTTTTTCTTTGAATCGATTTTGTCCCAAATGGGTTTTCAGTCAAGGTTCTTAACGAGGCAACAGTGGATCGTGCTAAATAATAATCGAAGACCAGTTTTGAATCGAAATTAATTGTCACCTCAACAATATCCGGCCCTCTCGACGATCGACCTCAAATTCTGGGGGCCATTACCCTCAGGTAATGAGTTTTAGCAAGGAAGGAAACTTTGTGCTTGAACAGTCTAGGCTCGGTGGATAGGATTTATTATAAAGGCCAAACAGTCAAATGAACTGTTCCCGCATAGACCACCTAAGCCATAACACGAAGCTTTTACACACTAACAATCTTGTATATTATGCATAGGAATGAAAAAGAGTTTCTACCTTGCGGATACATATTTTTTCCATTAAGACTATTACATTTTGTTCCTTAAGGACATCGAACCTAAGGGCCGCCTCTATCCGAATCCGATAGATTGTCCCTACTCGGGGACTATCATCCAAGACAAACTCGGACGCTCGGGCTATCGAAGCCCGGAGGTACAAAGCCTATTAGGGCAGTGCCTGAACTTAAAAGGCAACGGCCAAACCCATCGGGGACTGTCGTCCAAGACAAACTCGGACGACTCGGGCTATCGAAGCCTATAGGTACAAAGCCTATTAGGCAGTGCTTGAACTTAAAAGGTTATGACCACCCCTAAAAGCGGCTCGGAGACGTCCAAAGCCCGTAATTAAAACATAAGGCCTTCAAAATTCCAAACCGGTTCAAAGGTTACCCTCGGCAAAATTATAGTCTAAGAATAGTTAAACAAGCACATTAGGGAAAGCTTCCAGTCATACCGAGCTCCCACAAGTTTCAAACCAAACTTACATCGAGAACAAGTCTTGTTCAGACCTCCGAACAACAACTCACTACTACATTTTACTCCTTGTTAAGGCATTTGAAATCTTTGCAATTGTAAGAAGGATGCTAAAGGTAATAGACTTGAAAATTGCCAAAAGGGAACGAAACCTTATATATACCTTCCAAAATATCTTTACAAAGGCCAACGAAAATGGCCACAACAAATAAATGTACAAAATGCAAAAACTAAGACAAAAATTCCTTAGGCACCTGTGCCTGATCTCCACCGGAACCCGCCTTGACACCAGAGCCGTTGGGGTATTCTCCATCTTCGGGTTCGTCGGAGCCCTCAGAGCCTTCTTCACCCTTGGGTTCAGCCAGCTTCTTAGCCTCTGCCTTGATCCTTTTCGCCTTTCGATCTTGGTCGACAGGTCGAAACCTCGGGCATGGATATCCTCGAAGGTCTCTCTCCGAGACAACCGCTTCACGTACTCAATAGTAACTTCCAGGCGGGCCTCGGCTGCCTCAACATCAGCCCTATACTGGGCCACCATCTCTTCAGCATCAGGCCTAGTTATTTCCGACTCGAACCTCGTTATTTCGAGCTCCTTTCCAAGGGCATCCCGTTCAGCAATGGCCGAGTCCAGTTGAGCCTGGAGGTCCTTGATTTGCCAAGCCCGTGCATTGGCCTTCTCTTTTGCCACTCGGAGTTGGACCTCGATGCTAGTTGCTCCCAGGCGGTCTCTTTTTCCAAAGCTAGTCGGTCTACTTTCCCCTTCCAAACATCGGCCATGTCCTGGATCTCGTTCATTTCAACCCGGAGTTGGTTGATCCGGTCAATCTTCTGCTGGACTTGTGAGGTTTGGTCATTATCCTCCATATCTATGTCGTCACTGCTAACTTCGAAAATTATTACCTATTTCGCAAAGTCAGCATGCTCCTTCTGAGCCGTGTCTAACTCGACCCGGAGACTCTTGATGGCACCTTTGTGTTGCTCGCCGAGAAGCTTATACGCGTCCCTCTTCTCGGCAATCTCCCTGGCTTCATTCTCGAGATGGTTAACCTCATCCCGGTACCGGAGAAAACTTGCATGATGGAGTACCGAAGCCTGCAAAAATATAAAAGAGAGAAGACATGAGAAATATCAAACGCTAAGTCAGAGGATGGAAGAGTGTAATGATGCTTTCCTCGGTTTAGCGCCTGCTGCGTATCGTCGATCAAGCACGGCACATCCACCTTGTTTATTCTCGCCCGGTCTTCTTCGGTTGCTAGGCACCAGAGGTAACTCGCTACTCCAACAGGGGTAGAAAGAACCCAGGCATCCTCCGGGACGGTGATGATTATTGACCTTTTACGGCCGGGATCCACGCTCGGGGTGCGGAACTGGTTGATTAGTTTTGGGCTCGAGTTCAGCCCGCCGACCTCAGAAGACAGGTCTTTCCTCGGCACCTCCAAGTCGCCCAACCCGGAGAAGTCTTCCAGCGCGGTCGAGTCCACACCTTCGAAAAAGAACGAAGGGGATCATCCGCTCCATAGGCCCTTTCGCTGGATCACTCCTTCACTGCTCAGGTTTTGTCAAACCTCGACTCGGTGAATGAAGGTGAACCCGAAATCTCTATGACACCGGGCGGAGTAGATTCAGCGTCTCGAGAGGTCTCAGCCCTCATCTCTACATCGACCTCCTGAACTAAAGGGGGATTAGCCTCTGTTCTTTCTCCCTCGGCTGTCGCCCGCTCTTTGGGGAAGGTCGGCTCATGGGCCACAAAAATATCTTCTTACTCGGGCTCATCCCTAAGCCGTAGAAGCGAGCCTGAATCAGGTGCTCGAGAACTAGAGCTCTCCTTTGGCTTACTGGTCAACCTTTTCCTTGGTTCTTAGCGTTCGGAAACCCACAACTTTCCTTTTCTTCTTCTTTCCTGCTACAACCCTGAGCTACCACGAAACAGCAGGATCAACGGACAGGTCCTCGTCCCCTACTAAAGTTCTAAGCTCAATGGTCTTAGGCAAGCCTACGAAAAGAAAAGATAAGAAATGAGAATATGGTGCTAAAAAGGGAGCCTAATGTTAATTAGTCGGGAAAGAGATCTTACCGTGAGAACGGCCCTTTCAGCGGCTCCTCGAGAGTTCACGCCATATGCGCTCGGAATGAAGCATATGCCAACAAATGCCTTCGATCCACTCCTTGAACCGAGGAATGACGTTTAGGACTCGAGCAGCAGCTGCACCACCACAAATACTGGTGAGGAAAAAGGAGATGAACATAAAATCGACATTTAAAGGAAAGTTGTGCTTACATAATACATTCCACTTCTCGGTGAATGACATAGGCTCGGAAGGGATCAAGTTTGCGGTCTTCACCTGGACGAAGCATCCCTGCCAACTCCGATATCGGTCCTCATCGATGCTCGAGAATGGGGCTTTATTAGCTGGCATGTGAGCTTTATCAGTCCCCCTCGAAAGATTCGGGGACTGTATAGGCTAGCAGGTGATCAATGGTGAACCGGCGGGATTCGATCTTGTTCACGAAGAATCAAAGAAGGATTACAATCCTCCATAATGACGGATGGACTTGACCGAGGCATGCTTCATACCTCTTCCAAAAATCCAGAATAACCGGGTCCACCGGGCTTAGTTTGAAGGGATAAGTGTAAACACTCAGATACCCCTCCACATGGGTAGTAATAGCGTCCTCGGGCCTGGGGACTACTATGTCCTTGCCCACCCTGCCGTAGTCCTTTCGAACCACAGGAAGGACGTCTTCGGTGATGGAACAAATATACCTAGATACCGCCTTACAACGGCCCTGCACCGACGAGGGCTCCTCAACCTTAATGTCATCGGTGACCAAGAACCCCCCGGGGACGAACATTTTCAAGGGAGGCTCAACAGCCGATTCATCGATAGCCGCACCCGAAGCGGATCTCTCGAGGACGATCACATCGGGAGTGGTCTTTTTGACTTCGGCAGTCGGTAGTGAAGAAGCGGAAGCGACTTTTTGGGGAACAGTTTAAGAAGTTTAAGCCACTGTTATCTGAAAAAAGCTTGAAAAATAAGAAGAAAGGTTGGAAAATGAAAGGTCAAGTGCGCTGGTTTGGGTAGAAAATAAGTTTAAAAGCTTGCAATTTACCGAGAAATCTTGAAGAACGAGGTAAAAATGTTAGAGTATGAAGTGTGATATCTCGAAGACTCGAAGGTAGAAGCTTGGCTGAAAGGTAAAAAATTAAACGAAGGAGGGGAGTATTTATACAGGCTTCGCGTCGCTTCACATACAAGGATGACCTGCCGATGGCTGACATGCGTTTGAAGCCATAATGACACGGCTAACGGGACGTTTCAGATTCTTTGTCGTTTCTGCCATGGCGTATTGAAGAAGGAATCAAATGCACATGTCGTTTCATGTCGTTTCCGTAAACTTACTCTCCGAGAAACGAGGGGACTATCTGTGAACGGGTAAAATCGAGGCCGTGGGACGCCTCGATTTTTGATAAAGTGAACGGAGGAAGAGACGTGACTGCAAGAAACTGGAATCGAGGCAAGGAGCCCTTGAGTCGAGGTTCGGGCAAAACACCTGCCCTCGGAAGCATTGGGCCGTGACCTCTAGGTTCGATTCGAATCTCAAAAACCTCAGAGAGCATTACTAGATAATCGAGCACGACCAACAAAGGGACGTGATGTCCGTAACCAATCGGATATCACTGCATGAATTCGGCACGTATCAGCAGAAAATCGGTGATTAGTAAAACGGAAGATTTTTACCTTTTATGGAATTGTACTTAGGGTAAAATTCCCTTACTATATAAATAGGGGTCTGATTATTCATTAGGGACATGATAACACGCATATCAAGGCAATATACTCTTATTTTCTTTGTTATTCAAAGTTCTTATTTTACTCCATCAGTTCATCATTGACGTGAGCCCGGGGTTGAAGGCAGGCATTTCATTAAAGTTGTTACTGAGTTCAGGACCACTTCCCTTAATTGGTTTAGCAATTTATTACGTCCTTTATCTGTTTAATCTAACACAGTTCATCATTTGTATTGAATTAATCCGCGTCTCCTTAAAACCACCTATAAATTTAATTAGAGTAAACAAACAAATTAAAAAAAGTTAGGTTGATCTTGATGATGCGTCTGGTCTCATTAACCGAATCAATCTTCCTCTGAGAAGAGAAAATGGCAAACTAGTTCTTAATGTTTGGCGGTCGGTCAAAAATAATATTTTAATTATATACTTAAGAAGTTTTAATCTTTTACGTTTACTAAAACTTAGCTCTTTTGATTTTTGTTACATTTAACACACAATGACAATTATATTTGATAGAAATGGCTTGTGAAAAACATCTGAACTGTTTAAACTGAAGAAACATCAAGAAATACTTTTTCAAATTCATTCTCCCAATTCGTATCTTAAGAAAATACATAACACTCAAAGTTTCGTCAATAATGTGTGTTGTTGAGGGTTCGAATGAGATATAAATGTTGACTCAACCATGTATAATGAGAGGTGGAACTTGGAAGGAAGCGTATGTTGTCCCCTTAAGGTATGAATTGGAAGAAATCTGTCCCAACCGTTTCTTTACTTTAAGAGAGACCAAAAGTGCTAAAAGGTGGTAAATATAAAGGATCGTAACTGATGTAAAAAGATAAAGGATTTAAACTGATCAAGTATATATTTTTAAAGACCATTATAGACCAATACTCAAACATTGGGGGCTATTTTTGTTATTTTCTCTCCTAGACATTATACGACCAACTTTTGCTACCAAATTCATGTTCTTTAATTACGCAAAGCATATCTGATGAAACATCGGCATAGAAGGGGTTACATGTATCATTGCATGTGTTAAAAGGATAAGGCAGGCTGCTTGCACTAAGCTAGAAATATAATTAAGGATTTAAGGCAACTATTCCGAATTTGTCATTTGTGCGACATTATATCATCACATTACGTCTCGTTTAAGATTGAAAATAACATTACGTCTCCGTTAGGATTGAAACTGCAATCTTAAGATTATGACTTGACTCTACCTTATATTAAATAGTTGCTCGGGTCACATTCAACTATCACGGGTCCATATTGTTCCTATATATGTCTAAGCTATGTGATACTATATGATTGAGTGCGGTATTAAAAAGGATTTTTCAGAAGAAAAAAAATATGATTTAAAGTAAGTCGACGACAATGCGTGACATAAATTATTATATCATAGAAAAATTAAAATATAAAAGATGATTATTTTTTGTGATAAATTATAAAAATAAAAGACTCACATATATAAAATGAAAAAGGAGGAGTACCATATCAAAAAATTTAGGAAAACGAAAAACTAGAAAACCGACGTTTGATATTGTTGTGATGTTTATGTATAACATAACAAACATTATTGGATACTTTGGAGTCAAATGAATTAGGAAGAAGGTCATTATATAAAAAAGAAGTCATAATAAGAGAAGAAGGGTCCAGCGGAAGTTAGAGGTGACGTTAGAAATGGCCAAGATAAAGTAGGAAGAATGGGGACAGAGTTTGGCTGTCGGCAAAGAGGAAGCGACCTTCTTTCTTATCCCCTCTATTCCCATCTCGCTCTCTTCTGCCCCTGCATTTCTCAATATCTACTCCAATTATTGGAGATTGAAACAACATTTTTGGTGGACTAAAGATAGAAATTTTCGGACATTTTTTTAAGTGAAGCTTTTCAAAAATTCGATTGGGACGTACAAAAGAATAGTTTTCTTCTAAACTTTGTGAAGAAAATGATAGAGAAAGTACATATATAATAAACACAGAAAAAACACAGGAGGTGTCATTATGGTGTGTGTATATATAATTCAAAAGAGTATTAGTTGACACCTCTTAATACGTATCGCTCTGCCGCTGCATATGCATACACGTTCATTGTGCATTAGTATGCCTTGTACGTAGATGCATTAAAATACGTATATGTGCATTGAATTTATATGCGCATGCATTCTCCACTAGATACTATCTGCGAGGCTCAAATATTAAATGTTTTGGCATATATATTAAAATATATGGTGTTTTTGAAAAGTGAGAATTCGTTTTTATGATTTCTTTTGAATTTTTCTTTATTATTTTATTTATTATAATGTTAATAAAGTTAGCCATCCAAAGAGAAATAAAGAATGAATTACTACTATTATAATTAAACAATTGAATGGTTTTCAAAAAAAGTTAAAGAATTTAAAAGTCGAAAAAATATAAACCCGAAAGAATAGTATTTTGAATTTGCAGGAATGGTGTTTTTCTCTTTTTTTTTTTTTCAGCGGAATGGTATTGGGAAATTGGATCTAATGTTCGTTAGCTAGCGTCTCTTTATCTTTTTGGTAATTGACAATAGGAGGGGACCACAGGAGAGGTGGGTCACACGTGGCAGTAGAGAGCACCACAGCAGGACCTTGGTTGACATGTCTACGTCAGAGCACCGTACATCATTTTCCCTCCCACCCTTCCTCCCTTTCCAACCCGATATTCATTACCCACGTTAAAATCCGATTATATTTAATTTCGAATCGTATAAAGCTTTGTTCGGAAAGAAGCGCTGTTTACCAATAATTTTTTCATGCTCAAGATTCAAATTCGAGACCTTTGATTAAAGAAAGAACAATTTCATTCACTGCACTATATCATCGGCGCTCTCTCCTTTTCCCAATGACAATGACTTTTTACTTCCTCCTAGTTTATGTGAACTTATTTTCTTTTTATTTTGTTCAAAAAAATATTTACTTCTTTTTAAATTTAGAAATCATTTAGCTTAAACTTTCAATTTTATATTTAATGAGAATTTTATAACCATATAAAGACTCTTGACTTCTTTCTAACATGTTTAGGATTACAAATTCTAAAAATATTTATTTTTTCTTAAACTCCGTGCAAAATCAGATTCACTAAATTGATACAGAGAGAGTATCTTCTTAGACCTACTATACTATACACTACTGTATGCTATAACAATGCAGCTTGGTACACTGTGTTGGGATTCAAACGTGTTCATAGTGTTATCATAATATCTTGACCTCCTTACTTGTGGCGTGTTCAAAAAATAAAAAGAAAACAAAGCAGCAAAATGAAAGTAAAAAAGTAAAGATTTTATGTTCGAATTTGTTATCAATATTAAGAAACTCAACTTTTGAAATTAGAAATTTATCATATAAATTGAAACTGAGGAAATAAGCAACAACTTATATTTTAGAGAAATGTTTCCCCATTAAGTGAATACCTTACGACTATTTAGAGGGTCAATGAATGATTTAGGTTGTTTTTCTTACGACGATAAAACCTATTTCCTAACGTTTCAATAGCTGACCTTTGGACCTCTCCTTTTCATCCTTCGTTGAAAGACCTAGCTCGCTTCCTATTCATTTGCGGGTTGAACTTGAGAGTTTTTTTTTCAGCAACAAAAAATCTAGTGAATCTCACAAATGAGATATGGAAAAGATAGTATATATACAAATATTCTTTTCAAATAGGTAATTATTAAAAAAAAAGGTAATTATTAGTGAGTGGACATATTCCATGTATTCCTTTATTACGACATAGTTTTAATCCAATTTCGGAATAGCACATGTATTGTAATATGGATCTAGAACTGTGTGAAAGAGTCATCATTCAACTTTAAATTATATGCAGTACTCAGTAAAATTAATGTGACTTAAATTTTTCATTGCAATATAAACATTGCCGATGTATCTCACTGAATAAGATTAAATTTTAAGCTTTCTCATTATAGTCTAGCATGAGTGAGCTTCACATTTTCAGTTGTCCACTAGACAAGATGGCAACTTAGTACCAAATTACAAAAATTTGGTTTTTCATTTTCAAGAATATCTGCCTTAGGCCTCGTTTGTCCATAAAAAAAATTAAAAATGTTTTTGTTCATGAATTTTGCAAATTTTTTGAAATTTTTTGAAGATGATCTTTTCAAAAACCAAAAAGAGGTTTTGATCACTTTTTTAAAATTTTTAGATAAATTTTTTTTCACACTCACAAAACTGCAATATTTTTTCAAGTAATATGCATGTGCAAACATAATTTCAAATTCCAAATACTATTTTTCAACTTAACTCTAAACGTCTAATTAAATTTTCTTATAAGTATTTTTAAACAATAAAATAAATTTGAACATTGCAAAACCTTGATCAAACAATAAGATCTATCCAACTGCCCAAATGTTCCCTAACTTTTCTTTCTTTTTCGATTTTTATAATTCCATACTCTCTCTGATTGAATTTAATCAGGAATAACCTTTTGAATGATGTCTTCTTTTTGAATAGCTCGAGTTGTCTTCTCGGTAGGACTGTCCTACGCTACTTAAGGGGTAACGGCTTCCTTAAAGTTGCACCCCTTCGTCCCACGCGCGTCCGTACTTCACATAATGTATTTTTTTTCCCCTCCAATTCTATATTACGCGCTGGGTACGAAAGACAGAAACAAAACGCCACGCGAGATGCACGTGACTCGATCTTACCTTGCCTTTAATTTCTTAACTAGTGTTAGAAGCGGCAGATATTTTGAAAGTGTATTAGTCTTATGAAATTATAATATGATATATATATCAAAAATCATGAGAGATAAAGCAGAATCGGTCAGTCTTTGTAACACGACGTCGAATCATCTTTTGATGAAATGACGGTATGATACGAGAAAGTACCGTCCGCATCAATAAGCAGGTGATAACTCTTTGACTCCGGGGATGGTTTCATCTCGACTGTAGATCTAATCAGCTCCATCTGACCGTCACCCTCCACAGTAAAGCTTCCGGCTATAGCTTCCACAACAGGACAGGAGTTGAAGTTCACAAATTTTTATGAGATTTTGCAATTGCTGTTTATTTGATGCTCTCTTTACGAAAACATCTTGAAAAAGTTACTCCTAGCGGTTTTTGTTAAACAGCAAATTTTTATCAGTGGTAAATACAAAAAAAAATGCCTATCAATGTATACTTAAGTGATTGTTTATGACGAAGTAGATCGTTTCATTTTCTTAAAAAACAATATTTATATTATAGATAGCCAAGTAATTGAAGCAATTATTTGAATTTTTTTATGTAAAATAATATTATACACTATCCTATTCTAATAAGGTCATATCATTTACGTTTTAAGAAAAATTCTCCAATTGACAATTCTACGGATATCTATATCATCAACGGTAGCTAGTTCGTATTTTAAAGGTTTATGGGACCCTATTTTGAACGACAATCAATCTTAAACCTCAAAGTTACTAAGGCTTCATCAATTTATCAACAATTCAATTAGTCTTCGAATTTCATGGGTACATAGAAGTGGGTATACAGTTCATAAACTGTTTAATCCAAAAATTTAAACTATTAATATGTTTTTTTATTCACTTCATCATGCTTTTTAACGAGTTATACAAGTACTCAACGATATTATAACAATAATCCAATATTTTGGTTCTGTTCAACATAAATGTTTAAAGCATGATATAATGTAGAGAAGATCTCCACCAACCATTTTTGACAATGGGGGAGCAAATATTTAATGAATCGTAATTTTTGAATATCAACCACATATACCAAATAGTGAAGTATTTTAGATTCATAGGTAAACGTAGAAACAGTAGAGCTAGATCATGTTTTGCTAGCTAGCACAGAATATTAACGAAGTTCTTCGGAAGGACCACTATTAGATAGCGAATGTGATGGTCAATCTTGTAAGTGACAATTTAAACTCTCAACTTTAAGTAGGAAATGAGCAGAGAAAGCAATTTTCTTTTTGAGTTATAATTTTTTTTTGGGGGGTATAAAGAAAGCTTTTTTTTTTTTTATAATTTTTTTAAAATAGCCGATCATATTTATTGTTTTTTGTTTTTAGCCATATACATAAATTATGCATTGATTTATATATAATTATGCATATATAATGCATAATTATACATATATTATATTTTTATTGGCTATTTTTTGCTAAAGCGATTTGATGGGCGGCTATTTAAATTAATTCTTATTTTTTTTAGGGGGAGGGAGGAGAGGTGGGGTTTGGAGACAAAAATAAATCCAAAAAGGGAAGGAGAGAAGGGTGCATGATAGTGTCTAGGGATGTCATGTGCATTGGGAGTTTTAATTATAAATAATTCTAGCAATTTATTATTTTTATGTTTAGGTTGGTCTATTATAATCCAAGATGCTTTTTCAAACAAATTATAGGATGCTATAAAGATTAAAAATGTTCTCAACTAGCCTAAAGCATTCTTTTATTCTCCCACAAGGTCCTCTAGATTGAGAAATCATCACGTTACGACTTTCATTCTTTGACCAACAATGCCTAAACTATATAATTCAAAGACAAAACTAACATGTAGAGTTGTAGATAAAAGGCAAAAAGGTCTCATTACAATAAATGTACTAAACTTACTAAAGTCCTCACCAAATAAAATGAACATAAGACTAGGGACAAAATCCGAAGTACATTATAGTTTAAGGACCAAAATGGCAATTTTCTCGGAATTTAATTCAATAATTAAACACAAGCGAAGACCAAAAGGCAACTTCCAACTAAACATCAAAGGGGGCAAATCAGAAGTGAATTAAACTACTCATGGAATAGAATAAATTTTCGGTATGCTTTTATTGAAAGTGTAAAATTCATTAAACGATATTAATAGAGTCGCAATAAATTCCTATGTTTACCTTTTTCCAGCAAGTAGGTGCTAATTGATTAATTGTTGTTAAGTGTGAAAAAGATTGTCATATGGTACATTTCTTAAATTACACCCGAATAAAAGACTAGACAGTCTGTATGAAACTAGTACAGTCTTCTTCAACTTGAGTCTCTTGTAATTGACGGTTATTTATTAACATTACCTACAAAAGAGGAACATTTATTACCATAAGGAATAATCTTTTTTTTTTTCTTTCTATGGATTTTAATATGTCCACTTGATTTTGATCGCAATATGTAATTTTTTTCTCCTTAAATCTTATAACTTGGATCGCGATAATGCAGAAATACAATCATCACAAGATAATTGACTAAATAAGATTTATGTGTCTACCTATTGAGGAGTGTGATTGAATAGTTGAAATTTCTCCATTTTAAATTAAAAATTTAAATTCTAAAAAATCAAAGATTTTTTGATAAATCCAAATTAATCGAGCCAGTATATGGCCAACTATTACGATTACTCTCACTTATCTGGTTCAAGTACTTTATTATTACCATCTGTATAACATTAATTTGTTGCTAGTAACTCTTTGTGTTTCATTTTCCACGAAAGAAGGGAAAAAAACAAAGTGAAGAACAAAACAGAAAATTGAAAAAAGGAAAAGAGAAGGGAATCTTTCTTAAATCTGAAAACAAGATTTGTCTTCATTTGAAAGATTAATGGCGTTTCTAATTGACAACAAAAATATTTTCTTTCCCAATAATTTTAGCATATAGTGAAAGGGCACGCGGGGTGTGTTGGTGCGTAGGAAATAAGGGCAAGAGTAGGACAAAGCAATGGAAAAAAGAAAAGTAGTAAATAGTATAGATATATGTAGATAAAGATAAACTAAAACGTTTAAATTTAATTGTTTCAATATAAAATATATTATTTTCCTATAATGAACTAATACAAAAATAACATCACATAAATTGAAACCAAAAAAAATTAATATGGTGTTCATATCACACTGAAATGGTGTCATATTAACAAAATCCAATCTTGTTAATGTTTAACTAGACATATTTTTCAATAAAGAAGAAAGAGCTCCTCCAGAGTCCAGTCCTCCTTGGCTTTAACCTCTTACCCCTGAAATATCTTGACAAGTGAATATGATTTCTAAAAACTGAATAAAGTGTAGATATGTTTTCATTTTACAACTACTCAGTAGTATTTATATAAGAAAAAAGCAAGTATGTTTCTCTATTTCTTTTTTTATGTGATTGAAAACAAGAACCGACGCAGGGATTAGGCGGTTTTATGTCCGAAATATAAACAAGACTATAATAACAGCACTTAGGTACTTCTCCTACAGGTAGTTCCCTTCTGCCTTTGCCTTTTCTCTATCTCTCTCTCTCTCCAATTATTTTCCCTTTCACCAAAACATTAACTCCTAAACGAGAAAACCAGTGTGTCTTTCTCTTTTTGAGGTCTGCTTAACTACATATATAGCTCATATATAGCCCCCTATTCTGCTATACTAATTCCCAGCACTTCCCACAACTCCCCAAAAAACACATTTTAAAAACAAAAAACAAAAAACAACCCCAACTCTTTAAAAATGGTCCTTGCTTCTCCAACAACAAAAATCAAGCTCCTTCTGTTTGTTTCTTGCTCTCAACTGACCCCCCAAATGCTCCATTTTTTTTCTAGTTTTTAGCTATACAACTTCTTGTTAAAAGAGTGAACTTTGTTTTTTGTTAGATGGATTTTGGGGTAGTGGGGGGCTTAGATAATGGTGGGGTGATTTGTTCAGACAATACTGGTAATATGTTTACTACAGCAGCAGCGGCTGCTGCCTCTGTTGAGACCAAGCATAAGTGGTACGGATCTACTGGATTTCACAAGAATGAAAGATCTTCTACTACTACTACTACTACTACTACTACTACTACACTTACTGAAGATGACTGGAATAATAAGGACACTAAATTAGCCAAGACTAGTGATGATTTCTCGTCCTCTAAAGCAGCAGCAGCTACACAGCTGTTTCAGCAACAGCTTAGAAGTAACTGTCCTAACAGCCAGCAAATGCTTAGCTTTTCTTCACCCAACTCTCAGAATGTGACTATGCCTTATTATCATTACACTTCAAGTCCTTTTACTAGGAACTCTTCAGGTATACTAAATTGTTAAATAATAAAAGAAAAAGATCCCAACTTTGAAAGTGATGAATCTATGAATAGGTTTCTTGTTTTGGAATCAAGATTGAGTTTTTTTGGTTCAATATGTTTGTTATTTTTTTCATGCTTGTTGGTTTTGTATAAACTGCTGGATTTTTGGTAGCAATGCATAGTTTTTTTGTTTCCAAGCACAAGGAAGGGAGTCTTTTCAGGTAATTTGTTTTGATGTTTCAGTCTTCTGACCAACCCACCCACCCTTAAAAAAGAGAAAAGATAGCATCTTTTAGTACTACATGGTTTCTATCTTTCCTATTTTTGGTAATGAGTTTGTGGCAATGTTGGTTTTCAAAGGCATAATCAAATCAAAGGCCTAAAAGAGTTGAGCACATTTCCTTCTTTCATTGATAGGTCTCTGAATTTTGATTTTCTCCCCTTTGTTGTCTTTCCTTGGTATTGCAAATATCTCAAATGTTTTGTACCCCCTTTAAATGTTCAAGACACAATGCTTTCTTTAAGTTTAGGTATCGTGTCAAAGCATCTTTCAACAGTCTATTTTCTTTTTTCACATCTGTTAAGCAGACAAGAGCCATTTTATTTAGATTTAACAGGAAAAATCTTTCATTCTTTAACATGTTTAGTCACTGTATTTGGTAAAAATCAGTTTTTATTCTTAAAGCTGGGATCTTTTCTTGGTCAGGTTGTGGCAGTGGAGCTATGAATGCTGGAAACATGCATGGGGTAATAGCAGGGGTAAAAGGGTCATTTACTCCATCTCAGTGGATGGAGTTGGAACAACAGGCTTTGATTTACAAGTGCATCACTGCAAATGTTCCAATACCTCCTTATCTTCTCAATCCCATTAGAAAAGCTCTCGACTCTGCTGGCTTCACAACTTTTGCAGGCCTTAGACCCAATGCTTGTAAGTCTTTGCTTTTACTTCTACTTATCATCTTGCTGAAAAAGTTAGATGTAAATAAATTAGGATTCAACTATTTCCCTCTTTGTAGTTAAAATGTGAGATCTGCACAAAATTTTGAAGTGACATATGCCTAAATTTGATAAATCTATGGCTCAGGAAGTTTCCCAAGTGATCATACCTATCATAGTCATAATATCCTTGTTCTAATTGTGAAGTGATGGAATAAAGGTATTATTCATAAATATGCTGCCTTCAGTAAACTTTCTACACAAGGGCAGTATTTTTTTTTCTTTTCCATGGTACTGAGGCTAGTGGCAGAGCTAGAATTTCATACAAGGAGATTCAAAAATGTCAGACATGGGATTTAAGCCTCTGCTCTAAAGCAATTTTTGAAACCCGTTGCCATCGTACTAGAATTTTTGGTAATCAAGGGGCTTCAAGAGCTTATATATATCCAAAATAATTAATTTCTACCCTATTTACATATTATAATTTTTAGCCTAGGGGGTCTAAGCTAGTTCCGCCAGTGCCTGAGGCAACTGGAAAATACTGGTCAAGAGATCCCAACTCCCTAAAAAATAAGTAATTTACTAGAGAGCACAATGGTCTTAGTATTTATGAGTCCTTTTAGCATAGTGGATGATATGTTTTATGGTTAATTATTGGCAGTGGGATGGGGTGCATTCCATCTAGGATTCTCCAACAGCAACGATCCGGAGCCAGGAAGGTGTAGGAGAACAGATGGGAAGAAATGGCGGTGCTCAAGGGATGCAGTTGCCGATCAAAAGTATTGTGAGCGGCACATGAACAGAGGCCGCCATCGTTCAAGAAAGCCTGTGGAAGGACAAACTGGTGCTACTTCCGCCAAGCTGATGAATATTTCTTCTTCAGCATCATCAGCAGCAGCATTGGCTCCCGGAGGCGCTGCATCCAACACTCTACCTCTCTCACATCCTCGACTCAGCAATTTGCCGCCTGCTGTTACTAATCCCTCCACAACTTCCCCTTATCTTGAGAGGTACATTTCAGACTTTATTCTGTTATGTGTATCACTTTCTGCTTATCAAAATGACTTTAACTGCAAGCAGTAGTTTCCACGATGCGTTGATCTGACTTTAATATATTTTACTAGCAGGAATTATACGCCTAAGGAAAATTTTGGTGAAAGGTATTCAGATACAAAAGGCCTTACAGTTGTTTCATCAAGTGAGAAAGAGAGCCAATATTCAATTCAGAAAGAGCAGAATCTTTATGGAGTAACTTCAAGGGCTGAATTTGGATTAGTTTGTGCTGACTCTTTGATCAATCCACTAAATAAAAACTCTTCACTAGTGAATTGCCGTGGCTATGGCAATTCAGAAGATGTCAGAGATCAAGAAAGCAAATCACAGCATCATCCACTTCGACAGTTCATGGACGATTGGCCCAAAAACCAGTCCGATCAATCCACAGTTTCTTGGCCAGACATTGATTTGCAGACAGATAGGACTCAGCTCTCCATTTCCATCCCTGTCGTCACTTCAGACTTCATGTCTTCCACGTCCTCTCCTGCGAACGACAAACTCACGACCTCACCACAGTACAGGCGGTCAAAGGAGCACGAGACAACAACTCAAATGGGATTAGGCATTGGCACCATCATCAGTGAGCATAACCAAAGACAAGGAAATTGGATTCCTATAACTTGGGAAACTTCCATGGGTGGTCCCCTTGGTGAGGTCTTGCATAGCACTAATAACAGCTCGGGCGATTGCAAGAACAAATCAGCAGCTCTTAATCTCATGACCGAGGGGTGGGATAGAAGCCCCCGGATGGGATCATCACCAACCGGGGTCTTACAGAAGTCCTCGTTCGGTTCACTTTCTAACAGCAGCGCAGGGAGCAGTCCTAGAGCTGAAAACAGTAAGACGAATGAAGGTTCCAGTCTTTGCAATGGCCTTCTTGGAACAACTCTTATGAATCCAACACTGCCTGCCATGTAATATGTAAACTAGGACATGCTATTTTCTAATTCCAGAAGTGAGCTATTTCCCTTTTTTCCCCTAATGCTCACATCCTTTGCTAATCAAGCTGTAATGAAGATATTAAATGTCTAAGTATTCCCAGTTAAGATTTGTTCATTTATTTACTGCTGTAATATTTGTCAGCTTTTTGGGCATAGTTCGTCCAACTATTAGACTTAAGATTGCCCATTTCTAGTACTCAATCAATATCAATGGCTAATGAAAAAAAAAAGGTGGCCTGGTGCACAATGCACCAGGTGTTCACGTGATTTACAGTTGGGGTAAAAATTCACATTCTGGGAAAGGATTGCACTCAAGGGGTGTGCTATTATGGTTCGAACTCGTGATTTACAGATCACACGAAGACAACTTGATTCTATTGTTCGAACTCGTGATCTACAAATCACGCGAAGACAACTTGACCATTGTTTCGAGGCTCTACTTCCATGGCTAATGATTTTCAAGAAATATGGGCTTATCAAACATGTGCTATTGTCTGAATAGTTATGCTTTGTCAATCAAGCTTTTTTCTTACAAGTTGGTAGGAGGCATGTTGGTTGTGAGTTGTTGCAATTGATAAGATAATTCCAGCTTCATTGTGGGCTTTCATTTTTTAATTTCCACTTATCATGGGCGTGGGTTTTTGCCTATAGGTTACGGGTTCAAGACGTGCATCAGGATAGACTGCCTACGTTACACTCCCTTGGGGTGCGTCCCTTTCTAGAACCTGCATGAACGCGAGATGCTTTGTGCACTGGATTTTTTTTTTTTTTTTTTTATTTTTTAAATTTTAAGTGTGGGTTTTTTGCATATTACAAAACAAATGAAGATGACCATTTGGTTGAGACAGAATCTGGAGTATCTATTTCATAGATGATACATCAGTTTCAATCACTTTCCTATTGGACCAACTTTATACTAATTCCAGCCTGGTTATACAATTTTTTCTTTACGTTTGTGCTTCTTTTTAATGCTTTTGGTGTTAGTGGCCCCTAGTACGGCACCAAAAAATTGAATTTTGAGAGTGTTGCCTTCAAATTTGGATGTCTCCATATTGAATTATTATCAGTAGTTCATGCCTATTTGATGATAGCCATGAAATGTTTCCTAAAAGATTTGCAGTGCAGATATTTTGGTTAAATTCTACATTATTCTCAGACATTTCTCATGTTTTTAAAGGGTTCGTACCCTTATAGGGTTGTCAGCCTCTAACCCTTGATTTTTAGTCTTTAACTCAAAAGTTTTGTTACTCATTTATATTTATGTACTATTGTTATTGTTTGATCTTTATTATTAGTACTATTGTTATTCATATTTAACGTTATCATATTGTTTGAGTTAAAGTGGAGTATTTCCCGCTTTTCTTCAACTTAAATCATAGGAATTTTGAGCCGAATCAAACATCCTTTTTAAATTAATCTTAGGGCATTTCGAAAGTAAATTGGGTTGAAACCAATGCCTCAAACCTAAGTCATTAACTGTTTCCTGGACTTGAGACCAGCTATGTTTTGCTAGTCTCTGTAAGCACATAATTTTTACCCTTACGGAAATATTCCAACAAAATAAATGCAATTAAAAGCAATGTGGCTATTTCCACAAAGATTTAGAGAAAGAAAGAAGAGGCTATTAAGCTAAATCTAATCGGGCCACTGTTTTTTAAGCCCAACTTCTGGTCAGTTCGAAACCAATCTCGATCCCCCCTCGAACGAACCCTAAAGACGCCTTTTGCCCTCAATCTCAGCCGTCGATCGCCCCTCTATCCGACGGTTCGAAACCCATCTCGACCTTCCCCCTCGAGCAAACCCCAGAGACGCCCTTCGTTTCTCCTGCCCTCGATCCCAGCCATTGCTCGCCCCCCATTCGACGGTTCGAAACTCATCTCGACCCTCCCATCGAACAAACCCCCGAGACGCCCTTTGCCTCTCCTGCCCTCGATCCCAGCCGTTGCTCGCCCCCGATTCGATGGTTCGAAACCATTCTCGACCCTCCCCTCGAACAAACCCTAGAGACGCCCCTCATCTCCCCCGTCCTCGATCTCAGCCATCGATCGTCCCTCGACCCAACGGCTCGAAATTCGTCTTCACCTCGATCCGACGGTTTGCGGTCGAAATAGAGACCGGCCTTAGTTGATAGGCAAACCTATTAGTCTCGATTTAGTAAGTGTATACTTAGGCGGGTTAAGGGGATTGTATTTGAAAAAATAATTAAACTCTAGGGGGCCTTACAAAAGAAGAGGGCCCAAAAAGAAAGATTTAACTGCCAAACAGTGCAGCTGGCGTTTTTCAGTTACAAGATATTCCCTCCCCTCTGACAATCCCGACTTTCATGCTGACATATTATTTCCCCTCATTAGATTCTCTCTCAGCATTCAGCATATATACAGAGAGAAGGGATAGAGAAAAAAACAAGAAGACAGAGAGAATACAGAGGGAGGAGAAAGGAGGCAGGGTTACACACGAATTCTCTGAAAAATTCAGGAGTTTCTCTTTATTTTTTACGCTGGATTCAAAAATATAACACTCTGAAAATTCCATCAAGGTTTTCACAAGTTGTTCCTCTGTTTTGATTTGCTATTCAACTTATGTTTTCTTCAACATTGCATAGAGCTATTGGAAAAATCTGTTGTTGTCACTCTGCTGGTTTAGCCAAGACTTGAGGCTGTTCTTCTGTTTCCTGTTGCCGATCCTGTTGAGCTCACTCGTTAGTTGTTTTTCTTAAACTCTACTTGGGTAGTTCCAATTCATCTATAAGCAGAGAGGTATGTAAAGATTTCACTTGTAATTCTTCTTTGAGGTACATAAAATGATGAGTAAATTTCACGACCATGCCTACCTTTATGAGCGTATAATACTCTTTGTAAATTTTTATTTGTATTGTTCTGTTAACGGCACTGTCTGATTTGAGTTAAAACTTAAAACTGTAATTGCTTGTTGTTTCGAAGACTCTATCTGCTGCTCTAGTGCTCGATCATTACTGTTTGGTTATGTTTAAATGCTATACTGAGTGAAGGTTACTCAGCCTTTGATCTGGACCTTAGCTCGGTAGTCGTTTAGTTAAGCAGTCATGTTTTGAGGGACATCAGTGAAGCTAAAGTTAGTCATCCCTCGAGCTCGATCACTAATTGATCAGATTTGAGGATTGAAAGAATCTATGCAGAAGTTTAGGCGGTATGACTTCGATCTGGAGCCCATAGTCCTCAAGCTCGATCACCGGTTGATCAAATTTGAGGATTGAAAAGCCCATGCAGAAGTGTATATGATTTAGCTTCGATCAGGAGCCCATCATCACTTCATTTCGCCCCCCTTAAGGAATTTGGTAGGGGCCATCGACCCCAATTAGTTAAACCCGAGGCTAGCAGATTAAAACTGATGCCAGCAGATAAAAACCGAGGCCAACAGATTAAACCGGGGCCAGCAGATCAACCCGAGGCCAGCAGATTCTTTGAAGGGCCTCACGTGTAGCCCAGGCAGGCTCGCTCTCGGTCAGCCCCAACATAATAAAAATGAACCTCTAGTTTTAGAATTATAATTCTTCCAATTTGATTTAGCGAATGAATCTTCCAAGAATACCAAGGTTGACCCTACAAAGAACTTTCACAATTTCTGGCCTTACAGTGAATTACCCAGGTAATTAGAAAAAATGTAGTTCTCAAATGTCGTAGGCTATCAAAATTAGGGAGATGGTAGAAAACAGGATAAAAACGGGCTGAATCTTGAGTCATACTGCTTTTAAGGCCACATCACATGCCGTTCAGAATATCCGGGAGGTTTGATGAACAGAAACGGGAGAAAAGAGGGAGGCATGATGGTTTCGAGCTCGAGGGGGGCCCGCAGGTCATTCAACCAATCATATATGCTTCCTATGGTCCGACAATACTATTATCCCCATCAAGATGCTGCTTATTTTGTGGCACCACCTCCCTATGCGGTGTTGAATGTGCAACCTTACACGCCACCACAACTTTATACATAAAATTGAGCTGCACCTCCCAAAAATGCCCGTCCCTACCAAGCTCCATATAATCCCCAACAAAATATTTCCCAATATAATCCTCGCCCAAGAGAGCCCCTTAGAAGGAATCAGTTCACCCCTATTGGTGAATCATACTCTATCTTGTTCCAAAAGCTAGTTAGGCTAAGTCTGCTACAGCCAGTGGCCCCGAACCGGCCGAACCCCGAGTCCCCCTTGCACCGAGCTGATGCTAGATGTGAATACCACTCCGGAGCAGTGGGGCATGATACTCAAGATTGTTGGACTCTCAAAAGAGTAGTGGAAGACCTCATCGAGGTCAAGGCAATAGTTCTTCAGGACGAAGAGGCTCATGATGTGACGAACAAAATCCTTGCCTGCTCACACTAATGGGCCAATAGTTGGAATGATCTGTGATGATGGAGAATTTGATTCAGTGCCATTGCAGCCATTGCCAAGACAGAAGAAAAGCCAAAAAACAGTCGCTAAGCCTGAAAAGTTCTTTGTCAGATGGGAGTCTCGATAGCCGGTCTTGCTATCTTTTCTGCGTCCGGATTATTTCAGGGTGTAATCCGGATGTTCTACTTTATTGTCTTACTTTCTGATGTAAACCCTTCTATTTTTAAAAAATAAAAATAAAATAAAATATCAAACTAATTAATACTCATTGTCTAGGAATGTCTCTTTTCTTAATCTTGTCACTTTTCTTATTCTCTTCTCAGTTCTGTTAATGCAGATTTTAAGGACATGGCATGCTTCCGGACTTCATGCCTAGATCATAGAATGCTTTCAGACCCCAAAATGATGAATCAAGAAACAGAATGTTTTGAAGACAAGGCTTGTAAGAAAATACATAGAAAATTGGAACGAAGTTGAGATTCACTCTCTTCGGATCATTGTAGAAGCTGAGATTGAGGATGAAGAAGGGGTCAGAACCCGTTTGGAACAATTGACCATGATCAATGAAAAGCGAATGACCGCAATGGGCAGTTGTACCAACAAAGAACGACTCGTGCTTATAATAAGAAAGTGAGGCCCAGAAAATTTAAAGTGGGCCAGCTCGTTCTAAGACGTATTCTCCCACATCATGAAGAAGCTAAAGAAAAATTTGCTCCAAATTAGAAAGGTCCGTATATCATAAGAAAATTGCCAAAGGGAACGTTGTATTTGGGAGATATCGGGGGAAATGATCCCGAGACAACTGTCAATGCAGATGCAGTCAAGAGGTATTATGTTTGACCCCCTTTTCACAACACTAACATTCTCTCATGGGATGATGAAGGCTTTCATTCTCGCTACCCAAATACTATTAACCCTTTGCAAACCCTTTGATCCGATTACCTTTCTTTGACTACCCTCTTTGGAACTTGAAAGCGTTATTGAAAAAAAAAGATACAAAAGAAAATAAAATGAAAAATGAAAAACAAAAAAAAAAAAAAAAGAAGAAAAGAAAAACAAAGAGAAAAAAAAGAGAAAGAAAAAGCAAAAGAAAACCAAAAACAAAGTTCGTTTGAACTACGTTTGACTTGATTCCGAAAGGATACGTAGGAAGCCTCTCTCAGGGGGTTCAGTCACACCGAAATAAAAATTCACATTCCCCAAAAGTTGAAACTGGGGCAGATGTTACGATGGTTCAGCGACAGCTTCGCTTGAAAGGTTCCAAAGCTGTAATTCAATCCAAAATCTTTTGTACCCAAATCCTTTTCAAGACCTTCCGATCAATCAACGAGAATGTCCAAAGAATTGGAGGATACAGTCACTTGGGTCTAAAGTAACCGAAATGAGAGAAATAAAATGAGAGAGTGTTATTGTTGAAAACCTTCACGGCCACCATAGGGCGGCGACAAGCAGAGAAAATGAAAATGAGAGAGTCTTGAAGTGAAAACCTGCAAAAGGCACTATAAGGCGACGGTGAGAAGAGAAATGAGAGAGGTTAGCTGTGAAAACTCGCAAAGGGCACTACTGATCGAAAAGAGGATATTCACAGCCATTGACATCCACACAGTCCTAGGCAAGGTTTCTCGGTTACGGGGCAAGAGTTGTGGTGAATTGCTGAAAGTCGGACGATTTACACAGATCAAACATCCAGTCCAAAAGACATTTCATGTTTATTGAAGTCCGCATGCACTCCAGATAAGTCTCTTTTTCATTTCCCTAGAAGGGATGCCTCTTGTCTAAACTCATTGTCTATTCCATTGTTTGTTTTTCTTTAAATCCCTTTCGGCCTATCTCTGTTCCAAAACAAAGGCAAAGAAGGTATAACAAGACTTAGTTACAGGGTTCTCATTCGATACAAACTAACGTGTAAAAAAGGCACCCAACCTTGGCAGGGGCATCAAGTTAATCCTAACTGGCCATGGTGGCTGATGCTTTGAAATCAAGACTCTCGAAAAAAAGAAGTCAAATTGAAGTACCTATAAGGGCGAAAGTGAAGTTGAAAGGTTGAGTCCCCTGTGACTAACCTATCTTGGTAAGGCTGAAAAGCTCAACACGTCCAAGTGATTTGAAGTTAAAACTAGAAGAAAGAAATGCCCATAAAGGCGAGATAAAACTGAAAAAGGGTATGTCCCACGCGACCGACCGTCATGGTAAATTTTGGAAAAGCAAAGGTTCTCCGGGGCCAGAAATGCAATTGATATCCAGGAAACAACTAATTGCAGTTTGAAGTTGTCATCAATGATCCGCAAATATCAAGTGATTGAAACGCGCAAGGCTACAAAACCAACCACCGTTTCAAACTGACAAATTGTTCTTTGTTAGAAAAATAGAAACAGGTGCAACCCAAAGCCAACCTCGCGAGAAGCAGGTGCTCCCAAAAGAAAACTGCGTGGGAGCTAGAAACAGCTTTGCAATAGCAACAACTCCAAAAGGGAAGTCTTCTCCAAATCCTTTCCCGCATTTTATATATATAAAAAAAATGATGAAACTGAAAAGAAAGAAAAGAAAGAAAATTCAAAATCATGGTAGTATAGGATCTCTAATCCCTAACTGCATTTTCCAACATAGGGTTTCCACTCCCTAGTTGATTTTATTTTAGACATAGGGTCTCCACTCCCTAGTCTCTTTTTCCAACATAGGTTCTCCACTCCTTAGTTGATGATATTTCAGACATAGGGTTTTCACTCCCTGGTCTCTTTTCCAACATAGGGTCTTCACTCCCTAGTTGATGATATTTCAGACATAGGGTCTCCACTCCCTAGTCCCTTTTTCAACATAGGGTCTCCACTCCCTAGTTGATTTTATTTTAGACATAGGGTCTCCACTCCCTAGTCTTCTTTTCCAACATAGGGTCTCCACTCCCTAGTTGATTTTATTTTGGACATAGGGTCTCCACTCCATAGTCTTCTTTTCTAACATAGGGTCTCAACTCCTTAGTTGGGGCATCATTTTAACAATCAGAGAATGCCATTCCCAAAGAATCAAGTTTTCACCGAGTATACTATTCCCGACCTTTATTGCTTTCAATAATGAATAGAGTTTGGTCACAAATAAGTCACGAAATTTTTCCTAGTGAAAACTGGGGTAGAAAATTTTTCGTTCATTTGTTTATTTTAGTGTCTGAGCAGGTTTTACCTCGAGGCACAGGGTTTGAGATGACCAGAAGAAGAAGTTTCAACCAAAAATAAGAAAGAAAATAAAAGAGTTGAGTCCAAATGCAGAAGCAGATAAAAGACGTGGAACGTCAAGACATGACTAAAGTCACGAGCATTGCAATCCCTACTTTGGTAAAAAAAAAACAAAGCTTTAGAAGAATGAATTAGCACCTGCAGCCAACAAGCATCAAGATTCAGATCAAAGTCTACGTGAAGAACCAGTCAAGACTCAAGATCAAGCTTCAAAAAACTTATAGATAGGAATTTTGTAACTCATAGCTGATAGGCTTGTTTAGTTTCTTTTCATTTTGATTTTGGTGTAATTAAGAGTTCAGCAAGCAGTAACAGTAGTAACAACAGTGAGATCACAGCTTTTCGGTAGTCCCATCTACCAAAACTTCCAGAACTACACTAACCTGATTCCTTTATAGCCAAGGATATGTAGGCAACCTTTGAAGCAAGGTTCGGTCAAACATTTTTCTAAATGCTTCACACGGAGTATCAAACGGCCAAAAATTGCTCGCTTTATCTTTGCCTGAAAACTTTTTATTTTCTCGAGCAAAGAGGGGCAGCTGAAAGCACGTAATTTTTGCCCTACGAAAATATTCCTACAAAATAAATGCAATTAAAAGCAATGTGGCTATTTCCGCAAAGATTTAGAGAAAGAAAGAAGAGGCTATTAAGCTAAATCGAATCGGGCCACTGTTCTATAAGCCCAACTTCTGGTCGGTTCGAAACCCATCTCGATCCTCCCTCGAACGAACCCTAAAGACGCCTTTAGCCCTCGATCGCCCCTCAATCCCACGGTTCAAAACCCATCTCGACCTTCCCCCTCGAACAAACCCCAGAGACGCCCTTCATCTCTCCTGCCCTCGATCCCAACCATTGCTCGCCCCCCATTCGACGGTGCGAAACCCATCTCGACCCTCCCCTCAAACAAACCCCAAAGACGCCCTTCGTCTCTCCTGCCCTCGATCCTAGCCATTGCTCGCCTCGATTCGATGGTTCGAAACCCATCTCGACCCTCCCCTCGAACAAACCTTAGAGACGCCCCTCATCTCCCTCGTCCTCGATCTTAGCCATTGATCGCCCCTCGACCCAACGGCTCGATATTCGTCTCTCACCTCGATCCAAAGGTTTCTGGTCGAAATGGAAACCGGCCTTAGTTGATACGCAGACCTATTAGTCTCAATTTTGTAAGTTTATACTTAGGCGGGTTAATGGGGTTGTATTTGAAAAGATATTTAAACTCTAGGGGGACTTAGTAGTAAAAATAAAAGAAGAGGGCTCGAAAAAGAAAGATTTAACCGCCAAACAGTGCAGCTGGCATTTTTCAGGTACAAAATATTCCCTCCCCTCTGACAATCCCGACTTCACGCTGACATATTCTTTCCCCTCATTAGATTCTCTCTCAGCATTCAGCATATATACAGAGAGAAGGGATAGGGAAAAAAAAGACAGAGAGAATACAGAGGGAGGAGAAAGGAGGCAGGGATACACATGAATTCTCTGAAAAGTTCAGGAGTTTCTCTTTATTTTTTACACTGATTTCAGAAAGATAACACTTTGAAAATTCCATCAAGGTTTTCACAAGTTGTTCCTCTGTTTTGATTTACTATTCAACTTTTGTTTTCTTCAATACTGCATAGAGCTATTGGAAAAATCTGTTGTTGTCACTCTGCTGGTTTAGTCAAGACTTGAGGTTGTTCTTCTGTTTCCTGTTGCTGATCCTGTTGAGCTCACTCGTTAGTTATTTTTCTTAGCCTCTACTTGGCTAGTTCCAATTCATCTATAAGTAGATAGATATGTAAAGATTTCGCCTGTAATTCTTCTTTGAGATACATAATATGATAAGTAAATTTCACGATCATGCCTACCTTTATGAGCTTATAATATTCTTTGCAAGTTTCTATTTGTATTGTTCTATTAACGTCACTGTCTGATTTGGGCTAAAACTTAAACTGTAATTGCTTGTTGTTTCGAAAACTCTATCTGCTGCTCCACTGCTCGGTCATTACTTTTTGGTTATGTTTAAATGCTATAGTGAGTGAAGGTTACTCAGCCTTTAATCTGGACCTTAGCTCGGTAGTCGTCCAGTTAAGCAGTCGTGTTTTGAGGGAAATCATGAAGCTAAAGTCAGTCAGTCCTCGAGCTCGATCATTCATTGATCAAATTCGAGGATTCAAATAATCTACGCAGAAGTGTAGGCGGTATGGCTTCGATCTGTAGCCCATAGTCCTCAAGCTCGATCACCGGTTGATCAAATTTGAGGATTGAAAATCCCATGCAGAAGTGTATATGATTTGGCTTTGATCAGGAGCCCATCATCACTTCAGTTGGCCCCCTAAAGGAATTTGGTAGGGGCCATCGACACCAATTAGTTAAACCGAGGCTAGCAAATTAAAACCGAGGCTAGCAGATTAACCGAGGCTAGCAGATTAAAATCGAGGCCAGCAGATTAAACAGGGGCCAGTAGATCAAACCGAGGCCGGCAGATACTTTGAAGGCCTCACGTGTAGCCCAAACAGGCTCGCTCTCGGTCGGCCCCAACATAATAAAAATTAACCTAGGTTTAGAATTATAATTCTTCCAATTTGATTTAGCGAATGAATCTGCCAAAAATACCAAGGTTGACCCTGCAAAGAATTTTTGCAATTTTTGGCCTTACAGTGAATTACCCAGCTAATTAGAAAAAATGTAGTTCTCAAATGTCGTAGTTCGCTTAGGTGCATTTAAATAAGTCATCATGACTGTGGATTCGATTCCCGTGACATAGTCATGATGCATAAACTCAAATACGAGTGTGCAACACTGCGACTTGTGTAAATAAGTTCCATAATTGTTTAAGAAGAATCAAAAGCAGTGTAAAAGCGGTAATGCACAAAAGGTTTTAAAACGTGTAATAAATCAAATAATTAGGCCAAGTGTTAACTGTTGAGCGACCGTGCTAAAACCACGGAATCCGGGAATGCCTAACACCTTCTCCCGGGTTAACAGAATTCCTTACCCGGTCTTTTATGTTCGTAGACCACAAATAGAGTCAAATTCCTCGATTTGGGATTTTAAAATAAACCGGTGACTTGGAACACCATAATGAATTATTCCAAGTGGCGACTCTGAAAAAATAAATAATCTCATTTCGAATAATATCATTTTAATTGAAAAAACTCCCCTATTCTCTATCCCTCGGGAAAAAGGAGGTGTGACAGTCTCATTGACAGTTCCAAATGTAAAAAACATAAACAGGCTATATTATCAGCAATTAATTGAAATACCACAAACAGTATATAACCTTTAACAAATACTCCAGTATGCTCTTTGCCTATCTTATGAGGACCGAGCAACCTTTTATGTTTAAAGAAGCTTAACCTGCTAGTAATCACTAATTACATTATATAATCAAAAGGCTTTGCAACAATTCAGCATTGATGTGATGTTTTGATTTTAAGAAATACGGAAAAAATATAACCCAGCAGCAGCAGTATTGTTTTATTTTGACAAGTCTATAGCAATAATAGATTGAAACAGCTGAACCAGAGATCTCTATTTGTAAGGTTGAAATTACGTAGGATTCAAGCTCGTTAAATGTGTTTTCAATTGTGATCTCATGGCCAGTGGATTGCCACACGGGACATATCTAATACAATTAAACTTCAATACTAATTTTACCTTATTGGTTGTTTGAGAAAAATGGAGTTTGAGTTGTTAATACAACCTTAATACGGTAGTCTCATTAATGTAAGTAAACAAATATTTGGTGAGTTTTATTAAGAGTCTCTATCCTGCTTATATAAAACGTCTTTGGCTCCATCTTTTATATATGTAACGATAGGAAATAAGCTAGAGGATTCTTTGGTTCATTAATTCATCTATAATCGCGTATAATTTATATATACTAGAAAAAAAAGGTAAATAATAAATCAAGTCGGCCATTTGTGTAAAAGATTATAATCTATCCAATTTAAAAGTCTAAAATCCCAAAAGCACTAGTAGCCCAGTCGGGCAAACCGATTTCCATAAAAACAGCAGAACATCATTTATAAACAAATAAACCTCAGCCGTTAGATTGACATTTAATCCGAAGGAGGTTTGAACGGGAGATCCACTGAAGGAAGTATAGACTATTTAATAGAAGAATTAATTCAAATCGCCGTTCACCCAATCACCTAAATTAAAAAAGTCAGTGAAGGTATAATATATATGTGTGTATATATATATATATACACACACACATATAATTTTTGTATTATGTGTGTTCAATTATGTATAATCTATGTATATAGTTAAAAAAATAAAATAAACAATGAATGTGATTGACTATTTATGTAAAGATGTGTGTTGGGTGTTCATTGGGGTTATTGGGCTATGCGAAAATAGTGAAGTAATAAATCTTCAATTCTTCTTATTTTTGGGTAGCCTAAATACCTCAATGATCTTTTAGTATAAAATACTCTATAACATCTTTCACCCCCTAACCAATGATTAGCATGTTGTTCTGAAGTTTGTATATTTGGGTTGAAAGGCATGTTTTGTTAACTACTACTTCTTCCATTTTAATTTATGTGTATTAGTTTGATTAAATATAAAGTTTCAGAAAAATAAAAAAAACTTTTAAATATTATGATTTTAAATTAAAAATGTATGTAATGTATTAAAATGCCATTAATTTTTTTGGTCTTAAATATCTCATATGAAATATTAGAGTTGAGGAGTTATTAAATATAATAAAGTAAGACATAAATTAAAAACCTTCTAGTACGAGAAGGATACTTGGGTGTTCATTGGGTTATTTGGGGTAATGCCAAAATAGCTAGGAAATGAAAAATTTGCTTGTACATTTCCTTGCTACTTTAGCATAACTTTGAATAACCTCAATGTCCTTTCACTATTAAATATAAAAAAATAGAACATTTCTCGGTGAAGTTGAAGGCTATTGGCCGCTTTAATCTCGTGAATATGTCTACTTCCGTACCTGTAACAAATATTGTTCTACTAGTTGAAACACATTTCGATCTCACGTGATCAACTCTTTGTTTCTAGTCCTGTCTCCTTGTCTGCCTTATAATGTGAACATATACCCAAAGCTATTTATCATGTTTAATCCAATTTGAGTACGGCAAAGATATTCTGTTCAGAAGCTTGTTAAAAATCATAATTTAGGTAATTATTACAGCTTTTTGTTTGATAAATGTGTTTCTTCGACTTACCTGTATTAGTTTTTACATGAGGCTGAATCAGAAAATGGATCTTTATCTTCCTGCATTTTTTACTTATAAAACCATGACATAGGCTCCAACAGAATGTTAGTGCGTTTATAAAATGCATCAGATTTGTTAACCAAGTGTAACAACATTCATGCTTGTCAGTTGGCCGAACTTTTTCAAAGCCAAAGGCACTTTTATTTCATAAGTGAGGCGTTTGGCCAAGTTTATGGAAGAAAACAAAAAAAAAATTTGAACAGAAGCAAAGCAATTATTAAGAAGTGAAAAAATTAATTTCTTTCCAAAGGCACTTATTTGAAAAATACTTTTTGAAAAAAATATACTTAAAAATACTTTTAAAAAAATTTGATCAAATACTAATTGATGATAAAAAATGATTTTCGGATTGATTAGCCAAATACAAACTTCTAACCAAAAATACTTCTTTGAAAATCGCTTTTGAAAAAAAAAAAAAATTCTCAAAATAAGCCAATTTTACAAGTTTTGTCAAATCGGCAATTTATATGAAGTCATACTCCTTAGAAGGTTTGAAAACTAATGTATTTTGTTCTTATATCTATCACTGGTCGTATGGGTTTTACTTGATATTCTGAATCTATATGAATATAGAAAAGCATGCTGTAGCTAGTTATAAGTTATAGACATACTATTTTATCCTATCGAATATAGTATCTCTATATAATAAAGACAATCTTTTTATTAAGATTCCGTGAATTTATCCATGGCTTAGGTCCCTTCTGTTTTGTGCTCATTAAAATAGGATATATCCATTATTAACTAAAGTAGATACTAAACAACCCAGCTAAAAGCAGACTCTAATACCACCTGTTGTCAATTATACACAAAGCTATCGCAACAATCAATAAACAAAACAAATTCAGGGGCAAATATACCCTGTAACACCAGGTTCAATTGAACAAATTCAGGGGTACCCTATAACACGCAGTTAAATTTCAATATCATCTGACCAAATAACAAATATAAGACATAATTTAATTCAAATAAAGTACCTAACATGTAAGCCATGTTAAAGTCTCCTAAGGAGATGTAATTAATGAAAAAGATCAGCAATGAGAACTATCTTGTACTGAAAATTATGCACCGAAAATCACACACACCAACTAATTGTGCACCAATTGCTACCTCTGAAGCAAATAGATATTCATATATAGGAAAAAGAAAAGTAGAAAAGATAGGTATAGGGTTGCTCATATTCTATGGGTGTAAAAGAGTCTGTCATGCCGCGGCAACAGCATTCAGTACGAGGAATTATTTTATAATCATCGCAACTGTCACGCCCGCCCGGCGGGTCCGCGACACGGACACCGGACCCTGTTTGCAGAGTACCGGCGAATCCTTCGTCACCGTTAACTCATTTACTTTCTTTTACTTATTATTTCAAACAAAAGATCATTAAATTGAACTACCACCGGAGATACACTCCGTGCACATGCATATACATATACAAATCTGGGGAAGTGTATTATCATGTTTTAGACATAAGGTTTACAAACATACATACCCAACATTTGTCCACATATGACTGACATTGTCCAATGAGCCTCTATGAGAATAAACACAAAACATCCTATGTCGGAACAGGGCCACGACATGCCCAAAATGTCTCTAACATAAGCATATCAAAATGTAGCAAGTCCGAAGGATGAATCTTGCTAGTGTCTGCTGGACTGATAGTCTACTGTGGTGGGGGAGCTCCGTCAATCAATCTATTGGGACCTGCAGCACGATATGCAGCGTCCACAAAGTAAAGGACGTCAGTACGGAAAATGTACTGAGTATGTAAGACATGAAACACAATATATGAGCAGTAATATAGACATCAGGATAGAAACATATAACTCGTAACAAGGAATTGCCTCTGAGGGCGGCTAACCATAACACGTAGTAATATTCGTGTCTAATTACATGCTTCCATTTCGTCATTGTTATACTGCCTATTTCCATCATTACAGCATTATACTATTACCTTTGCGAGTTTGCCATTTCAAATACATTCACATCACCGGTTGCGTTACGTAATAGTTACCTTAACCCGCTATCTGCGCGACTGTGGGCTTGTCATTCTCATATACATTTAATGTTACCGAAATCGTTTACATAACCGTTACCTCATACAATCACACACATGCCTCCATGGGCTCATAATCATACCCGGCCATTTCTGGACTCGGTCATAACTACCCGACCCTTACTAGGCTCGGTAATAACATATGCCTCTGTGGGCTTTATCGTTATCTTCCCAACTGATCAGTGGTGATTGCCCATCCGAATCTAGTTCGGCCTGGTGTTTATATAATTGCACAATAGGTGCCTGCCCGGCCGACATATAGAACGGCTCGGTGTATAACTGCCCGTCCGGCTTTAGCTCGGCCCGATGTAATAAAACATATACTTCTATATATAGTTGCACACTAGGTGCCAGCCCGACCGACGTATAGAACGGTCCGGTGTATAAAACAACTATTGCGTGCTGGACTTATTTAATCACTTCTTCATTAGTAGCAATGCTTATATCATCTATGGATTACTTTTTACATACACATCACCACCCAAATCACATACGCCTCCAAGGGCTCATCGTCACTATCTCGTAGTATGCCTTACCCGGCCGTACCCGGCTCGTTCATAATATATGCCTCTGTGGGCTCATACCCGGCCTTTATCAGGCGCGGTCACAACATACCCGGCCTTCGTTAGGCGCGGTCGTACGAATTTAATCATACACACATACACAAACACACGTAATACATTGCAAGCTTACTTATGACCCGTGTTCTCGACTTGTTACATTTATTATCCCTTCTTTCTCATGTAATTAAGAATACCCTTTTTAACGATATAGTTATAGGACTCAAAGACTTCCATCAACATTATTATCATGACGCAAGAATAATCATTCCATAGAGGGAAACACAACATAAGCAATACTAGCTTCTAAGAAGATAATGTTCTTTGGGGCTCATTCGAGGCATTGTATTCAATAGGAATCGTGCAAAAGAAAGAATGGTATAGTCTTACATACCTGGTATAAATCGCACCAGCTCTCAAGCCACGAAATTGCTACAATTCTTTAATCTACAATTAAAGAATAACTTAATGGTTACTCACTACGCGTGATGGCTATCATTAATCGAAATCCCCTGAATTCACATGGTGCTCCTCTACACCCTTCATCCCTTAAACCATATTAAAGTGCATTTACAGCACATGCAACCTATTTACAACCCACAATATTCATGACCCATCTGGTTTGACTCCACCTATTTTGATTTCATGGCTTCTAGTCATACTGTCATTAGTTCTTACGGACATGCAACCACCTATCATGGATGTTTAAGGGGAAAACCACATGAAAGGGAGTAGTAACTTACCTCGCATGCGAATTATTCAACCTTCTTCTTCTATTCTTCAACTTCTAGGTCTTTGCCTTCAACGTGGGTTTGTAAGAAAGGGAATTTCAGCTAGGGTTTCCCTTAGTTCTTCAATTCCTTGCTTACCTTCTTCAATTTAGTGTTTGTAAGAGAGAAATTTGGTTGCCTTGTCGTGTGAGCTTGAGAGAAGTCTTTGGGGGTTTTCTGCTATGTTTTAGACTTAGAAAAATGAAGAAGGGACGGGTCTTGGGTCCCTTTTATAGGCCTAGGTGTAAGTGACACACGGACCTGAAAACTGTCAGAAATGCGATCGCATACCCGCCGCAGATAGGGTATGCGGTCCGCATTTTGGTCGCAGATCTCACCTTAAAAATCTGTCGCACTATGCGACGCAGAAGGGGCCAGAATGCGATTTGCATTTCCAAAATGCGATCGCATTCTGGTCGCATTTTGGACATTGGTTTAGCCCAGTTTTCTGCCTCATTCTGCGATGGGGGTATCAAATCTGCGGTCCGCATTCTCATTCTGCGGTCCGCATACTGGTCGCATTTCGGACAAAATCTCAGCCCAGAACTCTGTTCCACTCTGCGATAGAGCATGTCAGTTCTGCGGTCCGCATTTGTGTTATGCGGTCCGCATTTTGACCACATTCTGACACTTTTGTTCTTTTCTTAACTTTAAACCATTTTTCGGGTTCTTGGTCCCTTTTACGTAAACTATTCTTCGGCATAATTAAATGTACGTATTTTACGGGTTGTAACACTCTCTCACCCTTAGGAACATTCGTCCCCGAATGTATGGATCTATGAAAGGTAATATTACTGGGGGAGGGGTTTTAGCTTTTATAGGCTTCGTTCGGACGCCACAATCCCAGCATTAAATGAAAGGTAATTAGGAGCTTCTGATTTACCTCATGGAAACGTTTCTCCCTCCAATGCGTTCTGCATCCCCTTGGCATTTTCACTATCATCTACCTTCCGGAACAGGTACGGGTATCTAGTTTTCATCTCTTCTTCCGCTTCCCATGCATACAAGGTAATAGATATAACCTTTGAAGGTCATCTTTCTTGCCTTACGGTAGGGAATAAACCTACCTTTCGGTGTAACGACATTCCCCTCTCATTCAAGGATAGGTTCACTAGGAAATTGAAATCTGACTATCTCTGTATGACAGTCAACACTTGCATAGCGTGATGCCAACCAATCCATCCCCCTTACCACATCGAAATCGATAATTTCTAACTTAATTAAATCAGCCGAGGTTTGACGACTAGATATCGTCATAGTGCAACCTCTATCTACTCTTCTAGCAATCACAGAATCTCCGGTTGGAGTAGACACCACAAAGGGTTTGCTTATTAACTCAGGTACGATGTCAAACTTATCAGCCACAAGGGGTGTAACATAGGATACGGTAGATCCGGAAGCAATCAATGTACACACATCGTAAGAAAGCACTGATAATATACCTGTAACAACATCCGGAGATGACTCAAGGTCCTGTCGACCTGCTAGATAGTATATTCTATTTTGAACATTGCTCGGGCCCGGAATTGCACCGCTGCCTCTGCCACGAACTGCTGGCTGCTGAGGACCCCGTGCTGGAGGTCGAATGGATAAGGAAGAACCAGACACAGATCCGGTCTGCTGGGCCATACCACTTCCCCCTTTGTAAGGGCATTCCCGCATCATGTGACCAGGTTGTCCGCAGGAATAGCATACATCGAAACCTTGACGGCATATTCCCGAATGGGCCATGCCGTACTGTTCACAACGTGGTGGTGGGGGTTGCATCTGACTAGTAGCCCTATAATATGGCGAGCCTGATGCTCGCGAGTTCTGAAACTGTCGAGGGGCACTAGATACAGGCGGTGCCGAGTTCCTCGAGAATGGGGCCTTACACTACTCTTAGAATCACCAGAGTACTCTGCCACTCTTGACCTCTTAGGCTGGTCCCTATCCTGCTCTCTATCTACCCTTTGTTGGCACTTACGATCCTCTAACGTCTGGGCATAAGCCTGAATACGAGAAATATCCATGCCCTCTATCAAGGATGCCGTAGTGCATTCATTTATCAAGTGTGGTCCCAATCCATTCACAAACAGATGGACCCTATCGCCCATTTCGGCTACCATGTGGGGAGCATACCTCGCTAAGGAGTCAAACTGCATGTTGTACTCTCGCACGCTCATATTACCTTGTTTAAGGTTCAAGAATCTGTCAGCTCTGGCCCGTCGTACCTCAATGGGTTGGTAATGACGAAGAAATGCTTCAGAAAATTCATTCCACACAGGTGGGGGAGCATTTGGACCCCTAGATCTCTCCCAACTATCATACCAGGAGACTGCTAAATCTCGTAACCGATAAGAAGTCAACTCTACTGCCTTTGTATCACTAGCATGCATAACCCGCAGTGTGCGGTGAATCTGATCAATAAAAGCTTGCGGGTCCTCCTTGGGATTTGACCCAGTAAACACCGGAGGATCTAGGTTAATAAATACACGGACTCTGGTACTACCTGGTTTATCAACTTCACCAGTATTCTGCCTCTGAGTCTGTGAAGCTACTATACTAGTCAACAATTGGACCGCAGTTCGCAAGTCCTGGTCTGTAGCATTGGAAGAAGGGGCTGGGGAAGCTGGGCGGCTTCTGATATTTTCTGGGGGAGGAGGAGTAGATGAAGTCTGAGAAGGTGTTTCACTTTGGCCTTCCATCATATGGGGCAGTCGACTGGTCCCCTCTCCGGCATTTATATCAAGCCGTCCACTATTAACTTGCTTTCCAGTCGAAGGCATCGCTGTAGGAAAACAAGGCAATCATTAGAGATGAACACTTACGACTTAGCTCTAAGCACGATCTAGATTCAGAAAGAAGGTAACATTCCTAAATGCCAGGTAGCATCCTGATTATAAAATGTGGCGCGCTACACACCCATAATCAAGACTCTACTAGACACGGCTCATAGACAATCCTAGGACACGACCTTGCTCTGATACCACTTTCTGTCACGCCCCGCCCGGCGGGCCCGCGACACGGGCACCGGACCCTGCTTGCAGAGTACCGGCGAACCCTTCGTCACCGTTAACTCATTTACTTTCTTTTACTTATTATTTCAAACAAAAGATCATTAAACTGAACTACCACCGGAGACACACTCCGTGCACATGCATATACATACACAAATCCGGGGAAGCGTATTATCATGTTTTAGACATAAGGTTTACAAACATACATACCCAACATTTGTCCACATACGACTGACATTGTCTAATGAGCCTCTATGAGAATAAACACAAAATATCCTATGTCGGAACAGGGCCCCGACATGCCCAAAATGTCTCTAATATAAGCATACCAAAATGTAGCAAGTCCGAAGGATGAATCTTGCTAGTGTCTGCTGGACTGGTAGTCTACTGTGGTGAGGGAGCTCCGTCAATCAATCTATTGGGACCTGTAACACGATATGCAGCTTCCACAAAGTAAAGGACGTCAGTACAGAAAATGTACTGAGTATGTAAGACATGAACACAATATATCAGCAGTAATATAGACATCAGGATAGAAACATATAACTCGTAACAAGGAATTGCCTCTGAGGGCGGCTAACCATAACACGTAATAATATTCGTGTCTAATTACATGCTTCCATTTCGTCGTTGTTATACTGCCTATTTCCATCATTACAACATTATACTATTACCTTTGCGAGTTTTCCATTTCAAATACATTCACATCACCGGGTGCATTACGTAATAGTTACCTTAACCCGCTATCTGCGCCACTGTGGGCTTGTCATTCTCATATACATTTAATGTTACCGAAATCGTTTACATAACCGTTACCTCATACAATCACACACATGCCTCCATGGGCTCATAATCATACCCGGCCATTTCTGGACTCGGTCATAACTACCCGGCCCTTACAAGGCTCGGTCATAACATATGCCTCTGTGGGCTTTATCGTTATCTTCCCAACTGATCAGTGGTGACTGCCCATCCGAATCTAGTTAGGCCCGGTGTTTATATATTGCACAATAGGTGCCTGCCCGGCCGACGTATGGAACGGCTCGGTGTATAACTGCCCGTTCGGCTTTAGCTCGGCCCGGTGTAATAAAACATATACTTCTATATATAGTTGCACACTAGATGCCTGCCCGGCCGACGTATAGAACGGTCCGGTGTATAAAGCAACTATTGCGTGCTGGACTTATTTAATCACTTCTTCATTAGTAGCAATGCTTGTATCATCTATGGATTACTTTTTACATACACATCACCACCCAAATCACATACGCCTCCAAGGGCTCATCGTCACTATCTCGTAGTATGCCTTACCCGGCCGTACCCGGCTCGGTCATAATATATGCCTCTGTGGGCTCATACCCGGCCTTTATCAGGCGCGGTCACAACATACCCGGCCTTCGTTAGGCGCGGTCGTACGAATTTAATCATACACACATACACAAACACACGTAATACATTGCAAGCTTACTTATGACCTGTGTTCTCGACTTGTTACATTTATTATCCCTTCTTTCTCATGTAATTAAGAATACCCTTTTTAACGATATAGTTATAGGATTCAAAGACTTCCATCAACATTATTATTATAACGCAAGAATAATCATTCCATAGAGGGAAACACAACATAAGCAATACTAGCTTCTAAGAATAGAATGTTCTTTGGGGCTCATTTGAGGCATTGTATTCAATAGGAATCGTGCAAAAGAAAGAACGGTATAGTTTTACATACCTGGTATAAATCGCACCGGCTCTCAAGCCACGAAATTGCTACAATTCTTTAATCTACAATTAAAGAATAGCTTAATGGTTACTCACNTAGTCTACTGTGGTGAGGGAGCTCCGTCAATCAATCTATTGGGACCTGTAACACGATATGCAGCTTCCACAAAGTAAAGGACGTCAGTACGGAAAATGTACTGAGTATGTAAGACAGAAAACATAATGTAAGAACAACAGTATAAGCATTAGGATAAGAAATACATGACCTGTACCATCTGTATGCCTCTGAGGGCGGTTAACCATAGCATACTGGTGAGACTTATGCATTTACGTGCAACCTTTCTAACATTATCATATTCATACTCGTGTACATTATCATTATCCACATCTTATACATACGCCTCCGTAGGCTTTCCAATTTCATATAAGTTATTGCTACTACATACATCACATAGTCATTACTTTAAACAATTACATAACATACGCCCATGCAGGATCGTAATCAATAAACATGCCTCTGTGAGCTTTATCGTTATCTTCCCAACTGATCAGTGGTGACTGCCCATCCGAATCTAGTTAGGCCCGGTGTTTATATATTGCACAATAGGTGCCTGCCCGGCCGACATATAGAACGGCTCGGTGTATAACTGCCCGTCCGGCTTTAGCTCGGCCCGATGTAATAAAACATATACTTCTATATATAGTTGCACACTAGGTGCCAGCCCGACCGACGTATAGAACGGTCCGGTGTATAAAACAACTATTGCGTGCTGGACTTATTTAATCACTTCTTCATTAGTAGCAATGCTTATATCATCTATGGATTACTTTTTACATACACATCACCACCCAAATCACATACGCCTCCAAGGGCTCATCGTCACTATCTCGTAGTATGCCTTACCCGGCCGTACCCGGCTCGGTCATAATATATGCCTCTGTGGGCTCATACCCGGCCTTCGTTAGGCGCGGTCGTACGAATTTAATCATACACACATACACAAACACACGTAATACATTGCAAGCTTACTTATGACCTGTGTTCTCGACTTGTTACATTTATTATCCCTTCTTTCTCATGTAATTAAGAATACCCTTTTTAACGATATAGTTATAGGATTCAAAGACTTCCATCAACATTATTATTATAACGCAAGAATAATCATTCCATAGAGGGAAACACAACATAAGCAATACTAGCTTCTAAGAATAGAATGTTCTTTGGGGCTCATTTGAGGCATTGTATTCAATAGGAATCGTGCAAAAGAAAGAACGGTATAGTTTTACATACCTGGTATAAATCGCACCGGCTCTCAAGCCACGAAATTGCTACAATTCTTTAATCTACAATTAAAGAATAGCTTAATGGTTACTCACTACGCGTGATGGCTATCATTAACCGAAATCCCCTAAATTCACATGGTGCTCCTCTACACCCTTCATCCCTTAAACCCTATTAAAGTGCATTTACAGCACATGCAACCTATTTACAACCCACAATATTTATGACCCATCTGGTTTGACTCCACCTATTTTGATTTCATGGCTTCTAGTCATACTATCATAAGTTCTTACGGACATGCAACCACCTATCATGGATGTTTAAGGGGAAAACCACATGAAAGGGAGTAGTAACTTACCTCGCATGCGAATTATTCAACCTTCTTCTTCTATTCTTCAACTTCTAGGTCTTTGCCTTCAATGTGGGTTTGTAAGAAAGGAAATTTCAGCTAGGGTTTCCCTTAGTTCTTCAATTCCTTGCTTACCTTCTTCAATTTAGTGTTTGTAAGAGAGAAATTTGGTTGCCTTGTCGTGTGAGCTTGAGAGAAGTCTTTGGCTATTTTCTGCTATGTTTTAGACTTAGAAAAATGAAAAAGGGACGGGTCTTGGGTCCCTTTTATAGGCCTAGGTGTAAGTGACACACGGACCTGAAAACTATCAAAAATGCGATCGCATACCCGCCGCAGACAGGGTATGCGGTCCGCATTTTTGTTGCATATCTCACCTTAAAAATCTGTCGCACTATGCGACGCAGAAGGGGCCAGAATGCGGTTTGCATTTCCAAAATGCGATCGCATTCTGGTCGCATTTTGGACATTGGTTTAGCCTAGTTTTCTGACTCATTCTGCGATGGGGGTATCAAATCTGCGGTCCACATTCTCATTCTGCGGTCCGCATACTAGTCGCATTTCGGACAAAATCTCAGCCCAGAACTCTGTTCCACTCTGCGATGGAGCATGTCAGTTCTGCGGTCCACATTTTGACCGCATTCTGACACTTTTGTTATTTTCTTAACTTTAAACCATTTTCCGGGTTCTTGGTCCCTTTTATGTAAACTATTATTCGGCATAATTAAATGTACGTATTTTATGGGTTGTAACAGCAACCCCAACCTTTTGTTTTTTCAAGCCATGAAAATACATCGAAACCAATTAACCAAAGAAAAAAAGCATCAGAAAAATAAGAAATTCAATCGAAGAAATGAGACACAAAGAGGTGTTTAGTTGTGAATATTACGGCGATTTATTGGCATTTATAGACGAAGAACGGTGATGAAGTGACGGCTTCACAAAAACCCTTAAAACCCTAAAACTCGTGCATTCTCAAGGCCCAGCTAGTAAGTTTATGGGGTTTTCCCTTTTTGGGCTTCAATCAAGGAGAGGTTATTCATCTTGGCCCATATTTACAATTTGATTGACATCCTCAATACATATGATATTTTAGTCGGAATATGTAGATTATATATTGATTATTCATGGTTATACGCATATTACATATGAATTATATATATAATATTATTTTAATTTAAGTGGTTAAATGGACGACTATTTAGGTTAATTCTGTTACACCTCTATATTATATTAAAAGCATGAAGGTCTTTAGCAAAATATCAATATTCTTTTTTACTCATAAAAATACACTTTATATTGGATAGAATTGTAAAATAAAAAAAAAATCCTAATACTTAAGATCGAAATCAAATAATTTCTTTACAATATAATTCAATGTTTGGTATTTAATTACAGTAGTTTAATTTACATCAATACCTAAATTACCATAATGCATATTCCAGTTAAATAGATGAAAAAGGACTTTTTTTTTTTGGTAAAGAAGAAACTAATATTATTACTATAAAAATTTATTACATAACTTGACTTAACAAAATAGTAATTAGCTACGAAATTCATCTTGTTGCTAATTGATTTATTTTTATAATTTGTCATTAATTCATTACTAAATAGTATTAGCGATATATTTTTATTATTTATATAACTTGGTACATCACTAACTTTTTTATTTTCTGATTGACCTATTTAGAAGACATGGTACCTAGATGATTGTTTTAATATGAAATTAAAATAAAAGAAGGGATATACAATAGAACTGATCTTTAAAAATTAGCTAGATTGTTTTCATGCTTACCTAGGTCAGCTGCTAATTTATTGACTAAATAAGATTAATATTTGTCATTTTTCAGAGCTTATTTTTTTAAAAATTTTATTTTCAAGAGTATATATTTCTTAAAACGTTATACACATTGATATAGGATACACACGCATCGCCTGATCCTAAAGCTAGTAATGAGAAATAGACGAAAAAACAAAAAAAGAAACACAAGCATACTAGTAGTGGGAGATAGGAGTGGGCATAATATCGATCGAACCAGAAAAATCGACCGGACCGACAGTTTCGGTTTATTCGGTTCGGTTTATTCGGTCTATTACGGTTTATGAATATTTAAAGTTTAGTGTTCGGTTCGGTGATCAGTTTTGGTGAAGCAGTTTTTCGGTTAACTGAAAAAATCGAAGTTTATCTTTGCAAAGCCCTTTGGCTTCTTCTATTGTAGTGAAATTTTTCGCCCAACAGATATGATATCCAAGTTGGTTTCCATGATCCTTACCAAGATTTTGTGTCTGTCATGCGGTTGTATAAAACGATCCGCTCAAAAGAGCACCAGATGGAAGGGACCACGAGGGTACCAAATAAATCCCCAAGTTGTTGCAGTATCTCTGATCCATGGAAATTCATGGCACACGAAAAAATGACGCCAAATGAGTTCTTAGAGATATCCAGATCAAACTATAGGTGTTGGTGCCTTGATTCACGGGAAGCAGTGCAAAGGTGATGATGATGCTCTCTTTCCTTGCTGATTAATCCAGCTACATTTAATTAGGATGCTGTTGCAAAAGGTTTTTAGTTAAAGGTTTTTCTATACAATATTTGAAACTTATTTATTAAAATTGTCCTAATTTTGTATATTGCCCCCCTAAACCAAGATTGCCTACAATTTATATACAATCCATTATTAGTGCCTTAAATTAAGGGATTTAGTTACATCTTTTTTCTTTTTTCTCTCCTCCCATCTTTAGTTAAGAACCCTTTACCAAACCGGCTCTAATATTAAAGTGTTAACATAAAAAAAAGTTGGAAAATCTCAGTTAATTATTAGCAAACCATATTGTATTCTTTTTGTCGCGATCCAATTTTCACTATGGGTCGTAATGGCGCCCAATATTACCGTTAGGCTAGCTAACAATGAATTAAACCACATTATTTCTCTTTTATAAGTTTTCAAGTAATTTAAATTCTAGTTAATAGGGAATTAAAGAGTGAAAAATTTAATAAATGAAACGAAGACAACTGAGTGGCAATCATAGTAATATAAGTGCTCCAAAACTATAAAATCTAATAGTGTGTGTGCAAAGACCTGGTGTCACAAGTGTATGAGCAACTAGTAGAACATACAAAACTCTAACTACTGTCCGAAATAAAGTAGACAGAATATAAATATAAAAGAGAGACTCTAGGAGCTGCAAAACGGCTCCGGAAGCATCTCACCACTAGGCTTCGGGATATCTGGGATGCGCGCCGGTAAGACCGCCAGATGCACCTGCCTCAGATCCTGCACGGTTAGTGCAGCGTGAGTACATAAACAACATGTACCCAGTAAGTATCAAGTCTAACCTCGAAGAAATAGTGAAGAGGGGTTGACATCGACACTTACTATGGGCTAATAGTATAGAAATACATAATTTCAAGTGAACATGGGTCATGTAAATAATAATAATAACTCAATAACAAGAAGACAAGTAAATAATCTTTTCACACATGGTAAAGTTCCAAACAAATTTCTATCTTATATAATTTTTGCCTCTCAAGCCACGGAAGGATATCAAATATATATGATTACACTTCGAGTGTTATCACACACGATTATGCCGAGGTCGTACGGCCCGATCCAGAATAATGTGTACTGCCGAGCGTCGAGCAGCATGAGCCATGAATGCATCTATCTACTGCCGAGGCGTTCGGCCTGCTCTACAAGAAGAGAGGATACTTTATAAACAACCGGTTTAAGAACTAATACAAGGCTAATGTACAACGAAACATAATTTTCATTAACGGTCAAGCAACCCGCCAAAACTCAAGTGAGTGAATTCGATCCTTTACAATTTCTCTAACAAGTTCCGATATAATTTAGGCGCTTTAATTAACAAGTAGGGTGCAAACATTACAATTATTTTATGATTCAGGTCCTAAACTACCGGACATAAGCATAGATAGTAGCTATGCATGGACTCTCGTCACCTCGTACGTACGTAACCCCCACAATTAGAAGCAAATAGCAATTTAAAGCACCTATAGGGTAGATTCCCTCTTACAAGGTTAGGCAAGAGACTTACCTCGTCTCAAGGCTCACTTTCCGATCACAATTTCGTTGTAAGGCCTCAACTCGGCGCCAAACAATTCAAAACTAGTCAAATGTTATATAAGTTAATCAATACATATTCAAAAGTTCATATTCTAACTATTAGAGTGCTTAACCAACCCCAATTGAAGGATTCCTAAAATTCATCCCCGGGCCCACGTGCCCGGATTTTATGTAAATTTTTGAAGAAAGTTGTTACTCATAACCTCACGAACTCAAATATGTAATTTTTACTCAATTCCACAACTATTTTCATGGTTAAATCTCATTTTTATCAAAATCTAGGTTTTTCATCTAAACCCATGATTTTCACAATTTTACATATTAAAATCTACTCATAATCTATGTATTAAACTCACATTGTATAGAAATACTTACCTCAAAGTGCTAGGTGAAAACCCCTCTCCAAAAGCTCCAATATCGCCCAAGAGATGAAAGAAAATGAGCCAAAATAGCTTAAGTCCCGCATTAAATGGACCATTCTGCCTCCAGCAATTTCGCATCTGCAGAGGGACGGCCGCTTCTGCGGCTTCGCATCTGCGGAAAATCATCGCAGATGCGGCCCTTGTCCAGTTGGCCTTCTTCCGTATTTGCGGACAGCTGGCCCGCTTCTGGAGAACTGCTTTTGCGATACGAGTGTCGCTCCTGCGGCTTTGGTCGCCTCTGCGGTTGCTTCCATCGCACCTGCGCATTCGCAGGTGTGCGCCGTGTTTCACATCTGCGGTTTTTGGGCTGCCCATGCTGGGCCGCTTCTGCTGCTGCTGGCTCACTTCTGCGAGCTCCCACCTGTGGCTGGCCCTCCATGCACCAGAAGCTGGGTGCTTAATCTATTCACCCAAGGCTAAACGACCTCCGCGCATCGTCCGAATGGCGTCCGAGGTCTTCGAGGCCCCGTCCAAATATACCTATAAGTTTGAAATCATAAAACGGACTCGCTCGCACCCTCGGAACGCGGAAAACAACATTATAATTAAGAATCACAACCCAAAATCAATAGAATCAACTTATGAACTTCAAATTCTTCCAACGTACTCCGAACGCGCCGAAACATATTTAAACTACTCGGAATGACTTCAAATTTTGCGTGCAAGTCTTAAATCACCATACAAAACTATTCTCAGGCTCGAAATCCCAATTGGACCTCGATAACACCAAATCCTACTTCAAACCAAATTTAAAGGACTTTAAAACCTTCAAGGTGCCAACTTCCAATATTAAGCGCCGAAACGCTCCCGGGTCATCCAAACCCTATCCGAAGTTCTGAGGTCGTTTATTCAAAATTTTGACTCAAGTCAAACTTAACCCTTTTTAACCAATCTTAAGGAACCAAAAGTTCCAATTTCAACCCGAACCCTTTTAAATCTCGAACTAACTATCCCCGCTAGTCATAAAAAAGTAAAAGCACATACATCGAGTCTTATTTAGGAGAATGGAGTTCTAGAAAGAAAAATGACCGGTCGGGTCGTTACACCTTTAATCACGAAAAATTGAAAGATCCCAGTAGATTTTTAGCTAATCAAATCGCAATGTTCCTTCAGTCTATATTTCCGTCCACATTCATTGTTTCAAGAAATTATATAAAGCCATCCACATGAAAACTGTCTCAATCACATTACTCAATGCCCATATAATTGTGTCGGAGTTAACAAGACATAGTTGTGTGTCAATGCCGAAATATTCAAATTTGATACATCTATGACAACATATAAACTAAAAATAAATTTTATATAACTAATTATATAGTATACATTATTTCTACCCAATTAAATACAACTACAATATCATACAACTTAAATACAATTTTTATACAAATTTTATACAATATGTCTTTTGTATATTTTGTATCTGATTTATACAGAGTAAAAATAAATTTCATACAACTAATTATATATTATAGAATTTATTTAGAACTTATCTATAGCTTTCATATATTATTTCTACCCAGTTAAATATAATTACAATATCATACAAGTTAAATACAAATTTTATAAAATATGTCTTTTGTATATTTTGTATCTAATTTGTATATATTTTGTATTTGGTGTTTGCTTCTTCCTCTCTAAAATTCGAATCAAAACCTACTCTCTTAATATCATTTTGATACATATCAACAACTTTATGTAAAGAGATAGTATTGATAATTTAAATAATAATTTTATACAATGACTCATACATTATACAACTTTTTTTCAACTTTCATATAACATTCAAATAAAAACAAATATGTAAGTACAACAGAATACAATTTACATACAATTATAATACAACTTTACTACAATTTCGTTAGTTTCAATCTGAAATTCAGCCAAAATCAAGTCTAATCTTCACCAAAACACCTCAAAATTGAGATATAAACTCCAAACAATATTTTCAATTGTTTGCAATAATACCCAATCCAAACAAATAATGATTTTTGAAAACCCAAATTCGATTTCAAAGCTTCAAAGCTTTTTAATGGCTGTCAATGGTGGAGAGTCAAACACCTTCAAAATTTATTAATTGACAATTTTAATTTGAACACCAATTGTGCAACATGGAAATTGCTAAGTTAAAACGATTGAAATCCATTGATGAATTCTATTAAAACTCTATACAACAAGAAAGCATAAAAAAACAGAGAACATCAAATGAAGAAAAATTGGGAAATAACAGAGAAGGAGAGTAGAGAGACGAAGAGAGAGAGAGAGAGAGATGGAGAGAGAGAAAGAGATAGAGAGAGAGAGAGAGAGAGGGAAAGTATAAAGGGATAAGGAAATAACTTATATTCCTTATTCAATTCCTAATATAAAGGGATACTCATTTAAAATTTATTTATATATAGTTGGTAAATTGTATATGACCATGTAATTCAATTGAAACTTGAGTAGGGAAAGTAATAAAGTTTCAAATAGTATATAGGAAAGTAAAAATCCCTTTTAGTTATTGAAATGTTCTACATTAGACCATTTGATTTGAAAGTTCTCACAGCCTATACAAACTCTATGCTATCAGAAATCAAACTTAGAAATATATTCTTTAACAACGTAAACCATCCAAAGGATATGTTAATCTTTTAATCATCCTGTTCCAGCAAGTAGAATCGACCGAACTAAACCGAAAACCAACCGAACCGTAGTTTCAAATACCGAACCAACCGAAATTTATATTGGTTCGGTTATCGGTACACCAAATAACCAACCGAACATCGAACAAACTTGTCACGACCCAAAATCCATTATAGGTCGTGATGGCGCTTAATGCCGCCGTCAGGCAAGCCAACGATGATCGATCCACTTAATTATTCATTTTTATTCCTTTTGAAATCATAATTTCCATTAATTAATTAGTATGAGATAGAATTTACAGGGTGAAATACTAAACATCCAATAGGAACCCCCAAAATCCGGTGTCATAAGTGCATGAGCATCAACTAGGAAGTATGATAAAATACAACATATGTCTGGAATACAAATTAGATAGGAGAATTTACATAACTCTGATGGAGACTCTTTGTGCTGCTGACTCGTTACATGGGATGTAGCTCACCTAAGTCCCCGCAATAGCCGCGCCTCTACGCCCACAAGACCAGTAGACATATATGTACCTGCACAAAATATGCAGCAAGTGTAGCATGAGTATGTAAAACACATGTACCCAGTAAGTATCTAGTCTAATCTTGAAGAAGTAGTAACGATGGGTCGACTTCGACACTTACTATGGGCTAACAATAAAATACCGAAATTATAATTAAGCATGGATTATGTAAATACAACTGAAAACTCAATAACAAGAAATAAATAAATAATTCTTTCACTAATAGTAAATGCCAAATAAATTTTCACCATTTAACAAATTAATCTCTCAAGCCAATGAAACAATATCAATTATAATTGGACTCTAAGAATTATTACGCAGGAATTATGCCGAGGTCGTACGGCCCGATCCAACATACAGATTTATATAATGTGCACTGCCGAGACTCGAACGGCACGAACCATAGATGCATCTATCTGCTACTGAGGCGTTCGGCCCGCTCCACGAGAAGAGAAAATACTTTATAAACAACCGATCCAAGATTATTAAGAGGCTAATATTCAAAGAAACACCAATTCTCGTTAACGGTCAAGTGACTCGTCCAAAACTCAAGTAAAAGAAAATTTAACCTTTTACAATTCCTTTATCAAGTTCCAATATGATTTAAGCGATTAAATTAGGGTGCAAACATCGCAAGTCTAACATGATTTGGTCCTAGACTACCGGACATAAGCATAATTAGCAGCTACGTACGGACTCTCGTCACCTTGTGCATACATAGCCTCCCACAAATAGAAGCACATATTAATCAATTTACCAATGGGGTTAATTCTCTCTTAGAATGTTAGAAAAGAGACTTACCTCGCTCCGAAGTTCCACAACCGGCTCCAAAGCACTGTAACACCTCAAAACGATGCTTGTCGATCCAAAACTATGCAAACAATGTGCAAATCAATCAATATGTGTTCTAACACCATAACTAATCAATTTAAATAATTTCCAACTCCGCTCAAAAAATCGATAAAATTCACCCTCGGGCCCACGTGCCCAGATTCAAAAAATTGTCGAAGATAAACTTTACCCATAACACCATGAACTCAAATATATCATTTATTCCAAATTCCATATCCAATTTTGTGGTCAAAATCCAAAAATACCTTTCTAGGTTTTTCTTCAAAATCTCAAATTTCTACTAATTTCCATGTTTAAATCCATATATAAATCAAGTATTTAATTTTCAGTAGGTGTGAATCACTTACCTTGTAGTAGGTGATGAAAATACTCCCTTGAAGAGCTTCAAAAATCACCCAAGCCGTGTAGAAAATGGGTGAAATGAACCCAAACCCCGTTTTAAAACCAGTCTACCCAGGCTTGCTCCTCTTCGCATTCGCGGAAAGGCCACCGCGTTCGCGAAGGCCAAAAATTTCAGTCTCCAATTTACTCTTTGCGTTTGCAGCCTCCTTGTCACGTTCACGAAGCCTTGTGACCAGTACCCTTCACGTTCCCCGTCCACGAGCCGCGTTCACGAAGGCCAAACTTCTCTAGGCCCCGCTCCCCATTTCCTTCTACGCGTTCGAGACCGCCCTCTCCCGTTCGCGTAGGTTCCCAAGGCTCTTCTCTGCGTTCGCGACCTCTATATCGCGTTCGCGATATGTAACCTCCACTTGCCTCAGAAATCCTCTATCACGAACGTGATAGCCACCATGTGTCCGTGATGAAGGACACTAGAACGAGCATCAGCAGCAGAAAAACTTGGGAAATGACCCGAAACCATCCTGAAACACACCCGAGGCCCCGTCCAATCATACCAACCAGTCCTAATACATGACACGAACCTGCTCGAGGCCTCAAATCACATCAAACAACGCTAAAACCACGAATCGCAGCCCAATTCAAGCTTAATGAACTTTTAGAACTTCAACCTTCTACATTCGACACCGAAACCTATCAAATCAAGTCTGATTGACCTCAAATTTTACACACAAGTCATAATTGACATTATGGACCTACTCTGCTTCCGAAATCAAAATTCGATCCCGATATCAAAATGTTCACTCCTGGTCAAACTTCCCAAAAATTATCCAAATCTCCAACTTTCGCCAATTGACGCCGAAACGACCTACTCCAGTCCGACATCCGGACACGTTCCTAAGACTAAAATAAACATACGGAACTATTTCCAGGCTCAGAATCCCAAACGGACATCGATAACATCAAAATCAACTTCAACCCAAACTTAGGAAATTATTAAACCTTAAAAATGCCAACCTTCCGTAATAGGCGTCAAAATACTCCAGGGTCACCCAAAACACGATCCGGACATATGCCCAAGTCCGAAATCATCATGCGAACCTATTTGAACTTTCAAGTCCCGATTCCTAGGTCGTTTACTCAAAAGTCAAGCCTTAGTCAACTCTTTCATTTTAAATCTTCCGAAATGAGAATTTTCTTTCCAAATCAACTCCGAACTTCCGAAAATTTAATTCCGACCACACGTACAAGTCATAATACCTTAAGTAAAGCTATCCAAGGCCTCAAACTGCCGAACGACGCGCTAGAGCTCAAAATGACCGGTCGGGTTGTTACATTCTCCCCTACTTAAACATACGTTCGTCCTCGAACGTGCTAAGAACTGCTCTGGAGCTTTCCGAAATCACTGTTCAACACCTCGTGCACCTACCCATGCCATCACAATACCATTTTGGCACCTCAGCTCGAGTGGGACTGAAGGTCCTCCCTTTTGTTCAATCAATAAGCCTTAGAACCGAAACCTCCAAATTTCTTTACAATACCTGATTCTAACATACTAACACCATATCAATCACCACACACTGTGCTAAAACATGATTGTGCATCTGTGCTGAAATCACACCACGTACCACATAAGTCGGTTGCCCATTGTAACATCCTCCAACCACAATAGCTGAAATTCCATGAATCCGATGCTCACAACGTCTCATGACGCATATAAGTCCTGTTCCAACTCTTGCAACACTGCCACGACGTAAGAGATGTCTAAAAATTCATAACCACCTGCCAGATCAACAAATCATTGAGCCTCTCTTCCTGACAAGAACCATTACCTCATTCTGAACTAAATGACGATATTTGCCCTTTAATATGCCTTATATAAAACCAATAACACTGATTCCAGGTCCAATAATCTTGTTTCATCCAGTACAAGCTGCACCGACAATAAGCCACCGCAAACACTATCTAAGATTTCATATGATGCCATCAATGCGCCCACAAGCTACAACTGGAATATGGCACATAAGGAAGAACGAACTCTAGAAAAGAACTATCCAGCCCCCGTAACGAATAGGACATCAAATACTATGAGCCTTTCTCAGAGGTAAGAAATAGTACACCTAAAATGAATATAAAGAATAGTGCTTAACATCTCACTGTTGCGGCGTGCAACCCGATCCAAACATGACGATGTTACGGCGTGCAACCTGATCCACACAACATACCCATGGCCGCGTGCCACCCGATCCAAACAATATACCTGTGGAGACGTGCCACCCGACCCGCACATGACAATCTAAAGAAAACACACATCAAGCCGTAATGCTTATACTCACAACATGTCCGAATATCAACCACAAGCACGCCAAGTGCATAATACAAATCTTGGGGAGATGGATAGCGCCATACTCTTCGAAACTCAAGCACAACTAAGGTGCGATATGTGACCTGCATCTCGAGGGCCATCCTGCTCACATAACAGTATAGTTGCGCGGGACCTCAACACATGTGCGAATAATCAAGCTGTCTCACAACCCACATGGCACAATAGAGTATTAAATGAAATAGCTGACGACGAAAATAACATCCAATGTCCGAAGACTCCTCCATAAGAAACGCTATGCTGAATGAACCCACCCTGCATGGTGTAAAGCACACATCCACATTTAGACCCATCAACGGACCTCAAGCCGATTCTGATCATACCATGCTGCGCAAATAACCTTTCAAGGACCCACAATGACCTATTCATGAAACATAAGGACATCCGTCAAATTCGAAACAAACTCACACGGTTCACAACCCAAGGAATAGAACGCCTCACAGGCATCAACTCTCACATTTGCGATATTACCATAACCTCCATACTTGGTTTCAATCTATAACAATCAAGTGACTAACATGTTATACTTATACAAATCGCCGGTGGGGTACGCTCCTGCGACCTTCCGCTTAGGTAGCAAGGTACGCACATCCATACCACCAACCGTTCAAATTCTGTAAAACGAATCAAAAATCCGCAAGTCAATACATAAAGCCTCTTCCACAGAACACACTCCTCAGGTGACACTAAAGAAAATGTTAGCTTACTATGAACATCTAAATTCACTCCTGCTCATCTGAGCTCGTATCATTCTATCAACGCCGAACCGCAACCGTGACCTTCAGCCTCTAGTCCCTATGCCACTCACTGCACCTATCGTGCCGCTATACGAGATTACTAGAACTCATCATAACTCCTGAGCTACTAGTAAAATAAACACTTCCTTGGCTAGAAAACTTTTCACTCAACTCATTTCAGAAGAACCAACGTAAGACGCAACTGAGTTCTCAAACCGCAGAAAATACAAACCTCAAGTCGTGATCTAGACCTCCATAACTCTTCCAGAATCAATTTACACAATAAAGCAATCGAATCAAATACCTCCCAAATCAACCAAGTTGTGGTGGCGCTCAAGCCCAAGTGTACAACCACAAACTACATATATAATTTCACGGTGAAGAAACTGATCGCTGCCACGATCATACTAATTTAACCATTACTAGCTGACCCAACTTCTTCCAATTTATTCTCGACATGACTTAGAAATAATAATAACTCCATGCAAACGTAACGAACCAAATCCGCACTCGTCCCGAGTGACCTGTATCACGAGACCACATCGTCTTATTACTCATGAATCATCTCATATTCTCCTTACGCGCACAATAGCATCTCCAACTGGTTCACCCATTATGCAAGACCTTCCACGAATCTGAAACTATTTCCTCCTTTCCTCCAATACTACACTGCATAACCAATGATAACATAGAACATCCCAAGTCCTTAGGCACTGCACTTAAATTCTTAAACCCACTAGGACCACTGTTGAGAGTCACCCACTCTGACTTGGTCCCGAATATTAAGCCAAACTCTAGTATGCTGTTAGCACAGGAACATCCTATCAAAGAAGCACCCGACTAAATTCCTTTCCTTGTACATAACCCCTACAAGAGTCATAAAATCTGAGTCTTCCCAAAACCTAAACATGAATCGATAAGGCCAAGTATATCACATATTCCTCAAATCCTTTGCTTGAATTACCACTGGTATTTTCTTTCCTTAGTCATAATAACCCACAAATACACCAACGACTAGAAACCGCACAAGCAGAAAACCACACGATCCAACCATAGATAGTGGGGCTCCCCCACTTAGCTTGAAGCTATAATTTCATAACCTTGGAACCCACCAAGATTCCTCCTTTCCAATTACCATGATCTCGCACAATTAACCCGCCAAAATTCTTGAAATCTTTCTGTTAAACATTTCATGAACATTCTGAATCCCTAGCCATATTCACATATTTGACCTCTTACCGGATAGCCGGTAAAATTCCTTGTAGAAGTTTCATCAACACCACGCAACCGATAAGATGCTCACAGGAGATAACCCACCTGTGGAAATTCCATGCCGACATCTTCCAACGATGCTGCATTGGGTACAATTGCTACGAAATCAGTAAACCCTCTTGAGGTCGTGCTCGTTTACCAGTTATACAAGTCCATTCACCCCTCCCCATTAACATCAACTAATAGTGCGAAAATACATTCCAATTCGAAGTCTTGTTGCATTCCCCTTCATATGAAGCAAAGTCCTTTCTGTTGTATCTAATCTTCCTCAGTATAGTAGCCAACATTCCAAATTAAGTCCATAGACCTAGTCACTGTCCACCATGAATCCCAAATCACTCTAAACTTTTCTCAAGTCATGTAGCTATCTGACCATAGAATCCATACGCTACTCGGAGTGTCACTCCCACTTCGGCTAACCATCTTCTTTAAGTAACTGCTCGACCTCTGTTTTTCATACTTGGCCTGCTAGTAATTAAACCACAACGAGACACCTCTCGCCATGTCCTTCCTCATTCTTCGCTGCCAAATGTTGCCTCAAATCAAATCCAACCTATGGCACTAGAACTAGTGAATTGATACCAACTCTAAACCTCCTAGAAAATCATCCTTCTCGAGCCATCACATTAGAAACACCGATTCAATTCCGAACCGCTGCACACCGCTAGATCTGACAACCGCTTCCCCAATGTCTTTTCAAAATATCCTGCCCTAAAGGCGAATTGAAGAAGACCATAACACCGGCGAGCTTAATACATTCAAACAAGGACAACGAACCACATCACATATGAAAATTCCACCACGCTCGAAAATACCAAGTCTCATTACTTCATCTACCCAAACCTGAATATTCATAGTCCGATTGCCTTTCCTTTGCTGGAAATAAATGTTGAACCTCTAAATCATGTGCTGAGAAATCCCCCTTTCAAGTCGTTTAACTGCCTCAACACATAAACAAATACCTCACAATTACACCAACACTGTGGATAAAAACGTCTGAACATCATAGCAATCTCCGCATAGCCTCGGTCCTATCGAAAGTACAACCACTGAGCTGAAATGGCAGAACATCCTTCCGGAAGAAGACGATAATCTTGCTTGAATGCGCAGGGAGGAACATCCTGCTCCACGTCGGTAGTACCACTGCAACTCCTCGATGCCCAATTGACGAGTGCTCAACACCGTACAAGAATGAATAGGAAGGAAATAAAGGCATAAGCCTCGAAGGAATCAAATTGCACGATGAGGAATCAAGAAGGGAAGTGCTCCTAACAGTCCTGTAGCCTCTCGAAGATAAGTACAGATGTCTCCATACAGATCCGCAAGACTTTACCAGAATTGCTCATGACTCGTGAGACCCAGGTGAACCTAATGCTCTGATACCAAGCTGTCACGATGCCTAATGCCGCCGTCAGGCAAGCCAATAATGATCGATCCACTTAATTATTCATTTTTATCCCTTTTGAAATCATAATTTCCATTAATTAAATAGTATGAGATTGAAGTTGCAGGGTGAAACAATGATAATTACGTGAACTACCACACAAAACATCCAGTAGGAACCCCCAGTGTCACAAGTGCATGAGTATCAACTAGGAAAAATGATAAAATACATCTGTCTGGAATACAAATTAGATAGGAGAATTTAAATAACTCTAATGGAGACTCTTTGTGCTGCAGACTCGTAACATGGGATGTAGCTCACCTAAGTCCCGGCAATAGCCGCACCTCTACGCCCACAAGACCAGTAGACATATATGTACCTGCACAAAATATGCAGCAAGTGTAGCATGAGTATGTAAAACACATGTACCCAGTAAGTATCTAGTCTAATCTCGAAGAAGTAGTAACGAGGGGTCGACTTCAACACTTACTATGGGCTAACAATAAAATACCGAAATTATAATTAAGCATGGATTATGTAAATATAGCTGAAAACTCAATAACAAGAAATAAATAAATAATCCTTTCACTGATAGTAAATCCCAAATTAATTCCCACCATTTAAGAAATTAATCTCTCAAGCCAATGAAACAATATCAATTATAATTGGACTCTAAGAATTATTACGCAGGAATTATGCCGAGGTCGTACGGCTCGATCCAACATACAGATATATATAATGTGCACTGCCGAGGCTCGAATCGCACGAACCATAGATGCTTCTATCTGCTACTGAGGCGTTCGTCCCGCTCCACGAGAAGAGAAAATACTTTATAAACAACCGATTCAAGATTATTAAGAGGCTAATATTCAAAGAAACACCAATTCTCGTTAACGGTTAAGTGACTCGTCCAAAACTCAAGTAAAAGAAAATTTAACCTTTTATAATTCCTTTATCAAGTTCCAATATGATTTAAGCGATTAAATTAACAAGTAGGGTGCAAACATCACAAGTCTAACATGATTTGGTCCTAGACTACCCGGACATAAGCATAATTAGCAGCTTGCGTACGGACTCTCGTCACGTAGCCCCCCCACAAATATAAGCACATATTAATCAATTTACCTATGGGGTTAATTCTCTCTTAGAATGTTAGAAAAGAGACTTACCTCGCTCTGAAGTTCCACAACCGGCTCCAAAGCACTGTAACACCTCAAATCGTGCTTGTTGATCCAAAACTATTCAAACAATGTGCAAATCAATCAATATGTGTTCTAAGGAGCAGAACCATCAAAACTCCATTTCGGAGTCATCTTCACACAAGTCAAACTACGGTCAATTCCTACGTCTTAAACCTCCAACTTAGGGACTATGTGTCCATTTCACTCTGAAACTCACCCGAAACTAAAACGAAGCACCTCAGAAAGTTACATAACCACTATATAACATAGAGGAATCATAAATTAGGGAATCGGGGCTAAAATATTCGAAATGACCGGCCAGATCGTTACATCCTCCCCTTCTTAAAACAAACATTCATCCTCGAACGAGTATAGAGACATACCTGAAATGGTGAAAAGATGAGGATAATGACTACGCATGTCATGCTTTGTCTCCCAAGTCGCCCCCTCGACTGGCTGACCCCTCCACTGAACCTTCACTGAAGTAATGTTCTTTGATATCAACTTTCAAACCTGCCTGTCCAAAATGGCCACCGGCTCCTCAACATAAGACAAATCCTTATCTAACTGGACTGAGCTGAAATCCAACACATGAGACGGATCGCTGTGATACTTCTAGAGCATAGAAACATGGAATACTAGATGAACTAGAGCTAGACTGGGTGGTAGTGCAAGTCATAAGCCACCTCTCCAATCCTCTCAAGAATCTCAATGGGTCCAATATACTTAGGGCTTAGCTTTCCCTTCTTCCCGAACCTCATAGCACCTTTCATGGGCGAAACCCAAAGTAAGATCCGCTTCCCAACCATGAATGCAACATCGCGAACCTTCCGATCTGCATAACTCTTCTGTCTGGATTGGGTTGTGAAGAAGATCTTGAATTAATTTAAACTTTTCTAAAGAATCCTGAACCAAGTCTATACCCAATAGTCTGGCCTCACCCGGCTCAAACCAACCCATTGGAGACCGACACTGTCTGCCATACAAAACCTCATACAGAGCCATCTGAATGCATGGCTGGTAACTATTCTTGTAGGCAAGTTCCGCGAGTGGGAAGAACTAATCCCAAGAACCCCCGAACTCTATCACACACACATGAAGCATATTCTCCAATATCTGAATGGCGCGCTTGGACTATCCGTCCGTCTGAGGGTCTATACTCAACTCCACCCGCGTGCCCAACTCATGTTGTACGGCCCTCCAGAACCGCGATATAAATTGCGTACCCCGGTCAGAGATAATAGATACCGACACGCCATGAAGCCTGAAAGTCTCGCGAATATAGACCTGGGCCAGTTGCTATAATGAATAAGTCGTCACCACTGGAATGAAATGAGCTGACTTGGTCAATCTATTCATAATTACCCATACTACATCGAACTTCCTCCAAGTCTGTGGGAGCCCAACAACAAAATCCATATTAATTTGCTTCCATTTCCACTCTGGAATTTCTAACCTCTGAAGCAATCCACCTGGCCACTGATGCTCATACTCCACCTGCTGACAATTTAGGTACCGAGCTACATACTCCACTATGTCCTTCTTCATTCCTCTACCAATAGTGCTGCCTCAAGTCCTGATACATCTTCATAGCACCCCTATGAATAGGGTACCGCGAACTGTGATCCTCCTGGAGGATCAACTCACGCGAACCATCCACATTGGGCACACATAGCCTAACCTGCATCCGTGATATACCATCATCCCCAGTAGTGACCTCTTTGGCATCGCCCGTGCTGAACCGTGTCCTTTAGGACAAGCAGATGGGTTGTCATACTAACGCTCTCTGATACGATCATAAAGAGAAGACCAAAAACCACACAAGCAAAAACTCGGTTCGGCTCTGAAACAACCAATCTAACAAACTGGTTGGCCAAGTCCTGAACATCTAAGGCTAATGGCCTCTTTGCTACCGGTAGATATGCTAAAATGCCCAAACTCTCCGTCTTGCGACTCAAGGCATCGACCACCATATTGGCCTTTCCGGGATGATACGTAATGATGATATCATAGTCCTTAAGCAACTCTAACCACCTCTGCTATCGCAAGTTAAGATCCTTCTGTTTGAACAGATGTTGTAGACTCCGGTGATTAGTGTAGACCTCACAAGGGACACCGTACAAATAGTGTCACCAAATCTTTAATGTATGAACAATAGTTGCTAACTCAAGGTCGTGGATATGATAGTTCTTCTAATGCACCTTTCAGCTGTCTAGACGCGTAGGCAATCACCCTACCGTCCTACATCAACACCGTGCCGAGATCAATATGCGATGCATCATAGTACACAGTAAAGGTCCCGAACCCAAATGCAACACCAACACTGGGGTTGTAGTCAAAGCTGTCTTGAGCTTTTGAAAGCTCTCCTTATACTCCTCAGTCCACCTGAACAAATCACCCTTCTGGGTCAGTCTGGTCATAGGTGCAGCAATAGATGAGAAGCCCTCTACAAATCGATGGTAATACCCTGCCAAACCAAGAAAACTCCGGATCTCAGTAGCTGAAGACTCTGGGCCAACTCTGCATTGCTTCAATCTTCTTTAGATGTATCTTGATCCCCTCACTCGACACTATATGACCCAAAAATGCCACCGAATCAAGCCAGAATTCACCCTTCGAAAATTTTGCTTATAACTTCTCTTCTCTCAATGTCTTAAGCATGGTCCTCAGGTGCTGCTCATGATCCTCCCAGATCAGGGAGTCCACCAGAATGTCATCAATAAACACAATGATGAATGAGTCGAGATAAGGCCGGAATACAATGTTCATCAAGTGCATAAATGCTGCTGGGACGTTGGTCAGCCCAAAAGACATCACAAGGAACTCATAATGATCATATCGAGTCTTGAAGGCAGTCTTCAGGATATTTGACTCCTGAATCTTCAACTGATGATAGCCAGAATGCAAGTCAATCTTGAAGAACACTCTGGCACCCTGTAGCTAATCAAATAGGTCATCAATATGTGGTAATGGATACATGTTCTTCACTGTAACCTTGTTCAACTGGCGTTAATCAATGCACATACGCATAGAACCATCCTTCTTCTTTACAAAAAAAACCGGAGCACCCCAAGCTTTATACATTGGGCCAAATGAAACCCTTATCAAGCAACTCCTGCAACTGCTCCTTTAACTCCTTCAACTCTAGTGGGGCCATACCATGTGGAGGAATAGAAATGGGCTGAGTGCCCGGTAATAAATCAATACCAAAATCGATATTCCTATCGGGCGCCATGCCCGGAAGGTATGCCAGGAATACATCCGGATAATCCCTCACTACCAGAACTGACTCAAAGGTAGGAGTATCAACACTGACATCTCTCACATATACTAGATACGCATCACATCCCTTCACAACCATCCGCTAAGCCTTTAGAAATGAGATAACCCTGCTAGAAACATAATCTAAAGTACCTCTCAACTTTAATTGCGGTAAACCTACTTTAGCCAGCATCACAGTCTTAGTGTGACAGTCAAGAATAGCATGACAGAGTGACAACCAGTCCATGCCCAAAATAACATCAAAATCGACCATACTGAGCAATAATAGATTGGCTCTGGTCTAAAAACCACTAAGAACAACTAAACACGACCGATACACACGGTAAACAACAAGGGAATCTCCCACATATGTGAACACATAAATAGGAGAACTGAAAGAATCACGGGATACCCCCAAATATGGAGCAAAGTAAGATGACACATAGGATAAGTGGAGCTTGGATCAAATAAGGCTGATGCATCTCTATGACAGACCAAAACAATACCTGTAATGATTGAGTCGGAAGAGCAGCCTCCCCTTCTAGGGCGACCTCTACCTGCCCGACCCCACACCTCTAGCTGGCTAAGCAGGTAGAGTAGAAACTTGTACGGTAACCATGGCCTGAGAAGCTTGAGGACCCAGTGGAATACGCGGAGCCTGAGTAGTCTGTGGGGGAGTACCCCTCCTGAGTCTGGGGCAATCCCTCACCATATGACGAGTGTCACCACACTAAAAAACAAGCTCTCAGAGGATGTGGCTGGTGTGGCTGGCTCGGGCCTGATCGGCTGGACTGACCGCTGAAAGCACCCCGTGCAGGAGGTGCACTAGACAATGGCAGTGCATAATAGGGAACCTGGGGCCTAAGAGTGGCCAGAATATCGTTAGAAGCTGGAAGTGCTGTATGAACATGGTGGCTCACATAGCTCCTACCATGATGGGTTACAACTGGGGCACGGGTACCACTGTATGTGCCAGAATCTCGAGGCCTCTTGGCCTCCCCCTTCTCTCTCTCCTGTGCCCATATTCCCTCCAATCTCCTAGCAATCTCCACCACCTGCTGGTATGCGATGTCCATCTCCAACTCTCATGCCATGTTAAATCAGATACCAAGGTTGAGCTCCTCGGTAAATCAATGGACTCGCTATATAACAGTAGCAACCAAGGCTGGTGCATGCCTGAACAAATCACTGAATCGAACCGCATACTCCGATACGGTCATAGAATCCTGGCACAACTGTTCAAACTCTGCGTGCCATGCATCTCTAAGACTCTAGGGAATAAACTCCCTCAAGAACATATCTGAGAACTGAGCCCAAGTGAGTGAAGTTGTCTCGGCCGGACAATCCAACTTATATGCTCGCCACCACTGATAAGCCACTCCCTTAAGCTGGAACATAGTGAAAGCAACCCCACTAGACTCCACAATACCCATATTACGGAGGATACGATGGCACTTGATGTGCCGGGTAATTTCGGCACATTTACCTATTATTTGCTTAGAATTTTTCTTGTTCTACTTGTTAATTATCATAATATTTACTTAGCTTTAGTGTAATTTCAGTATATTGAGGAAAGAAACCCAGAAGCGTGAAAAGAAGTCCAAAAAAGATGTCCAAAGGCAAGAAAAGAGTTCAAGAGTATAGCAGGTTCAACTCTGCGACCGCAGAACAGCTATGCGGTCGCAGAAGTTGCAAGAAGATCGCAGAGGCAGACAGAAGTTCAAGCCAAGTTCAAGTTGAGAATGCGGTCGCAAATGCGACCGCAGAACAGAAATGCTAACCGCATTATCATCGCAGACACGGACAGAGTTTGAGGTAAAAATAGAGTGGAGATTGCGATCGCATTCTACGATCGCAGAATCAATCTGCAAACCGCATTCTCAGATGCGATGAGAAGGAAAATCACTGGTGTAATCTGCGATGGAGTGTGAGGATTCTGCGGACCGCATTCGTGCTCTGCGATAGGAATGCGATCGCAGACGTGCAACTAGGTCAAACGTAATTACTGCTCGCCTCGGATTTTGGGCCTCTATAAATAGCCTTTCTAGGGTTGTGTGAAGGCAGACTGGTCAGAATTCAAAGTGCAAAATACTGCTTTTGGTTATTTTCGAATTTAGAGAGATTTTTGGGTGATCAAAAGAGAGAATTCGATATTATTGTAAGATGAATTCAAGTATTCTTATGTGTTCTTCAGTTTTTAACATGTGTAGCTAAATTCTAATGCTAAGGTTGTGAACCCTAGATGGGTGGATTGTTATTGAAAGGTTGATATTGATTTCTATTTCGAAAGAAGCTTGATATTTATTTATCTCTTGTTCTTAAGTTAATTGTTAATGGTTGCAAACATTGACGAGTGCCAATTTACGCTATCGTATCTTGGAAAAGTGAGATAGAGTTTGGTAGAGATAAATAACAATAAATCAAGGCTTTAACCCTTGTTTAACGAAATTACTTAGGAATAAGTAGATTTTAATTTGGCGAATAATTGGGTGTTCTTAATTTTGACTCTTTAGTATTCGGGAGAATCATAAGAGGATACGTTATCTAAGTGTTGGGAAACATTGGATAACACGTTAACAAGAACAGATTGCATATCAAGAACGGAAGTCAATATCAATACCAATACATTCTACTACATTAGGGGGAACACAACCTTAGTATCTCAACTTTATATCTTTACTTTCAAATCATTTTCGAGCTGCAACTATTAGTTTACTTTTCTTTACGTACTCAACATTAATTTACTCTATTTGGATACTTGATTGAATTACGACTAAGTACAATATTACTTTAATCGGATAATTATTTCACGCCTATTCCCTGTGGGATTCGACCCCAACCTCGTTGGGTTACTATATTTGACATCGATCGCTTACACTATTATAAAGGTGTAATTTGAGCGGATCAGCACTCCTCAAGAAAACCCTGGGCATCCTCTGACACTAAACCGCTGAAAGTAGGAGGGTGGTACTTCTTGTACCTCTCGAGCCTGAGCTGCTCCCCCTCAGAAGCTGTTGCCCTAACCCCGAGCTGAACTAGAGGGACCGGCTGTACTGGTATGACCTATGGGACCTGGTCAACCTGGACCCGCTGCTCTAGGGTACAGGCTACGGGAGTCTGTGCTCCTCCCCCGACCTGAGATGCGGCAGAAGCAAGTGGGATCAATAAAATGATATTTCAGAACTTAACAGTTTGCCTCAACACGAATCACTGCCTTTGTAACTCAATACCAATTTCAACAACTAGATATTCTAAGGAGTAGCAATTTCAAGTAAGAATTCAACAGTTAAATAGTAAATACAGAATAAGGAAACAAGAATTGCAACTAAGTAGAGCAATTAGCAATTAAGATATAGGACAAGTAGACATGCGAAATTAGACTAAATCTGATGGCTATAACATGTTAAAGTAACTCAAGTAATGCATGAAAGGAATCTACATGGCCAAAAATAAAAAAATTTCAATATTTAGCCCGTGTACACACTCGTCACCTTGCGTACACAGCTTTCACATATCACAATTATCACAACAAGGTTAGACAAGTCACTTACCTGAAACCACGCTAAATCAATCCATTAGAAGGTTGTTTCCTCAATTTTTCAACTCTGAACAGCTCGAATCTAGTCAAAATAATTTCATACTCTAAATATAACTATAGGATACTAATTCAAACAATGAAATTACGATCTTTGCCAATAATTGAAAAATCGCCTTAAAAGGTCAACCGGGGGATATGTCTCAGAACCCGACCAAAATTACAAAATCCGAACACCATTCGATATCGAGTCCAACCCTACAAGAATTACTCAAATCCGACAATCAATTCGCCTTTCAAAACTCGAAAATTTAGCCTAAAGAGTTTCTACCATTTCCCCCCAATCTTTAACTCCAAAACACTAATTAAATGAAGAAATTATCAATAGATTCATGTGAATTAATCAAAAATGAGTTAGAATTCCTTTCCCAAAGTTCTCTCTGAAAATCCCTTGAAATTTCGCGTCAAATAGAGGTCTCTAATTCCTAAAATGAATTATGAATCAAAATCATCGAATCTCATATTTCTGCCCAGCGATCCACACATCTGCACCCTTTGTGCGGCTTCTGCGACGCTCCACCTGCAAAAAAGCCCTCGCACGTGCGGATTTCACTTAAGTCCAAGGAATCTGCTTCTGTGGAAAATGGCTCGCATCTGCGCATGTGCACCTACATCGAAAGCGTCACACCTGCGACCACTGTCTCTCTTGCGCTTCTCTCCATCACAGAAGCGAAGTCGCTTCTGTGGAACATTTCTCGCTCTTGCGACCCCAGCTGGGCATTACCAGCTCCACACCTGTGACCAAATGCTCGCTTTTGCGAGTCCGCACCTGCGGCAAATCCCTCTGTAGATGCGGTGACTCCAGAACAAGCCAGCTTTAGCAGTCTCAAAAATCCAAACTTGTTCCGCATTCAATCCGAATCACACCCGGGGCCCCCGGGACCTCGTCCAAATATACCAACAAGTTCCAAAACACATAACGGACCTACACGAGGCCTAAAATCACATCAAACAACGTAAGTTCTATGAATCGCAACCCAAATTCAAGCCTATGAACTATAAACTTTCAAATTCTGAATCCGATGCCGAGTCATACCAAATCAACTCCGATAGACTTCAAAATTCGCACACAAGATATAAATGACATTACAGACCTATTCCAACTTTCGAAATCGGATCCGACCCCGATATCAATAAAATCAACTTTCGGTCAAACTTTCAAAATCTTCCAACTTTCCAACTTTCCAATTTTCGCCAAATTACGCCGAAATGACCTACGAACATCCAAATCAACATCCGGACATGCTACTAAGATCAAAATCACCATACGGAGCTATCGGAATCATCAAAACTCCATTCTAGAGTCATCTTCACACAAGTCAAACTACGGTCATCTCCTACGACTTGAACCTCCAACTTAAGGACTATGTGTCCCATTTCACTCTGAAACTCACCCGAAACTAAAATCAAATACCCTGACAAGTTACATAACCACAACATAACATCGAGGAAGCATAAATTAGGAGATCAGGGTTAAAATACTCGAAATGACCAGCCGGGTCGTTACAGATGTGTGGAGTGGTGTTTTATGGTCATTTACTGCTATAAATTCTTATGCGAGCTATGGAACTTCTAGTTGAAGAATAATTAATCTGCCTGAATTAATTGTAGTATCATTTGGAATGAAACTATAGTGATTAGTCATCTACCTGTATTAGCTATCCAAATTCTTGTGGTAATCTTCTTAAGTACATATTTCTTGTTTAAGTTTTCAGTAAAGAGAAACCAGATTGAATCAGAGAGCATTCTTTTTATTCAAACCAACTTTAACTCTAGTACAGAGAATTATGAATAAGTAGTACTCGAGGATTGAAAAGTGTAGCAGAGTAGTCTAACTCCTCGAGAGCTCAGATAGAATTAGATGACTATTTTCCATAGAGAAATTAAGGTACCCGTTTAATTGCTCTTCATACTTAGTGCTTTACTGAATTTGCTGCTATGCTACTTTTTGATTTAAATATCTGAATAAAGATTGTTCTCATAAAAATAAAAAATTGATCTTTTTGCACTTTAATTTATCTTTAACTTGCTAGGAGCCCATAATTCTGCTTTTTTTTCTTTTATGGGTGGTTGTCATATTTAGTTTGTTAAGCATGAAATAGTAACTTGATAGTACTACATTTCATAACCATTTGTTTAATTGGGAATATTGGATGAATCTTTTGCTAAAAAGGGGAACTTTTACATTTGTTTTTTGTAAATATTGTCTGATGACGACGTGTTCTATGAATAAAAGTTGACTGTAAACTAAAAATTTGCTGCATTTGCAGATAATGCTGGGAATGCAGTCAGCAAGGCTGTGCAGGATATTGTGGAAGCTTTGCGAGTCTCATTTATGTTTGTGCTCCAAGGTGAATACGTTCTCCTTCCAATTCTATGTTTCCTTTTTATTGTATGTATTGCGTAATCTTAATCTTATATATGCCTCGATCCAGTTGGACTGAATAGTTTTCTTTCGTTAATTTATTTTGCTACAGGTGTGATCATAATGAAACTCAGCTATGGCACAAATTGAAAGCATTCTTCCTTCTGTTCGAGGTATTGAAACTCCGATTATTCTCACAGCTATTATATACTGATTGAATTTCAGCTATTGTGAAAATGAAGATCTACTAATTAAACCAATAAATATATATATACACACACACATTGATCCTTGAGTTACTTGCAGTCTGGAGTATTTTTTCTTTTTTCATCAACCAAATGCATTCTGCATGTTATGCAGTATATTGAACATAATCTCTCCTTTGATGAGTAAGGGAGTTTTGTGAGCAAATATAATCTTATTTTCAGTTGGAGTGAAGGAAATTTCAGCTATTGTAAAAAAGCAAATGTATTGTATTTAATGTATTTATTTTATTGGTTTTGTACTTTGATCCTTGGAGTTATTTATTGCTTGTTGTTTAAATTTATGTTGTAGGTACTGGATATAAGAAATAGCGTCCCAGCACCTAACAATACAACACCACAAGATGGAAATAGCAAAGCGCATCATATGAGTGCTCATTGAATATTATTTCTAGAATTTATCATAATTATTTTCCTTCTATTAAATTGATGTAAACTATTACTCCTTGAAATTTTAATTAATACATTTGATGATGTGATTTTGAATTGCTTATTCTTTTTATAAATGATGAATGATCTATTTAATTAATCGTTTTTTAAAATTGTGTTAACAACTATTATACAGTGATATATAAGTTTGGGTATAAAAATATAATGAAAACAATATAATTAAGGACTACAAATAGAAAAGTAAAATTCGACGCCTATTAGTAAAATTACTTCGGTTGGAGACCACCACTATTTTAGTTTGTGATACCAGCTTTCTAATTGTGACGGTTTCAAACTGCCATTTTAAGTGATAAAGAACCGCCATTTTAAGTGATAAAGAACCGCCATTTTAACAATGTACAATTCCGGCGACTGATACTGGCGGTTAAAACCCCATAATATGTAAGAAAAAACTGTCGTAATATCCCCGTTTTCTTGTAGTGAGCCTCTCAACAAAATGTACAGTTTTAAGAAATTAAGGCTAAATAGGATGAGGTCCAAGATGCTGTGCTCGCTGTTGCCGAGCGCGAATTTGTCTCCATTGAAAGAGTGAATAACTTGGAGGCAGTTTTGAACTCCAAAGATGAAGAAGCTGCTGCTGCCGAGGAGAAGCATGCCCAGATGGAGGATAAGTATAAGAAGATCATGAAATATAATAGGGTTCATATAACCACTATCCGTGATCTTGATCTTAGCCTTAGCGCTATGAGATCCGCGAGGGATGGCCTTCTGACCGAAGTCGATAGGCTTAAATTAGAACTTCAGCGCCCAACAGATTCCCTTATCATCGAAGAAACACATTCTATGTATAATATGAGGAGGAAAATCTTGAAAGAGGCCAAAGCGGATGTCATTGATATTGACGATGAGATCGCCAAGTCCCAAGCGCTAGAGTTAACTGCTTGATGATGCCTCCCGGATCAGCCTGATGCAACTGACTCTTCTGGTTCTGGTTCCGAGTTCTCAGGAACCGAGGAGGAACTTGAAGAATATAATGATGAAGTCCATGATCCTGCGTCGGTGGTAGGTCCTCTTGCTTTTACCGGGGGAGTTGATGCTTCTCTTCCCCCGAGTTCTGGTGGCGACGTAGTTTAGCTTTTAGCATTCTTTTCCTTTGTTGTTTTTCTTTTGCTATTGTTATGATTGTGTTGCTTGGCACGTTTGATAAATAAAAGTGCTTTTCGTTTAAGCATTACAAAAAATTTATTTTTTTTGTGTCAAAATATGCATGGCTTCGGGTGTATTTTCCCCCGATAGCGTTTGGGTTCCAGGCATAAACTCTTCTGGAACCAACCCATTACTGTGAGGATTTCATAAGAGATGGCCTTCTTATGTTTACGGCACCCTTTAAGAGGACGTCTCCTGTTCATTCTGGCACTAGCATTTGAGTACTTGATTAACTTTCAAATGATAAAATTAATTTATCACTTGGACAAGAAACAAGATAAAAAATAAAAGGACTTTATTTTATTCCTTCTATCTTCAAATGTACATAAGCATTAGTTTGCTGAAAGAAAAGAAATTGCCATTTCGTGTGGCTAATTTGAACAACTTGTTTCTACGGGGTTGGCTGTGCAGTACCCAGTCTCGATAAAATATTTTATTCCAGGGTCTCGTAGTCCTGGTTTTCGTGGTAATCAGGTTGCCATAAGCTCATACTATTCCCCCTTAGTGTTCGAATGTGAAAAATGCGAACTGGAACACTAGAAGTCTTGCTCCTTTGAGGAAAAGCACTAGTGAATGGTTGAATAATCTTTGGTTCGATAGCAAGCTTCATTTCCCATTGGTAACTTTGCTATCGAGCAAATGATTATCTAACTATCCACTAGTGGCTTATAGGAAAGAGCACTCGCGAAAGGTTGAATAATCTTTGGTCCGATGGCAAGTTTTGCTTCCCATTAGGAATTTGCTATTGAGCCAAAGACTATCTAACCATCCCGCAGTGGTTCGTTGTTTCAATGCTTTTTCATTTAAAGGTCTTATCTCTGTTGATGACATTTCCTTCGTAATATGCTTTCCGTTACCCCCTCGTTAAAAACCTTGCCAGAAAAATCCATTTGGGACAAAAACTTGGCAAAGAAAAAAAGAGTGCAGCACATACTTTCAGTATAAGTGATGCTCATCAGTAGTAATACCTTTTGAGGTAAGTCACGTTCCAGTTGCTCAGCAATTTGAATCCATCTTGATTTTTTAGTTCGTATGATCCTTTTCGGTGATAGCTGAAACTCGGTAGGGGCCTTCCCATGTTGGGCCCAACTTTCCTGCGTTGAGCTCCTGGGTGTTTTTAGTCACTTTCCTCAAAACCAAGTCTCTCACTTCGAAATATCGGAGATTGGCCCTTTCAGTTATAATACCTTTCCATTCTTTGTTTCTGGGCCACCATCCTTATGTGAGCCAACTCCCAGCAACGCGTCGTTATTTGTTTCTTCGTTCGCCCGGAAGTACCACAAGGTTGGTTCTCCTACTTTCACCGGGATCAGAGCTTCTGCACTGTATACGAAAGAGAAAGGTGTCTCTCCCTTGCTTGATTTGGCTGTCATCCGCTATGCCCACAACACTCCCGGTAATTCTTCGGGCCATTTGCCTTTGGCTGCTTCTAAAATCTATTTGAGATTTTGAATAATCACCTTATTGGTTGATTCCGCTTGCCCACTTGCGTTCAGATGGTATGGAGAAGATATGATTCTTTTAATCTTCAAGTCTTCAAGGAATTTTATGACCTTTGAACCTATGAACTGTGGCCCGTTGTCGCAGGCAATCTCCTTCGATATTTCGAACCAGCAAGTTATGTTTTCCCATAGGAAATCGATAACTTCTCGCTCTTCGATTTTCTGGTAAGGACCTTCTTCACCCCCCTTAGTGAAGTAATAAGTTAAAATTAAAAGAAATCTTACCTTCCCCGTAGCCGGTGGCCGTGGCCCGACTATATCTATCACCCATTTCATGAATAGCCATGAGGATAGTACCGAATGCAGCAGTTCTGCTGGTTGGAGCACTAACAGTGCATGACGTTGATACTTGTCGCATTTCTGAATGAATGCCTTAGTGTCTTGTTCCATCAGGGGCCAATAGTATCCTGCCCAAACTAATTTTAACACCAACGAATTTGTACCTGAATGATTCCCGCAAATTCCTTCATGAACTTCTCTCATGACGTAATTAGCCTCAGAGCTCCTAAGAATAGGGCCAACGTGCCTTGGAACGACTTTCTATATAATTGTCCTCCCCAGAATTTGTAACGAGCTGCTTTGGTGCAGAGTGCTCGGCATGCCTTCGGGTCTTTGAACAACTTGTCGTGCTCAAGATAGACGATGATCTCATTCCTCCAGTCCTAGACAAGGTCGGTTGTATTTACTTCATAATAACCGTCCACATCCAATACTGAATGCATGAGCCGAACAATGATACCGAAATCTGAACCCTTCATTTTTGTGGATGAACCCAAATTGGCCAGTGCATCCGCTTCCATATTTTCTTCTATTGGGAATGTGTGATCGACCATTCCCTGGCCACACGAGCAAAGACTAAACCTTAGCCACATATTGCTGCATGCTCTCTTCTTTGGTGTTAAGATTCCATATACTTGATTATCAATAGTTGGGAATCACATTTGATTAATGACCTCGGATTCTAGTCCCCCGTCCAATTCAAGTCCTGCAATCATACTCGACTTCATTGTTAGTCAAGGGAACAATTTTTATGGCCTGCCTCAGGACTTCTCCCGAGGGTGTGATTAGGACCACCTCGGACCCCGAACCTTTCACGTTGGAAGCCCTGTCTGTGAACAAGGTCCAAACTCCTAATGTCATTTCCGATACCATCACTGCTTCTTTTGTGGCCAAAAGCAGTAGCTCGGGACTAAATTCAGCCATGAAGTAGGCCAAATCGCAGCCCTGGGCTTATATTCAATATCAAATTACTAATTTCAACTGTCCATTGGCTAGTCGACCTAACAACTCAGGTTTGTGAAAGACATTCCGCAAGGGAAAAGTTGTTACCACGGCTATCGGATGGCAATGAAAATAAGGCCTAAGCTTTTGAGCGGCGACTACGAGAGCTAAGACCAGTTTTTCGAGGTGCGGATAAAGAGTTTCTACTCCTGGTAAATTTTTTTCTAACATAATAGATAGGAGATTATGTACCTTCGTCCTCCCGGACTAGAGCGACACTTACCGCTACCTCTGAGATCGCTAAGTATATTAGCAAATGTTCGCCTTCCTCTGGTTTTGATAGTAACAGAGGGCTTGATAGATATCTTTTCAGGTCTTTTAGAGCCTGTTGGCATTCTGGAGTCCACTCGAAGTTGTTATTCTTCTTCAGAAGTGAGAAGAAATGATGACATTTTTTCGAAGACCGAGAAATGAACTTGCTTAGGGCAGCCAGTCTTCCGGTTAGTCTTTAGACTTCTTTCATCTTTATCAGCTGGTTTGGAATGTCCTCGATGGCCTTAATCTTGTCGGGATTCACTTCGATCCCCTTTTGTGACACTAGGAAACCCAAAAATTTATCGGAGCTGACTCCGAACGCACACTTTTCGGGGTTAAGCTTCATGTTGTGCTTTCTTAGGATATTGAAGGTTTCCTGGAGGTGTTTCAAATGGTTACCTGCATTCAAAGACTTAACCGATATATCATCTATGTACACTTCCATTGTTTTTCATATTTGCTTTTCGAACATTTTGTTCCCGTGCCTCTAATAAGTGGCTCCGGCATTTTTAAGCCTGACGGGCATCACATTGTAGCAATATGTGCCAAAGTTAGTTATGAATAAAGTTTTTTCCTAATTCTCCGGGTTCATCTTAATTTGGTTGTACCCGAAATAGGCATTGAGGAAACTCATCAACTCGTGTCCGATCATTGCATCAATTATTTGATCAATGTTTGGCAGTGGGAACGAGTCTTTTGGGCACACCTTATTCAAATTCTTATAATCTATGCACATATGGAATTTATTATTCTTTTTCGGAACTACTACTATGTTAGCTAGCTAGTCAGGATACTTTATTTGCCGAATTGAACCGATGTCGAGCAATGGATTTACCTCTTTTTTAACAAACTTGTTTCTGACCTTGGAAATTTGGCGCTTCTTTTGCCTTATCAGCGGGATGCTTGGGTCTAGGCTTAGCTTGTGCACGGCCACCTCTAGCGGGATACCTATCATATCCGCGTGCGACCATGCAAGACAATCAACGTTAGTTTTAAGAAATTCAATAAATCCTGGCCTGAGCTCGGGGTTCAGCCCTGTCCCCAAATGAAACTTCCTCTCTAGAAACTTCTCAACAGTTCCACTTAGTCGAGTTCTTTCGTCGCGGACTTGGTTGCATCTATTTCTTCTAGTACCTGAAAAATATTTTGGTACCTGGTGGAATTCTGACGCCTCCTCCCTTTTGTCATCTTGTTAGGTTTGGGAGCAGGCGCCGGTTCCTATAATTGCTATACCACGTGTTCCTTTTCTTTAATGTTGGAAATCGAGACAGCATTCATCTCCCTTGCCGCCGATTGATCTCCTGTTATTTGTTTGATTCCCTTTGGAGTTGGGATTTTAGAAGTTGGTTGTATATTGATGGTATGACCTTCATCTCGCATGGTTTGCCAAGAATTATGTTGTAGCCCATGTCACCGTCTACTACTTCAAATAAGGTAGTCTTCATGACCCCTTCGACGTTCGTGGGAAGCAAGATATCCCCTCGGGTTGTCACCCTTGCTAAGTTGAACCTGACGAGGAGTTTTGTTGCTAGAACGATGCTTCCAATTAGATTGGCTTCTTCCAGCACTCTCCATTGAATGTCAATGGCTGAACTTCCTAGGTAAACCAAAACTCATTTAATTTTGAAATCTAAAACGTTAAGAGAAATTACCAGGGCATCATTGTGTGGCAATAGAATTTCATCGGCGTCCTCTTTTGTGAAGGTGATGTCGTCCTCGGTGACTTCCCGGAGTCTCTTGCTATGAGTCACCGATACTATTGTCTTTTTTGCTGCCGAAAAGGTTACACCATTGATCTCGTTCCTGTTACAACCCATATTTGCATACGTTAGCTTACGCCGTAAGTTAGTCTACGTAGGTCCGAGAAAAGATTATCTTTGAGATGATAAGAATTTAGTCCTATTGGTCTTAAATGATACAAGGGTGTATAAGAGTGGTTAATAAGTACTAGAAGTTAAACGAATCAAGGATGTTTTAACTCGTATTTTTGGATAAATCTAGAGGAGATTAATATTACCAAGAGGTTATGTTTTAAGGTATTTGAATCATATAATACCCGTTTCATAAGTCTTGAAGTCAAACGAGTTATGAAACAAAAGTCGACAAAAGTTGTCGCAGCTTACGTTCATAATTTTACTCATACTTTAGGTCAAATGTCACTAAGTTTTTCTCACAATTTACTTGGAATTACGGGGTTATCTATCCACCAAATTAAGAGATATATGAGTCTAGTTTCTAACGCATTAAATCATTTGTCGCTACGATCTCCGAGTTGAGAGATATTCGCGTTTTCGCGAGACTGCCCCAAGCAGCTCTCGGTGGGGCCCACATAGGCGGTTAAGACTTGTAGATGTATATAACATGCCTCAAACCCGGTTTTAAGTCAATTTTTTTCAGTATATGCAGACCCTGGAACCCTAAGAACACCCTCTCAAGGTTCTCTCAAGATCCAAGACTAAAACAAAGGGCAAACAACACAAATCAAGTGTTGGGAATCCCGTGGCGCTAGTAAGTTCCTTATTCTTCTTGTTGTTGCTGATTTTTATGTTGTTCCAGATTGTGTGGGAGTTTTTTTAAGTTGTTTATGTTCTGTAAAATAGTCCTTCAAGTTTTAATATCAACTTAGGTGATTTCAAGCCTTCTAAAGTGATTCTAGTGCCGAAAAACCCTAATTTATTGCTAGCTTTGCTCCCTTGTTTTTGTGGCAGTATTGGAGGGATATTTCGTAGTCAATTAATGTCAAATTCAATTTGGTTTTTCTGTTTAAAGGTAAGGAACATCTTACCCTACATTTATTTAAGATTATCCAAGTTACGACCAAGTCGTTGAAGCTAGAACTTGTGAGATATATGTCGAAAGGCTTGCTAGTAATGTTGTTGGTTGGTGGACTGTTTTGGGAGGCTCAAGATGATTATTATTGATGTTGTTTGGGCTGTTTGCTGATTGTTTTAACTTGTGGGAAGTCATATAAATAGGGGAGGTGCTGTCCGTTTCATCGTAAAATAGGTTACGGTTGATACATAATAGTTACGACGCTTAAACGATAACGATAGTGTCATCTCTCTTATTGTAGACTAAGGAGTCATTGCATTTTCATACCTTGAGATTGGGAAGTATATAAAAGGTATGTGAGGCTATCCCCTTCCTTCTTTTGCACGACTTCGATTGTGCGTAATGTAAAAAACGTGCTTCCAAATATACTCCACTCGTAGAGGCTAGTAGTACTTACATTGTTTCCCTTTCTTATGGAACGATTCATGTTGATGTTACTTATCTTTATCTTTATGCTATCAATATTATTGGTACTTCCTGATTCTTATAAGATTCTTGATGAGGATTTAGTCCTAATAATATGTACGGAGGATACCAACCTTACGTCACTCCGAAAGGTTCAAAATGTGATTCCAATGAGTCCAGCACGCATCGTATATGTGTATCTATTTTACTCTACCGAGCCGCACTATAGTCGGCCGGGTATGGAACCTATTGTGCAACCACTGATCAGTTGGGTTTTACCGAGCTCCACATGGCCGGTATGATTCTACCGAGCCTTATGACGGCCGGGTACGTTTTTACCGAGCCTATTAGGGTCAGGTACGATATGATGATAATGATGCCCACAGAGGCGTATGTTCTAAAAGTTTATGTATATATATAGGCATCATGCATTCATGAGTAGCCCTCAGAGGTACCTAGATGTTACAGGTTGTATATTCTCTATTCCTTTTTACATTATTGTTCTTACTTATGCTTTCCTGCCTTACATACTCAGTACTTTATTCGTACTGATGTCCTTTTATTTGTGGACGCTGCATGTCGTGCTGCAGGTCTTGATAGACAGGTAGGCAAAGCTCCCCCACCACAGTAGGCTGCCCAGTTCAGCGATTATTGGCGAGATCCCTTCTCCGGACTTGCCGTGGTCTTGGTATACATTTTTGTTATAGGAATTATGGGTATGTCGAGGCCCTGTTCCGGCAATGTTGCATCACTTTTGTTCCTGTAAAGGCTCATAGACATATGTCGACTCATGTATAGTTTGGATTACCTTGTCGACTAATTTTTTTTTGTATAGTCTCTCATGGCAGCTTGTCAGCTCGCACCTTATACGTAGCTTCATGACAGCCTTGTCGGCTCATGACATATATGTTCATGCCATTATCTACCATTGTTGGTTGTTTAGGATTCATGTCTAACATTTATACCAATCTCATCGGCTCGTATAAACAATAAGAAAGATTAGATAAAATATTCATTGGTGCTCGGCAAGTATAGCCCGGGTGCCAGTCATGGCCCTTCGGCTTGGGTCGTGACAGTTCCCCCTGAAAATCACGTTGATAGTTAGTCGGGAAGGGTCTTCCCTTGCCTTCGAGTGCTCTACGTTATCCCGGCTACGACCGTAATTGTTCTTGGCCCGGTCACTTAGGAATTCTCTGAGATTTCCATTTTTCAATGGCATTGCTACCTCCTCGCGTTGATGTTGATACTGCTTGCTTTAAAACCTATTCAGATGGCACGAAATAGGATATGCTTTGCTTTCTTGTTGCGTGAATATGCTTGAGTGACTGTCGGCAGTCCCTAGTCTGATGGCCCTTAGTCACATGATATTCGCACCATAAATTAGGATCCCTCTAGCTGGAATTAGACCTTATTGGCCTCGGGAACCGCGCTTCCTTGATGTTTGTCATTGTCGAGACCAGCTCCAATATGATGACATTGAAGTTATACTCCGACAACCTAAGATAGGTAGAATCCTGGGAACCCGATACCTCTTTGTCTTGCAGTGACCTGTTATTCCGTCCGCGATCAATTTTTCTATCGAGAGCGAACCTATCCGCTGATCGAAACCCTCTACTGCCATGTCCTTCAGCCCTTTCGTAGGGCAAACACCAGCCCTTAGAGGATCACCCATCTGCATCAAAATCATCCTTCGATTTATCCCTATTCTTTTCTCGATCCAGACCCTTGGTTGATACCGGGAGACAGATTTGATCATCTTCTATCCTTATCTTTGATTCGTAACTGTTGTGGACATCCGCCCACATAGTTGCCTGGAACTCGAGCAAGCTTTCCTTCAGTTTCCAAGAGGTGTCTGAGCTCCTCGGGTTCAACCCTTTAGTAAATGCCTCAGTTTCCCATTCATTTGGAACGGCCAGTAATAGCATCTGTTCCTTCGAAAACCTGATCACGAACTCACGCAACAACTCATACGCGAAATTATGAATGTGTCCGCCTTTCGGGCCTGGACCTCCCTGGCCCCGACATGGGCCCCGATGAAAGAATTGTGAGCATCTCAAAGGAATCTATTGAGTGTTTATGTAGGAGTGAATACCATGTCAAGGACTCATTCGTGAGGGTTTCTCCGAACATTTTTAGCAAGACCGACTCTATCTCATGTTGAGACAAGTCGTTTCCTCTCACAACTATTGTATAGGTGGTGATGTGCTCCTGAGGTTCCAAAGTCCCATCATATTTCGGCACATCTGGCATTTTGAACCGCTTCAGAATCAACTCTGGTGCTGTGCTCGGTTTGAACAGCATCTGGGTGTACATCTTCGAGTCTGGGCCCTTCAGCATTGGTGGTGCGCCCGGAATTTGATCCATTAGAGCGTGGAATTCTTTCGCATTCTGGTCTATCCACTCGTTCACTTAACTCATGAATTGCATGAGCTCGATTTTGAAGGGATCATTGTCGTTATCAGATTCACTGCCGATCCCCCTACTCCGTCGAAGCCGACCTTACCCTCGGGGTGTTGTTATCAACCCTTTGCGCTATTTGATTTGCGGAGCATCGGGAAAAATAGGGCCTCTTCCATTAGCGTTGTTGGAAGCACCTGACAACGCTTGCCTTAGTTCTGTCATGGCTTGGTCTTGCCGTGAGAGATGGCCCGTGATGGCCTTTCACTGTTCTCTCAAGATTCCCACAGTTTTCGTAACATGCTCGTCCTCAGCATCATCAGGAGTCGGCTCCCGTATATGTTGGGAATATCGCCCGCCATGAACCAGTGTTGCTACGTCCTCTTCGTTGCAGGTGTCACTGATCGAATCCTCGTATTGAGGCAAATTTTCTTGTGCCTCAACGTTGTGTGCGATATTGGCATCGTTAGCTTCCCTTTTTTTTTTTTTTTACAATTATTGCTAAGAAACAAAGAATCAACCATGTTAGTAATAGATGCAAGAATCAACTCAATTACGCAGCTGTCTAAGCCCCATGGTGGGCTTAGACATGTTAGTAACTCAATTACAAAGAATCAAACATGTTATATATATATATATATATATATATATATATTTATATATATATAAAACAAAAGAGTTAGTAAAAAGTTTAAATAAAAAAATAAAAAAATAACGAAAAAAATAACAAATAATGGGTAAATGTTAAAAGATACAAAATGAATGATTATCCTAACTAAAACCCACGATTTCCTCCTCCCCAGCCCTTTTCCCAAATTCCCTCACTATCTCCTAATATATCTCTTCCTAACTCCTTAATCCCAATTCCCTAACTTCGCCCCACCTTTCACGTCACTCACTCACTATATCACGTAAATGCACATCTAACCAACAACGGACTCTTTTAATGATAATCTCCTTCATCAATAAATATACAAAAAAGAAGAGAACGAAAGGGGGAAGGAATTTGTTTTAAAAACTGACAGCTAGTAAAACCTAATAAGACACAACCGCAATACCGAAAAAGAGAAAATTCGATAGACGCTTCATCATCCTTACTCCTCATCAGTCATTGGCGAGTCGAGGTCGTCTCTGAGTTCTCTGGTCGTGGTTTAGTAAATTTTCTGTTGAAACTCTGTTTGCTCGGAAGTGTCACGACCCAAAACTCAACCTGTCGTAATGGCGCATATCATAATACTAGGCAACCCGACAACTCACACATACCAACACTTTCAAATTCAAAATATACTAAAATAGATTTAAATAAGTGAATCTCATAAGACCGGATGAAAACGTCACAACTCAATACAGAAGTTTCCTAAAACCCGAGTGTCACTTAGTACATGAGCATCTATACAAATACATAGTCTGATACACAGTCTAAGAAAGTAGAACTAAATAAGTAAAATGAGGGATAGGGGAGGAGAGTCAAGGGCTGCGGTCGCCAAGGAAGCTACCTCGATAATCTCCAAACGGATGAAAACTCTGAGATCAACAACCATCGTGCCCGGAAATACCTGGATCTGCACACGAAGTGCAGGATGTAGCGTGACTATAACCAACTCAATAAGTAACAAGTCTAACCTTTAGACTGAAAGCAGTGACGAGTACGAATAATACGGTCCAAATACATAATTAAATAGTACGGGAATTTACATATCATATGACAATATTATCTCAGAGAAACTCATAATTGCAGGTACCGGTACAGGAATGTAGACATGCTTCTATGTTTAACAATTAAACTCAGAACAGATAAAATATGTCAAGTCTGAATGATATGAGGAATATGACGTTGCTATATCTACATGCCAATATGCATATCGTATGTGGTGCAACACAAAGAAAGCCTCGCATACTCACAATCTCGGAGTACTCAACCTGACTGTCTCAATTCTCACTCATCACACTCAATCACTCAGCATTGTACATGGCAGATCCAGCCCAGGGCAGATCTAGTCCGAATCAAATATCGTGAATCAATAGCAACTGTGCTCACTGTAGGTGTGCAGACTCTGGAGGGGAAAATCCAGCCCAAGCGCTATAAATAAGCCAAATCATGGCATGAATCAATAAAGCCTGCTGCGGCGTGCTGCCCGATCCCATAAATGTCACTCACAAAAAGGCCCTCGGTCTCACTCAGTCATCAATCTCTCCAGTATCTCAGGCCCACAACACTCATGCTAAATAGCCCAAGTCAATGATACAAGATGTGACAATATACGATAACAGAGACTGAAATATGATATGCAATGCTGAACGCGACTGTGTACATAACTGCAATTAAGTAAATAACTCAATAGCAAAGAACGACCATTGTGGGTCCTAATAGTACTAGCACATAGCCTAAACATGATTCTAGCATAAATCGTAGCTCAAGCGCTCTAACACATAGAGCACAGTAATAATATTCAGATAAGATAGCTACACAGTTCCATGGAATCAACTAAATCACAATTTTTACGTGCACGCCCACACGCCCATCACCTAGCATGAGTGTCATCTCAACACCAATCACATAGCATGTAATTTCAGGGATTCATACCCTCAAAATCAAGTTTAGAAGTGTTACTTACCTCAAACCATGCAAATCTCTACTCCAATAAGCCATTACCTCGCGAATCGGCCTCCAAATGCCTTGAATTTAGCCACAAACAATTCGATACAATCAACTCAAGCTATAAGAATCAATTCCATACGAAAATGCTAAATTCTAAATCAAAAGTCAACAAGTCAACTCAAAAGTTAACCCTCGGGCCCACGTCTCAGAATCCGATGAAACGGCAAGTCACATAACAATAATTTAGCATAGAATAAGCAGTAAATGGGGGAATAGGGCTACAACACTCAAAACGACCGGCAGGGTGTTACATCCTCCCTCTCTTAAACAAATGTTTGTCCTCAAACGGGACTAGAAACATACCTGGATTCTCAAATAGGTGTGGATATCTGCTCTGCATTCCTGCTCGGTCTCCCAGTAGCCTCCTCGACTGGATGACCTCTCCACTGCACCTTCACTGAAGCTATGTTCTTTGACCTCAACTCTCGAACCTGCCGATCCAAAATGGACACCGGCTCCACATCATAAGTCAAATCACCATCCAACTAAACCATGCTGAAATCCAAAACATGAGACAGATTGCTGACATACTTCCGGAGCATAGAAACATGAAACACTGGATGAACACTCGATAGACTATTCGGCAAGGCAAGCTTGTAAGCCACCTCTCTAATCCTCTGAAGCACCTCAAACTAACTAATGTATCGAGCGCTCAACTTGTCTCGAACCTCATAACACCCTTCATGGGTGAGACCCTGAGTAGTACTTTCTCCCCGACCATGTAAGCAACATCCCGAACCTTCCGATCAGTGTAGCTCTTTTGTCTAGAATGCGCCGTGCAAAGCCGATCCTGAATCAATTTAACCTCATCCAAAGCCTCCCGAACCAAGTCAGTACCCAACAGCCTAGCCTCACCTGGCTCAAAATATCCTATCAGAGATCGACACCGTCTCCCGTACAAAGACTCATACGAAGCCATCTAAATGATCGATTGATAGCTGCTATTAGCGGTAGAAACGGATCCCAAGAACCCCAAAATATATGACACAAGTGCCTAGCATATCCTCCAATATCTGAATAGTGCGTTCGGACTGTCCGTCCATCTGAGGGTGGAATGTTGTACTCAACTCAACCTGGGTGCCCAATTCTCGCTACACTGCTCTCCAAAACTGCGATGTAAACTGCATGCTCCGATATGAAATGATGGACAACAGCACACTGTGAAGCCGAACAATCTCGCAAATGTAGATCTCAGCCAACCACTCCGAAGAATAAGTAGTCCGAACTAGAATAAAATATGCGAACTTGGTAAATCGATCCTCAATCACCCAAATAACATCAAACTTCCTCGAAGTCCGCAGGAGCCCAACTACAAAATCCATGGTGATACGCTCCCATTTTCACTCCAGAATCTCAACTCTCTGAAGCAATCCGCCCGGTCTCTAATGCTTGTACTTCACCTGCTGAAAGTTTAGGCACCGAGCTACAAACCCCACTATATCCTTCTTCATCTTCCTCCATCAATAGTGTTATCTCAAATTTCGGTACATCTTCATGCACCCGGATGAATGGAATACCGCATACTGTGGGCCTTCTCAAGAATCAACTCACGTAGCCCATCTACATTAGGCACACAAATCCGACCCTGTATTCTCAACACCCCATCTTCCCAATAGTAACCTCCTTAGCATCACCTTGCTGAACCGTGTCCTTACGGACAAGCGAATAAGGATCATCATATTGGCACTCTCTGATGCGATCATATAAGGAAGACCGAGAAAACACACAAGCTAGAACCCGACTGGGTTCCGAAACATTTAATCTCACGAACTGGTTGGCCAAGGCATGAACATCAACTGCAAGCGGTCTCTCACCAATAGGAATAAATGCAAGGTTACCCATACTCACCGCCTTTCTACTCAAGGCATCAGCCACCACATTGGCCTTCCCGGGATGATACATAATGGTAATATCATAGTCCTTTAGCAGCTCCAACCATCTCCCTACCTCAAATTTAAATCCTTCTGTATGAACAAGTGATAGAGACTTCGATGATCCGTAAATACCTCAAAAGACACACTATAGAGATAATCCTCCAAATCTTCAATGCATGAACGATGGCTGCCAACTCCAAATCATGAACAATATAGTTCTTCTCATGGTGCTTCAACTGATGTGAAGCATAAGCAATCACTCTACCCTCCTGCATCAAGACATACCCGATACCGATCTGAGAAGCATCAAAATACACTGTATAAGAGCCCGACACTGAAGGTAAAACGAGAACTAGAGTTGTGGTCAAGGCAATCTTGAGCTTATGAAAGCTCTCCTCACACTCATCCGACCACCTGAATGGAGCACCCTTCTAGGTCAATTTGGTCAAAGGTGCTATAATAGACAAGAAACTCTCCACAAAGCGTCGTTAATATCCGGCCAAGCCAAGAAAACTTCGAATCTTAGTAGCTGAAGACGGTTTGGGCCAACTCTGAACCGCCTCTATCTTCTTTGGATCCACCTTAATCCCCTCACTGGACACCACGTGTCCCAAGAACGCTACCGAACTGAGCCAAAACTCACACTTGGAGAACTTGGCATAAAGCTTCGCCTCCCTTAGCCGCTGTAGTACAATCCTCAAATGTTGGGCATGCCCCTCCTGGCTACGTGAGTACACCAGGATATCATCAATGAATACTATGACAAACTAATCAAGATATGGCTAATTTACACTATTCATCATATGCATGAATGCTGCTGGGGCATTGGTCAGCTCGAAACACATCACGAGGAACTCATAGTGACCATAGCGGGTCCTGAATGCCGAGAATATCTGAATCCCGAATCTTCAACTGGTGATACCCAGACCTCAAATCAATCTTAGATAATACCTTCTCTCCCTGAAGCTGGTCAATAGATCATCAATGCGTGGCAAATGATACTTGTTCTTGATTGTAACTTTGTTCAAATGCCTATAGTCAATGCACATCCGCATAGTACCAGTGCACCCCAAGGAGACACACTAAGCCTAATAAACCCCTTATCAAGAAGTTCCTGAAGCTAATCTTTCAATTCCTTCAATCTCAGCCAGTGCCATACGATACGGAGGAATAGAAATGGGCTGAGTGCCAGACACCAAGTCAATACCAAAATTAATATCCATGTTGGGTGGCATGCCTGGAAGGTTTGCAAGAAATACATCCGGAAAGTCTCGCACTACCGGAACAGAATCAATAGTAGGGGAATCAGCACCAACATCCCTCACAAAGGCCAAATATGATAAACACCCCTTCCCAACTATCCGTTGGGACTTCAAATATGAAATCACTCTGCTGGGAACATAATCTAAAGAACCTCTCCACTCGATCTTGAGAATCCCGGTATCGCTAACGTCATGGTCTTAGCATGACAATCCAAAATAGCATGAGATAGAGACAACCAATCCATACCCAAAATCACGTCGAAATCGACCATGCTAAGCAATAAGAGAACAACTCTAGTCTCCAATCCCCCAATAGTCACTATACTCGACCGATACACACGGTCCACAATAATAGTATCGCCCACTGGCATAGATACATGAATAGATAGGACTCACGGGGCATATCCAGATAATGAGAAAAGTATGATGATACATGTGAAGAAGTGGAACTAGTGTCAAATGATATAGAAGCATCCATGTAGCATACTGAGACAATACATGTGATCACTGTGTCTAAAGCAACGACATCTGGCTTAGTAGGAATAGCATAGAATCGAGCCTGACCGCCACCTGATTGGCCTTCCCCTCTAGGGTGACCCCTAGTTTCTTGAGCCTCACCCTCATCTGGCTGGCCGGGTGGTGAAGTAACTGGCGCGGAAGTAGCGGCCTGACTCCTCTACTAAACTGGACCTCCCAAAAGGTGGGGACTTTCCTTCATCACATGATCCAACTCTCCAGAGGAACCTGGTGCTGATGAACCCTGATATGAAGGTGAACGAGATGAACTCTGAGCTGGGAGTGCACTGAGAGATGACTGGCCGGGTCGAGCATTGTATGAACAATGGCTAGATGATGCGCCACGATGAACTGGATGAACCATCTGAGCGGGCCTATAACAACGACCCATGCTGTGGTGGAACTGACCCCCAGAGGGAACACTACTAAAACCACCCAAACCATGAGGCCTCTTGGCCTTCCTCTCCTCACGCTCCTGACTACGAACCAACTCTAGCCGCCGAGCAATATCAACCACCTCGTTGAACCTAGCGCCTGATACACTCTCCCGAGTCATAATAAAACGCAACTGATAGGTGAGGCCATCAATGAACCTCCTAATCCTCTCTCTCTCAGTGGGAACCAACCAAAATGCGTGACGAGCCTGATCACGTCCGCAACATACCTCAATAAGAGATATGACATGATCGTATGCAATAATAATTACCCAACCTGGAGTCGGGGTCGAATTCACTGGGAGTTATGATGAGAGTTAGGAGTATATATTTGAAGCAAACAAATGGGTTGTCTAGATTGCACTTCCACAACATGGTTTTGGTTTGCTATTTCTATTGTTAATCTAATGATTGCAAGATAAAGAAAATAGACTATAGATAAATGTTTTAAAGGGTTTTTTCCAAATGGGTAAAAGGCTTAGGGCTGTGATCATAACCTAGGTGTTTGTCTAATGGGATAAAGACGTTAATGCTTGTTTTGTTGATTGGGGTGTATTATAGCTCTCAACTCCACGTTACCCACTCAATACCTCCGGTCAGAGAGCGGTTTTGCCCAATTTGGCTTTCTCAAGACCAAATGGGTATCACCTAAAATAGTTGATAAGAGCTCAAGTCGGGTTATTACTATCTCTAGGTTGAACCCTTTAATTGGGTTAATCAATCTCTCAATTGACCCAATTCCTTATTAGCTAAGTAAACCTATACTAGGTTCCTCTTTCTCAAGTAGAGATTAAGTCAAATATGAATGAATTAATATTTGCAACCATTAATTCTACAATTAAAGCATGAACTAAGCTAATAATCAACAGTCAATAATAAACAAACACTAAATTAGATATCCATAAGGTTTACACACTAGGTTTAGGCTATAACCCTAATAATAATCTAGCTACTCATAATGAGATTTGAAGAAAATAAGGAAGAAAAGCTAATTTAACTCATAACGGAAGATTAAAATGATTAAATATAATGTAAATACACCAAAGTAATATAAAAGTTCCTAAAGTAGTAAAGAAAAAAGGCTACAGCAACTTCAGATGTTCAAAACTTCACCTAATTTTGTGAAACTCGTCAATTTATACTGTGTTAAAAATCTCAGACAAAAATACCCCTTGGGAGGTTCTGCGGCCGCATAATTTCATATGCGATCTGCAGATTTCTTCGGCTGCCAGGAAGTGGAGTTCTGCAGCCGCACATTTCTGAGTTGCGGCCACGAGGCAATCTTCTACGGCCGCACAATTCTTGTGCGTTCCGCAATTCACAAAGTCTCCTGGACTTGGTCTTTTTGCATACTCTCTAATCTTTGACTCTTAGCCCAGTTCTGCGGCTGCACAATTTTTGTGCGGTTCGCATATTGCTCAAAGTTTTGCTAAATTCTTCTTCTTGGTTTGCGGCCGCAGATGGAATTCTTCGGTCCGCAATTTTTTCTACGACGCAGAATGCCTTCTGCGGACTGCACATTTGTGCTTCTACGCCCTTTATTGCCTTGTGATTCGGAACACTCCTTTTTTATTCGGGTTTTATCTCGTGAGACTAAAATTCCAGCATTCCTGCAATTTGCACAATTTCAGTAGTTTCAGGAACACAATTCAATACTTTCAAACTAAAACAAAAGCAAAAAGGCGCTAATAAACAGTCAAAATTCCCACTTATCAACTCCCCCAAACTTAAGTCTTTGCTTTTCCTCAAGCAAATAGTTGAGTTCCCACCCCCAAAAGTTAAGGGTCATTTCAGCGAGTAAAAGGTGAGCCATCCACACATCAGTTGGGACCAACAATTACCCACACTACTCATGTCTTATCAATAAGGCGACAAGTTAAACATTCATACACATATAGTTCTAATGTGACATTTGAGTTTCAAGAATTGACTTCACTCATCAAGGATTCTTGCTCTATCATGTAGGTCATGGTAACTCCAAACTCTTCCTCCTCTACTTTTCATTTTTCTAGCTCACTTAAGAAATTTAGCACTCAATCCAAAGATTTATGGAAGGTTAACTCATCTCTCTTAAGAGAACGTCGCAAGTACGGCTTCAAGTACCATAGGCTTGCCCCTCATGTAGATCACCACTAATGTAAGCTCACTCGATTTGAAATCAAGTAGGACTTCTTTCAGGATGTAATAAAGTCTTTTGGGTTAGGGTAGGATACCATATGGGTAAATGGTCACACCTTTCCTCAAGCACTCCATTTTTTATTTCTCGTCTCACACTTGGCCAATTCTTAGAGGCAATTTCTTTTTATTAGAGATTAAAGAGACTTAGCATCACTCTTTCTTGATCATTTCATTATTTTTCTCCCCTTTTGAATTCTCCATGTTTGGGATCATTACCTCTCTTTGCATCCCTTTAACTCTTCCACTTATTCACTTTTTATACTTTTCTTTTCTTGCCTTTTCTTCTCATCATTTCTTTTCTCTTGTTATGCCTTGATACCTTTTTCAAGTTCCTCGCCTCTCCCCCAAACTTAAATTTTGAGCCATTTATTTCACAAGAGTGTTAAGGAAAGCTCTGGTGACAAGAGAGGGTCACGACAAAATGGGTAAAGGCTTGTAACATGATTATTAAATGAGAAGGGCTAGAGGCTCAAAGGGGTTGACTAGGGATAATGAAATTGGTTGGTAATAGAAAAATCAAATGGGCCAAGGAGAGCCTACAATCACTTCTCAAACCAAGCAAAACTTAGGATTTCACCTTGAAACACATTCGGTGGAAGTTCTAGACCCTTCGCACGGATACTTGGACTGGCAACAATTCATCTCACCCCTCGCGCAACTGGATTGTTAAAGAGGACAGAGTCGAGGGCCCACAATGACCACATTCAAGTTTAAAGATCACTATGGTCCAGTTAAACCACGCGATGATTGCCAAAGTCAAAACAAGAGTCACAAAGTCACTAACTAGAGCTATTTCTTTCAAAAAAAACTTATCTCTAACCATAAACACGTGGTTAAGTGTGTTTGTACCAATTGAAGCATGGTTGACTCTTCGAGCATGACTTAATTAGGTCTTTTTATTCATTACTACTACTATTATTACCTAAACACAAAAACGGACCTGTTCCCTTAAGAAGGTTGTCATGCCATCCATCGTTGAGACGAGTCACCCGGTTCACACAAAAACTACCTTTGGAAAGAACCGTGGAATTAAGAAAACCGAAGGCTTATTATCTACTAAACATAAAAAGAAGCTACTAAATCACACAAAGAACTAATAAATAAACAAAAGCAAAGAAGCTACTGAGCAAAATAAATATAGATAATGAGAGAAAGAGAGAGAATGTATACATAGTAAGAAAAGAGAGAATATATACATAGTAAGAAAAGAGAGAATATTATCAAGTTATTACAAGCCAAATATCTCAAAATGTATCAAATATGATCAATAAACTCAACCCCCTCGAATAAAGATAAGCATTTTCCCTAATTCTTAACAAAATAAGAATAAAAGAGGGGAAAAAGTGAAGAAAACTCTCTATGGCTCCTTGGACATCTTTGTGTCCCCAGCAATGTCACCACCCTCAGTCTCATCCAACTGAATCTCATCATCCTCAAATTTGGGTGTGGCTGGGTTGGTGAACATCTAACGCACTCTCTCGGCAGTGTCGGCAGGAAGGTCTGGCTCCTCAAACTGGCCAACTAATGCCACTGATGCTGATGGTGTTGTAGGATCTGGGCCTGAATGGTGTGGGTCAATCAGCATGTCAAATGGAAGATCTCCAGCTATAGCAAGCCTGGTCACCTGTCTCCGGAGCTTGTCCACTAATTTCTTGCTGGCTTGGGGCTTTCTCATCGTCTTTACTTCTTTTCCCAGCTCTTCGAACATTGACACGTGTTGTACCAAGGTAGCCATAACAGTGTTCTAGTTCTCAAGGAGCTTGTTCAATGTCTCTTCAACTGTCAGGGGAAACTGAGGTTCCTTAATAGAAGATTGTGCTGCAATAGTACTAGATAGGTCAAACAGCTTTGCAATGGCTGTCTGCATCCAGTTGTTGAGGCTCGCCAATGTCTGGGAGACTCACAGCGCAGAGAGCGGTACAGTAGACATGGGTACCAACTTCAAAGCCGAAGTTGAAGTTATGGCGGGAGCTGCAGTAGGGTCTCTGGATGATGGAGGAGGCATAGCTGTGGTACTAGAGAAAGGCTCGGCCGAAGTGGATGAAACATCAACTACCTCAACAGCTACCCATAGCTGGCTCATCAGACTGGCCCGCAATGGTAGGAGGCTAAACTTTCTTCTTCGGATTGTTTGCATCCATTAGTGAATACCAAGTAAAAGGCTTCTTTGGCTTCACCTTTGTGTCATAATACCTCTGCTCTACCCTTGAATCTGTGAGGTATTCTGTGATAGTGTTGGGATACCGATAGGATGAGTCATCTTGTCGAGCAATCACTGAGATGTTGGTCGACATCACGGCCCCCACATTGATGGGTACACGGCCATAATAGAAGCAACCAAGACTGCCCGAGGAATCAGAAGGTAAGTCTCATTCTGGCACGAGTCCAGTCTGCTGCAGACAAAGGTTTTCCACCCCTTCGCCTCAAAACTCAGAGTGCTCCTGTGGATAGGAACCTCGGTGGCAATCCATGGTGGCGGTGGCCCTGGTGCTTTTAGAATCTCCGCTAACCAAGGCCGGGCTGCGTCTCCGATTTCAAACTTATCCAAATATTCCTTTGGCTCCACATCTTCGAAGCCCAAGTATGTCTTGAGCGTATGCTGATCAAATCTCACTTTGAGGTTACGCCCTTTTATTACCTTTTGTCCCCTTTTTGATATGTGCCACATTGGCATAGAATTCACGGACAAGGTATTCTTTGGCATCCACGACACTCTGGGTGAACCATATCCACCCCTTGTGTTCCTTGAACTGTCTCAACACTGCGGGGTTGTACCTCTCCAAATATTTCAACTAAAAATGTCGCTCAAGAGTTAGCATCCTCATTGGCCACCATGTACAGCGGCCAGGCTGACAAAATGGTCCTCCTAGACTTCTTTCTTCTTCTACCTTTTAAGGCCAGCAGCTGTAGCATCTCCCTTTTCCTATCATCGGGGATATCCTAAACTGGTGTATCTTGTGCCTTAGGGATAGGTGTAGTCGATGGCTCAGAAGCCTGATTAGCACTTTTCGATCCCTCGAAATTGCTATGAGATGCGGACGACTCGCCCCAAAGTTGGCATCTCCCTTGCTGCCTTGATTGTACGGACGACTGCTCCTAAATAGAGCTAAGTTACCCTCTGATGCTCCCCTAGATAGGACATAAGAGCTCGTCTCGGAGAGATCTGCACCTCTCCCTCTGCCGGCTGTAGCTTTCTTTGTAATTATCCTTTATTGGCCGAGGGGTAAGGCACTCTTGCCTCGATCCCAAGAAGGCTCACCCCTCCCGAAAAATATATTAATCTCCAAAATGGTAGTGAGAGGCATTTCATCTTTCTTTGAGATTCCACTGGTCCGTTGACATTCATCACATCTTTTCACTAGCTCACTAGCATCCTTGTAAAGAGTGAGCCAATAGAAACGGCAACTTAGCACTTTGGCCGCCATCTTGCTCCACCATGATGACCACCATATGGCGAAGAATGACAAGCCCCAAGAATTACCTTGCTCTTCTTTCCGGTACACATCTTCTCATCATCCCATCCGTACAAATCCGGAAAAGGTATGGTTCATCCTAATAATAATCTTGACAGTCCCATTTAAGCTTCTTCCTTTGGTTTGAAGAGAACTCATCCGGGATGATTCCACGCACAAAGAAAATTTGCTAGATCCGTGAACCATGGCACCTCTTTCATTAAAATAGCCAAGAGTTTCTCATTGAGAAAGGAGTCATTAATTTCAAGGCCATCATGCGGCCTCCCCTCCTCCTCCAAACGAGACAAGTGGTCCGCCACTTGGTTTTAACTCCCTTTTCTATCTTGGATGTCAATATCAAACTCTTACAACAAAAGCACACATCTCATCAATCGAGCTTTGGATTCCTTCTTTCTCATAAGATAACGAAGGCGCCGCATGATCTATGTGGACAATGACCTTTGCACCCATCAAGTACGGGCGGAACTTCTCAATTTCAAACATAATGGCAAGGCGCTCTTTCTCGGTAACGGTGTAGTTGACTTGGGCACTATTCATGGTCTTGCTAGCATAGTAGACCGGATGAAAAATATTATTGATGTGTTGCCCTTAAACATCCCCAACCGCTACGTCACTCGCATCACACATGAGTTCAAAAGGGACACTCCAATTTGGAGCGGTGATGATTGGAGTAGTTGTCAACTTGAACTTCAAAAATTCAAAATCTCTCATGAAATTATCATTGAAGTTGAACTTAGCATCTTTCTCAAGAAGCTTGCACAACGGATTCACCACCTTAGAGAAATTCTTGATGAAGCGCTCGTAGAAACCGCGTGGCCTAAGAAAATCCGCACATCCTTTACCGACGTTGGAGGTGGAAGTTTAGAAATCACCTCAATCTTTGCCTTGTCAACTTCAATTTCATCCTTTGAGATTTTGTGGCCTAGGACAATGCCTTCCTCGACCATGAAATGACACTTCTCCCAATTGAGCACCAAATTTGTTTCTTCACAGTTTGCCAAAACTTTATCCAAATTTGCATGACAATCATCAAAAGAATCTCCAACCATGGACAAGTCATCCATGAAAACTTCAAGGTAGCCCTCCATCATGTCTGTGAAAATAGCCACCATACACCTTTGAAAAGTCACCGGTGCATTGCACAAACCAAATGGCATCCGCTTGAAGGCGAAAGTACCATAGGGACATGTAACGGTTATTTTCTCTTGATCCTTCAGAGCAGTAAGAATTTGGTTGTAGCCCAAATACCCATAAAGAAAGCAATAGAAAGCACAACTGGTCAATCTATCAAGCATTTGATGTAAGAACGAAAGTGGAAAGTGACCCTTCCTTGTGACTTTGTTGAGCTTGCGATAGTCCATACACACCCTCCATCCGGTCACCGTTCTTGTAGGAATTAACTCATTCTTGTCATTGGTGACCACCGTCATGCCCCCTTCTTCGGGACACATTGAACTGGAGAAGTCCACAAACTATCGGATATGGGGTAGACAACCCTGGCATCCAACCACTTGATAATCTCTCTTTTGACAACTTCTTGCATAGCCTCATTGAGTTTTCTTTGATGTTCAATAGATGGCTTGGCGCCCTCCTCCAAGTTGATCTTATGCATGCAAAATGCGGAGCTTATCCCTCGAATATCCGCCAAAGTCCACCCATTAGCCTTCTTCCTCTTTTGTAGCACCGCCAAAGTGGAGTCTACCTACACGTTAGTCAAACAAGAGGAAAGAATAACTGGTAAAGTAGAATAAGGACCAAAAAATTCATACCGAAGATGTGGAGGCAATGGCTTCAATTCCAATGTAGTGGGCTCTTTAATAGAAGGCTTTGTAAGAGGAGTTGTCCTATTTTTAAGATCCAAGGACAATTTTCGGGGAGTATAGTTGTACGACCCCATCCCTCGCAAAGAGTTCACACATTTCATGAAACCATCCATCTCGTCATAACAAAAGTTGAGCAAGACGTCCTCCAACATATCACCCACATTGATCATAACACTTGTATCATCAACAATAACATCGGTCACCAAATCTACAAAAGAGCACAGCTCATTGCTATTTCGTTGCCGCATTGACTTACACACATGGAAAACTACTTTTTCATCACCAACCAGGAATGCAAGTTCTCCGGCTCCAACATCACAAAGTGCCTCCCTGTAGCAAGGAAAGGACTCTCAAGAATAATTGGAACCTTGTAGTCAACTTCAAAATCTAGAATGATAAAATCCGCCAGAAGAATGAATTTATCAACATAAACTAAGACATCTTCAAACACTCCCAAAGGTCTCTTCATAATACCATCAGCCATTTGCAATCTCATAGAGGCGGGTCTTGGTTGCCCAATTCTCAAGGTCTTGAAAACCAAATAGGGCATCAAATTGATACTTGCCCCAAGATCACAAAGAGCTTTTGCAAACTCGGCACTTCCAATTGTACAAGAAATCGTGAAAGCACTGGGATCTTCCAACTTAGGAGCCATAGAGTGCACAATTGCACTTACTTGATGAGTGGCTTTGATGGTTTGAAAATTCATTGACCGCTTCTTTGTCACGAGATCCTTCATAAACTATGCATAGCCGGGCATTTATTCCAAAGCTTCAACTAATGGCACATTGATTGAGAGTCTTTTCATTATTTGAATGAACTTCTTGAATTGATTCTCACCATTTTTCTTGGCAAGTCCTTGAGGGTATGGATGTGGAGGCTTAGGCAATGGTACCTTAGCCTTTTGCACTACCGGCTCCGGTATGTCAATAATGTGATCCCTAGAAGGGTTCACCTCCTCTTGAGTCTCTTCCACACTATCATCAATATCAATCCTAACATCATCATTTGATTGTACCACATTGTTCGGGACCTCTTCTTCTGCTTGTACCACTTGCTTATTATCCACAAGTTACCTTTGACTTGAGGTGGGTACATTCGCACCTCTTCAACTTTTTTTAGTAATGGCCATGGCATGCCCCGTGTTATTTTCACCCATTGGGTTTACTACCGTTTCACTTGGTAGTACCCCTTTAGGACGAGAATTTATAGCTTGAAAGATTTTCCCCATTTGCACTTCTAAGTTGCGGATCGATGTGTTGTGTGAGGCAAGTTGGGCATCCGAATTGGGATTCTTTTCCATCATTTGCTTTAACATATTTCAATACGCCCCATGCCATTGTTTGAAGAACTTGGACCATGGAAAGGAAAGGTGGCGGGTTGCTCGGTTGTTGATACATCTGGGGCCCTTGAAAACCCAAGCCCCAGTTGCCTTGATTATTGTTCCATCTGCCTAGATTGCTACCCCCCCCCCCCCCCNAAATTTCCTTGATTATTGCCACTCCAATTTCCTTGATAGTTGTTCTTATGCCAATTGCATTGATTGTTGCCACCACTCCAATTTCCTTGGTTGTTAGAATTTCAATTACCTTGATCATTTTGAGATCGCCATTGTTGTTGGTTTGGGCCTTGGAAGTTGTTTCTTTGCCTTTGAAAGTTGTTCACGTATTGCACCTCCTCTTCTTGATCATTATAAGAATCACCTTGATCAAAACTACTATCTTCTTTCACATAATTCTCCACTCGATTTTGCACTTGTGGACCCTTGGTCCTTCTTTTGTTTACCATCATGTTCACCCCCTCCATGGCATTGACTTGCTTAGGATTTTGCACTTGCTGAAGTTGAGCCTTTGCGTTGATCCATGGTGGTAGTCAATTCGGCAATGACTTGCCCATGGCCATGAAACTCTTTGTGAAGGTGGATCATGTTCGAATCACCTTGTGGAACATTAGCCCAGAATTTCCACGCCGATGATGTTTCCGCCATTTCACCCAAAATCTCACACGCTTCCCCAGACAACATAGTCATAAAGTTACCATCGGCAAGTTGATTCACCACACATTGGTTGGTTGTGTTAATCCCATGATAGAAGGTTTGTTAAATCATGTTTTCTGTCGTATCGTTGTTGGGACATTCCTTGACCATTGTTCTATACCGCTACCAAATCTCGTGTAGTGGTTCATTCGGCTCTTGCTTGAATGCCAAAATCTCATCCCGAAGTGTAGCCATGTGCCTCGGAGAGAAGAACTTAGAAATAAACTTTTCCGCCAACTCATCCCAAGTGTGAATGGAATGGTTCGGCAATCGTTTCAACCAATCTAAAGCTTTCCCCCACAGAGAGAAGGGAAAAAGCCTTAGCCTCAATGCATACTCGGAGACATTTGTTTGTTTTCTCCCCCAACAAGTGTCCACAAACCCCTTCAAATATTTGTACGCATTTTGACTTGGAGCACCGGTGAACAAACCTCGTTGCTCTAGCAAAGTGAGCATCATGTTGGTGATTTGAAAGTTGCCCGCCCTAATACGAGGAGGGGCTATTGCATTAGCATATCCTTCATTGGGTAACACTCGGTGTGGAGCCGCTCGTGGTGGAGGTGGGGGTGGAGCGGGGACATTATCATGAGGCACTCGGCCTCTTCTATTGGCTTGAGGTTCAAGAGGAACCTCATCAACTTGCTCATCCTCGACGTCCACATCCCTCAGAGGAAAATTTCCGAGCTCATTGTTCGCCATGGTTGTACCTATGATTTCTCAAACAAGTTATTAACACGGAAGAAAAATAAGATATTCCAATAACGCACCCAAATATATAGCTAACACCGTTTTTAACTCCCCAGCAACGGCGCCAAAAATTTATCACGTCCACAACACACCTCAACAAGAGATATGACACGGTCGTATGCAATAATAATTACCCAACTAGGAGTCGGGGTCAAATCCACTGGGAGTTATGATGGGAGTTAGGAGTATATATTTGAAGCAAGCAAATGGGTTATATAGATTGCACTTCCATAACAAGGTTTTGGATTCCTATTTCTACTATTAATCTAATGATTGCAAGATAAAGAAAATAGATTAGACATAAATGTTTTAAAGGTTTTTTTCCAAATAGGTAAAAGTACAAGGGTTGTGACCGTAATTTAGATGTTTGCCTAATGGGATAAAGACGTTAATTCTTATTTTGTTGATTGGGGTGTATTATAGCTCTCAACTCTACGTTACCCACTCAATAGCTCTCGGTCAGAGAGTGATTTTGCCCAATTTGGCTTTCTCAAGACCAAATGGATATCATCCAAAACAGTTGATAAGAGCTCAAGTTGGGTTATTACTATCTCTAGGTTGATCTCTTTAATTGGGTTAATCAATCTTTCAATTGACCCACTTCCTTGTTCGCTAAGTTATCCTAGACTATGTCCCTCTTGCTCAAGTAGAGATTAAGTCAAATAGGCATGAACTAATGTTTGCAACCATTAATTCTATAATTAAAGCATGAAATAAACTAAATAATCAACAACCAATCATAAACAAACACTAAATTAGATACCCATTAGGTTTACACACTAGGGTTGGGTCACAACGCTAGTAATAGTCTAGCTACTCATAATGAGATTTGAAGAAAATAAGGAAGAAAAGCTATTTAAACTCATAATGAAAGATTAAAATAATTAAATCTAATGTAAATACACCAAAGTAATGTAAAACCTCCTAAAGTAGTAAAGAAAAACGACTACAACAACTTTAGATCAAAACTTCATCTAATTTTGTGAAACTTGTCTATTTATACATGGCTGAAAATCTTGGACAAAAGTGCCCCTCGGGAGGTTCTGCGGCCGCACAATTCCATGTGTGGTCCGCAAATTTCTTTAGCTGGCATGAAGTGGAGTTCTATGGCCGCACATTTCTGAGCTGCGGCTGCGAGGCAATCTTCTGTAGCCGCACAATTCTTGTACGGTCCGCAATTCACAAAGGCTCCTGGACTTGGTCTTTTTGCATACTCTTTGATCTTCTACACTTAACCCAGTTCTGCGGCCGCATAATTGATGTGCGGTCCACATATTGCTTAAAGTTCTGCTAGATTTTTCTTCTTGGTTTGCGGCCGCAGATGGAATTCTGCGGTCCGCAATTTCTTCTACGGCCGCATAATTTCTTCTGCGCCCTTTATTGCCTTGTGCTTCGGAACACTCCTTTTTGAGTCGGATTTCATCTCAAGAGACCAAAATTCCAACATTTCTGCAATTTTCTTAATTTCGACAAAATTCAATATTTTCGGACTAAAACAAAAGCTAAAAGGTGCTAATAAGCAGTCAAAATTCCTACTTATCAGAGCCAAGTCTGAAAACCTCATCTTATACTGAGTCACAGACATGCCCTTCTGACGTAGCTGCTCGAACTACCTCTGCAGCTCCTCCCTACAAGTATGTGGCACAAACTTCTCCAACAAGAGAACGGAGAACTCATGCCATGAAAGTGGTGCAGCACCGACAGATCTGCTCCTCTCATAGGCCTCCCACCATCTGAAGGCAGCCCCTGATAGCTGAAAGGTAGTATAGGAGATTCCATTAGTCTCTAGAATACCCGTCGTGCGAAGAATCCGCTGGCACCTATCCAAGAAGTCCCAAGCATCCTCTGACTGATCCCCACTGAATGATAGAGGCCAGAGCCTCCCAATCTCTCTAGCCTCTTCTGCTCCTCATCCCTCGTAACGGGACCCACCTAGGCTTGAGCAACTACAGTCGAACTGGGCTTGTAGTACCCCCGGTGTCTGAAGTCCGTGCACCACCTGCTCTGGAGTACGGGCGGCGGGTGTCTAGAGTACCTCCCCCGGCCCGAGAAGTGGCTGGTGCGGCCTGAACAGAGACCGCCTGAGCAAGGCTAGTGCAAAAAGTCAATATCTGGGCCAAAGCCTCCTGAAGGCCTGGAATCACAATGGGCACCGATGGTGCCTAAGCTGGCCCTACTGGCTCAATCATATCTGGAACTTGCTCCTGAGCTGGATCAACTGGTGGATTTGCAGGTGCTGCCCTAGCTACTATAGGAGCTGCACCTCGGCCCCTACCATTGCCCGGCCTCTCGTGGCCCTAGCTAGTGGTACTGGGGCCCGTCCATCCGTCCAGTAGCACATGTCCTCACCATTTGTGAGAGAATAGAATAACAAAAGTTTAGTTCCCGAAATCAACTAATCAGCACGACAAGAATACAAGAATGTGAAGTAGTCCTAAGGGTCCGGCAGCCTCTCGAAGATAAGTACAAATATTTTCGTACCGATTCACAAGACTCTACTAAACCTGGTCATGACTTATGAGACCTATATAACCTAGGCTCTGATACCAACTTGTCACGATCGAAAACTTAACCTGTCATGATGGCGCCTATCATAATACTAGGCAAGCCGACAACTCACACATACCAACACTTCCAAATTCAAAATATACTAAAATAGATTTCAATAAGTGAAAATCTCATAAGACTAGATGAAAACGTCACAACTCAATACAGAAGTTTCCCAAAACCCAGGTGTAACTTAGAACATGAGCATCTATACAAATACATAGTCTGATCAACAGTCTAAGAAAGTAGAACTGAATAAGTAAAACTGAGGGATAGGGGATGAGAGGCAAGGTCTACGGTCGCCAATGCAGCTACCTCAATAATCTCCGAACGGCTGAAAACTCTTAGATCAACATCCACCGTGCCCGGAAACACCTGGATCTGCACACGAAGTGCAGGGTGTAGCGTGAGTACAACCAACTCAATAAGTAACAAGTCTAACCTTTGAACTGAAAGCAGTAACGAGTCCGAACAATACGGTCCAAATACATAATTAAACAGTACGGAAATTTACAGATCATATGACAGTAATATCTTAGAAAAATTCATAATTACAAGTACCAGTATAGGAATGTAGACATGCTTCCAGGTTTAACAGTTAACTCAGAACAGAAAAAATATGTCAAGTCTGAATGATATGAGGAATATGATATCGCTATATCGACATGCCAATATGCATATCGTATGTGATGCAACACAAAGAAAGCCTCACGTACTCACACTCTCGGATTACTCAATCAAACTGTCTCAATTCACTCATCACACTCAATCACTCAGCACTGTACAGCGCAGATCCATCTTAGGACAGATCCAGCCCGAATCAACTATCGTGAATCAATAGCAACTGCGCTCACTGTGGGCGTGCAGACTCCAGAGGGGCAGATCCAGCCCAAGCGCCATAAATAAGCCAAATCCTGGCATGAATCAATAAATCCTGCTGCGGCGTACAGCCCGATCCAATAAATGTCACTCACAAACAGGCCCTCGGCCTCACTTAGTCATCAATCTCTTCATTCTCTCGGGCTCACAACACTCATGCTAAGCAGCCCAAATCAATGATGCAAAATGTGACAATATACGATAACAGAGACTGAGATATGGTATGCAATAATGAATGCGACTGGGTACATAACTACAGTTAAGCAAATAACTCAACAGCAAAGAACGACCACTGTGGGTCCAAATAGTTCCAGCATATAGCCTAAACATGATTTCTGGCATAAATTGCAGTTCAAGTGCTTCAACACATAGAGTATAGTAATAATATTCCGATAAGATAACTACAGAGTTCCATGGAATCAACTAAATCACAATTTCTACGGTGCACGCCCACACACCCGTCACCTAGCATGCGTGTCACCTCAACACCAATCACATAGCACGTAATTTCAGGGAATCATACCCTCAGAACTAAGTTTAGCAGTGTTACTTACCTAAAACCGTGCAAATCTCTACTCCAACAAGCCCCTGCCTCGTGAATCAGCCACCAAATACTTCGAATCTAGCCACAAACAATTCGTACAATCAACTCAAGCTATAGGAATCAATTCCATACGAAAATGCTAAATTCTAAATCAAAAGTCAAAAAGACAACCCCCGAACCCACGTCACGGAATCCGATGAAAGTTATAAAATTCGAACACCTGTTCAACCACAAGTCTAACCATACCAAAATTACTCAAAGACGATACCAAAATCTCGCTCAAAATCTCCAAAATTCAGCTTAAGAAGTTTTCTCCATTTCCGCCCAATTTTTCAATCCAAATCACTAATTACATGATGAAATCAAAGATATATTCATGTAATTTAACTAAAATCAAGTAAGAATCACTTACCCAACCACTCCCTTGAAAAATCTCTCCAAGAATCGCCTCTAATCGAGCTCCCAAAATCAAATTGTGAAATAAACTCAAACCCACGTTTTTGAGACTTTAAAATCTGCCCAGATATCCCTTAATCGCGATCGCGGAAAATGCTTCGCGATCGCGAAGCACAAACTCAACTACCCAAGAATTAACCTTACGTGATCGCCTAAAGACCCATGCGAATGCGAAGCACTGCCTCCTCAGACCTATGCGATCGCGACCCTCTTCACGCGATCGCGAAGAACAACGCGCGTGACCAACCTGCCTTATTTCCTTTTCGCGAACACGGCTAAGCCCACGCGTTCGCGGTTCATTGCTTCACTAGCCAACGCGATCGTAACGCTCAACTCGCGAATGCATACAGTAAAAATCCCAACTGCCCAAACCAGCCTTTGTGATCGCGAACCTATCCACGCAATCGCATAGAAGGAAACCAAACCTTTATACCAGAAAATCATCCGAAATCCACCCGAGGCCCCTGGGACCCCAGCCAAACATACCAACAATTCCTAAAACATCATACGAACTTAGGCGAGGCCTCAAATCACATCAAACAACATTAAAAACACGAATCGCACCCCAATTCAAGCCTATTGAACTTATGAACTTCTAACTTCTACATTCGATGCCGAAACCTATCAAATCAAGTCCAATTGACCTCAAATTTTGCACACAAATCATAACTTACACAACGCAACTCCCTGAACCAAAATTCGAGTCCGGTAACAACAAGTCAACTCTCGGTAAACTTCTCAATTTCCAAAACGTTTAATTTTTCAACTTTCACCATTTCAAGCCTAAATCAACTACAGACCTCCAAATTACTATCTGGACACACTCCTATGTCCAATATCAACCAATGGAGCTATCGGAACCATCAAAACTCCATTCCGGAGCCATCTACACATAAATTAACATCCGGTCAACCTTTTCAACTTACGCTTCCAACCTTGAGACTAAGTATGTCAACTCATTCCGAAACATCCCTCGAACCGAACCAACTACCCAGGCAAGTCACATAACAACAATTTTGCATAGAATAAGCATTAAATGGAGGAATGGGACTACAACACTCAAAACGACCGACCAGGTCGTTACAAGAAAATTTTGTTTTCTTTCACTTTTTCAATAAAGGTTCTTTTCCTTGTTCTTTACTTTATTCTATGTCAATATTACGCTTTTGTTAATGTTTAAATGAGTGTTTTGGTTTCATATTTATTGTTTGTTTTTAGCATGAAAGATGCCTTGATTTTGCTCTAATAAGTGATTAATTCATTGTTCTGGTTTACATATTTCTCTTGTTAGGAGATAAAATTATTAACTTATTGTAGTATCTAAATAAAAATCTTAGGGAAGTTTACTGATTTAGATAGTTGGTTAAGTTTCTGTTTATAATGCTCAATGAAATAAGCACAAGTTGAATTTACTATGAAACATACACGAGCCATTTGATAGAATAGGCCTTGGGATTACTAATCTGGGAACAAACATTGGTTTGGACTTTGTTTAATAACTTTTGAATGGACCCTTATCCTCGATTGAGTATGTATTTGAGAAAAAAAATATTTTTACAAGCAAATTACTGATTTCTTTCTCTTGATTTAATATGTCTTCATGGAATTACATCTGTTATTTGGGTTTTAGCATGTTAAAAATTTGACAAACTAAAAACTTGGTTTAATAAAGGTTAAATGGAAAACTGAAATAAAAAAGAAAAAAAAAAGAATTATGTGCCGAGTGATTTCTGCCACTGCTAAGTTGTGTCCATTTTTCATGTTACCATTTGTATTTACACTACTTTGTTAGTTTGATAAACATTGTGGAAAAAATATTTTCTTTAAAATTCTTTAACGTTTTCATGTCTTTGTGTTAATCACGCCTTTTGTATCCATTGTGACCAATTAATCTATTTTTATGAAGTTATCTGGTTCATGTATTTTAGGTTGTGATATTTGCTTAAAAATAAATTGGAACTATTTAATTTAATGTGTTTGGGATAGAATATTGCTCTATAGCTTATTTATTAATTGGAATGGGAGGAAATAATTCTAGATAAGATAATGAATATCAGTTTGGTTACAAACGATTTCATTAAGCGCATGAACTCTTTCAGATTAATGTTACAGTGATTCGGGTTAAGACTCGGATTTGCTAAATAAATGGGTTTCTGTGTGGATCTTTGGATACAGTCAAGAATAGCATTTGAGTAATTAAGTTCTTATGATAGTAACTGAAACCAAAAGAGTTTAGGCCTTTTAAGATTAAAATTGGAGGATCATGTGCACATTCTTGCATCTTGATTTCTTTAAATTTAAAACAATTATATTTTAATTATGTGTGCATTCCGTACTTTAGTTTACATGCAATCTCAAAGAATTACCTTGTGTGCGCATCACATCCGGGACGAAATAATTAATTAAGTGGTAATAGGTAAATTATAATCAATAAAATAAAAAATAGCCAAAAATTGTTTAAGCCTTACATTAGTCAATAAAAGTGACCATGCTAGAACCACGGGACTCGAAGGGTGCCTTACACCTTCCCCTCGGTCAACAGAACTCCTTAATCAGTCTTCTGTTTTCGTAGACCATAAATTAGGAGTCAAACCTTCCATTTGATGAGAGATCCAAATAAAAGGTGATTTGGAACACCAAAACTCAATTTCAAATGGCGACTCTAAATAAAATCCCTTTTCAAACATCATTTTAATTGGAAAAACTCTTCTAACTCAACCTCGTAATAGGGTTGCGTGGGAAAAAAAGTGTGATAGATCCCAACAATGATAAATGAATTAAATTATATACAAGACTTAACGTTGAAATCGAGATAAATAACAGATAACTTGGTTTCGGGAGCAAGGCTCCCGAAGGCAGCAATAAATATAACGCTAGACAGAAAATAAAGTATTATATAGCTTTGGAATAGTGTATAGCATAAGTTTGTCAAAATTTTCGTGTGTTACAATGATTGTTGAAGTCTCTATTTGTAGTTATACCTAGGGAACAAGATCCTAGGATCAAGCCCCTCTTAAATGACAAAAATGGGAACCATTGATGAATATGTAATGGCATGTCATGAATGTCATAATTATTTGTAAAGAATTTAATAGTGGGGAATATTTTTCATTGAATGTCATATGGTGACGGATACTTGTCTGCTCTCATTGATGATGTTTCCTTTGGGATCTACTTGGTGCCAACCGCAACTATTGTCCTCGCTCTTGGTTTCTACTCTTTCCATCTTCCATCTATCCTGAATCCACATGCCATTATGTCATTTGAGCATTTAATATGAACCGATTTACTCTATACAATATCTTTTTTATTTATCCAAGTTTTGTTATACTTCCGTTTTGAATTTATTTATTTCCCCTTTTTGGAATTTTGGCATTCTTTCATCTTTTCTTGAATATTCATATGCTACATAAGTTCATGCAGTTAGGTCTTACATTTTTTCGACAATGAAGTTCTTAAAAAAAAATTAGTCATCATTTACAACACAAACGGTGATCGTTTTAGCTTAGAAAATTCTAGCACGCGGTTTGAATCTTCAAACACACAAATAATGATCAAATTAGCGTGACTCTTAATGTCATTAGTCTAAGTTCGATATTTACAATTATATCGAATTTGGCTTCTTTATAACTAAACAAATCAAAGATCATGAGAGATTGAGTCATTGACAAGGACTAGTTAATTTGGACCAAGATCAAGTTTTGTTTAACTTGGATATCTTACAACATTGAATTCAATGGATGCATTGCTATGGCAATGGAAAAGGGCGGCTTAGCTTCAACAAAATCAATAGAATATATGAGGCTTTGTCAATAAAACTTCCCATTTTTGTTCACGTTCAAACAAGTAACAAATCGGCGAAACAGATAAATATTAGCCAAATGTACATTTAATATATTTAACAATCTTTGATTAAACCCGGTACCATTTAATTTAAATAATACAATCAATCCTTGCTTGCTTGGAATATTAGGCCCATAAATTTTATTGGTTGCCCATATTCCTACTTACGTGTGCTTTAGTTGACTGATAGGTCAGGGTTGCCTTGAGATTTTTATTATTATTCACCAAGGTTTGTAAATAAATATCTCAAAAACTTTAGAACGGAAAAAAGGAAAAGAATCAGAGAAGTTAACGAGAATATTATTTTATGCCACCATTATAGATATTAATTAAACAGTACGTTTAAATTACTTCCTCTTAATTTCTTTCAAACAAATAGTATTAGTTTCCAACATCACATATTAACCAAAGAAATGACTAACGTATAAAAATAGCAAAGGCTCATAAAGAAACAATTTTTATATCCACCACAAAATACATTAATTCCAAGCTAACAAAACATACTTTTAATACAGACTCAGACGCCTAACACCAAATTAAGCACAAACATGGAAAGGCCTACCAGAAAAGTTACTCTAGATGTCATGCTCGTAAATTCTACGTATGCCAACTAATGTATCCTCATTTTATCTTCAATAAAATCTAATGTCTCAAAAAGACTTTGGAATATGTTGAAAACTAATTCAAAGTTGGATTAAGAAAACTTAAATTCTAGTAAAACTATATAAAGAAATATTTTTTTATAATTAGATTATATTTTGTACTATTGTAAATAAGAGTCTTATTGTAGTTATTTTCTTATGTGGAGAATTGTGATTCATTTAGATATATTAAAAATATGAGATTCTAATTAAATTATCTTCCTTTATAATAAATAAAGAACAATTACATGTTACCAAGTCAAGCTAGCATTTCCAAGTCTTTGTCATGTTTCTCCTAACTTCTTCTTAGTCATACTTTTCTACTCTTTTTTTATCATGACGTAGACATGAAGAAAAAAAAAACCAAGATATATAACTGAAGTCTTTTACTCATCTTTTTGCCATTCTTCATCATCTCTTTCCGTTATCAAACATCTTTCAGCACCAAATATTTATGTGTATTTAGTCACTTTTTTCCTTCACGTTTTATTTGCTTCATCCATAGGAAATATTTGCGGTTAGAGAGCATGGAGTACATGAAAAGTCCTTTTATAAATCGATAACTGATTTTTTGTGTCTCTATATATACTTCAATTATATCATAACACTTTATTTAATTTTTCTTTATTGCAAAGATGAGTCGCTTTAATAACAAGACTTGTAAGGTTCATTCCAAAGGGAATGTGCCCTTTTCTTGGGAAAACAAGCCCGGGGTTAGTAAAATTACACCTACAAAAAATTGTTCCACCGGTGGTTTTTCACCAAATCTTCCACCACCGCCGTGCCCGGTGCCGGAAAAAGCAAAGACTGCAGCTTTCCACCACCTACAAATTCCTCCACCGCCGTGTGCTTTTCAGCCGCCGCCGCTGTTGAGAAGTTCATCTAGAAGGGGTTTTAATAAGCAAGATGATCCATTTTTGATAGCCTATAAAGAGTGCACAAAGAGCTCAAGAAAAGGTAACAAGTTTTTAGGTGGTTTTAGTAAGGATGATTTTGGCTTTGGGATGAAGAATAAGAAGAAAAATAAGTCTATTTTCTCATGTAAGAATTCATGCAGTGTAATGGAAAATAATGTTATTAAAGTGTCACAGCTTCCTATTTCAAGATCGTTAAGATCAGAGAAAGGGAGTCCTCTAGTTTGAGGTAATTATATGAAATCTAGTTCTTATCCATTATTATAATACCTATATTTTGCTATAGCCTTTTCCCTTTTCCTTTTTTTTCTTTCAGTGTTTGGCTCTCTTTTGGTGTACAGCTACTTGGATAATGACCTTTTTTCTGTTACCACACTTCATTTGTTACAACATTTTGTTTTTTATTTTTTTGTTATGATGGATACTTCGTGGTATAATATCTTAGCCCTTTCCTCTACTAGAAATATGAACTTTGTTCCCAAAAATCTGAAAACCAAAAAGATATTTGGAATATGAAAGAGCTAAAACAGCTATAATAATATGATCCTACGGATACAGTATGCTTGATTAACGAGTCTCTATTTTCCTTTTGATTGTGTACACTGACGATGTTAAAAATAATTATAGTATGTAACCTAATCAATTATATCAAGTTACGATATAATCGTAACTCTTTATTTCAAGTTAGCACATCAAATTTGTATGAAGAGTTACCTATTACTTATAAAATATTGTAGGTCAATTTAACCTAAAAGTGTATTTTATTTATATATAACCAGTGCACAAAACTTAAACTATTTATTCCTTTTATTTTTTTCATTGACGCGCGATAAAGCAATAAGCTTATTACTCATTAATAAGCGACATTTAAGGAAAAAAGGATTGGGAAACTTTTAGTTTGTCACTTGAATTGTATCATTAATGTTAGTGACTTTGCCACTTAAAATATTTTTTCTCGTCAATTCTATTGCAATATATGTAACAGGTGACCGTGATGTCCTACCTACTGACTTGGTGACGATCTTTTACATTCTACTTCCTAATATATACAAAAGTTGTTTGTTAACAACTACAGAGCTCTGAAGTAGAGATCTTGTTTGTTTTAAAGATGATCAATGAAACTGCCCATCTTGACGTCAAATACTAACAAACATGCAAAACTACAAAAGATGTATCATGTATGAGCTCAACTCATCCAAGGACTTGGAACAAAATACTGGAGTTGCAATTAACTTACATGCACTTGCAAATTAGAAGTACTTTTTCCCAGCTAAACTCGTTGGTTTAAATTTGATCCTCAGCATAATGTTTTTCTTCTTTCCTTTTTTGATACTCGAAGTCCTTCCCACAATATATAAAAGAGCGCGCAGTTTAAAATTAAAAATGCAGAGCCAAATGCTAAACTCGAAACAAAATATCGCAGGCGAAATACCTGTTACAGTCAATATGGAAAATCAAGAGTCATGCTTCAATACACAAAGCTAGGCTTGTTAAATTAGCGCGTCTGGGCTGCGCGCAAAAGTTACTTGAGCTGAGATGTGTTGGGTCATGATGGGCTAAAGTTTGGGTCATAGCTCTTGATGTTTTATACTTTGATACCACACTAGGGGGGAGGGGAAGTGATTTGTGTGGTGTCCAATTTTCGTGTGCACCGGATTATCGAAGGATCTGGTTCATCTATGCGTTCCTTACACTAGAGTTGCGGAATAATAAGTGCAGAAAGTAAAGAATACAAGTATTTTTATGTGAAAAACACTTGGTTCAAAAGATGAAAAAATCACGACCTACTACCCAGTAGGATTTTTTCCAACACTTTACTAAATCACTGATCCAAAAACAGCGTTTACAAAACTCTTGTAAACCTAAGGATAAACTCTAACCCTTTGTGGTAACCAGCCTCAGGCTGCTGCGATAATTTCAAGTTTACTCTAACTTGAACAATACACTCAGAGTACCTAGTACAAATTCTTCTAGAGAAAGCTGAAAAGTACAACTCAAAAGTCCTACTACAATGAAACTAGAATAAAAGACAGACACTAGAAAATGGTTCTTCTATATGGTTCATGTAGTTTCAAGTTCGCACGCTTGAATCACACAAAAATTGCTTGCAAAATGCCTTGCTATTTTGCCCTCAATTCTTGCTTAACTTCAACGTTTGTGCGTCTCCTGTAAAAGAGAACGAACTGATATATATCGAGTTAGTAGAATAAGAAATAACTAGAGTTATAATGCTATACTCTTCCTTGGTGGAAGAGTTCTAGTTATCTTCAACTTCTAACTCCTCCCTTATCTTGAATAGAATTCTCTTCAAGTAAGGAATCCTGCTCCTTATTAATTATGCAACCTTTTCGTTCAGGAGATATTTGATATAACCACTAGTTCTTATCTCCTTCACGTGTATGCCTTGTCTTTGAATCTGCTCGTGTCCTATGTATACTGTGTACGGACCTGGTTCATGCATGTATTTCTTTGTCAATCATCAAAACAAACTTATTCAGGCCAACAAATTCCCCCTTTTTGATAATGAAAAACTCTGTGCTTTTCCTAAGCACGAAACCTGCTTCAACTTAGCTCAACATCAACAATGTTTGAACACTTTCCATTTTAAAGTCACAAATCATCAAAGACCAGGTTCATTAGGTTATAAAAATCACAGTCCAAAGTAAAAAAGCACCATATGTCTTTCCCCTTTTGGCATCATTGAAAAGTTGCATAATTATGTTAGATAACTAGATTTTAGCAGATCTTACTTATGGCCATTTGGGCTACTTCAAATGCAATCATGAAGTCAAGTATCACTTATCAATCTAAGGATATTAGCCATCTAATAAGCATCAACAAATAATTAGAGCAAAGCCAATTGATTATCATTGCTAAGAATCATCCACAAAGCATAGACGAAAATAAAAGTACTTCACCATGAGCAAAAAGACAAAAACAAAATATCTCATTCGAGTCACTGGTTTTCTAACTAGGCTAGGGAGTGTTTAAGGCTGGGAATGACTAGGTTCTTGGGTTCTGGTTTGAAGCAACTTCAACATATCATGAAGAATACCTTCATTCTTCTCTTTATCCTTTGCAAGCTCAGTCTTGAGAGCATCCCTATCAGTTCCTACTTCAGCCAGCTTCATCTTCAGCCTCTCAATCTCAGCATCCTTAGCCCCATTCTCCTGCTCCAGGGCTCTAACTTTGCTCTTCACAGGAAACCTCTTGGATGAACCAGGTTCTTTGGGAGCAGCATGGACTTCATAGTCACAAGCAGTTAAGGTGTTGGCCTCAAAGTAATCTTTGTTTGTTCTAACATCTCATTTCTTGAGGGAAACCTTGAAGTGAGCAAGCACAGCAGTGAGAATGAAACCATAGGGTATGACATGAGTTTTGGTGCCATTGAAGACCCTATCAAGGAGCTGGATGATAAACCCAGGCTAGTTGATCTGCCTTCCACTATCCAGGCACTCCATAAGGACCAGGTCCATGAGAGTTGCAATGTGTACATCTTTCCTGCCTGGGAATAACAACCTTGTTGATAAATTAAAAAAACAGCTTGTGGGCATGCTTCATCTCACTTTTGTACACAGCCTTGGGCAGTAGCTCTGAGTCACTGTCAGTAAATTCCTTGTAATGGCAAGGGAGTTAGGTAGGTTTTCTAGGCTTGGCCATTTCAGCTTCTTGTATTCATTGTACCCTTCAGTAGGTACACCTAGAATTTCTCCCAGTTCCTTGGCATCAAATCTCATAGCCACCCCTTTCACAACACAAATGACCCTGCCGTTCTTGATACCGTTAGCCATAAACTCCACAATTTCTGCTCGGTTTAGTCTTCCTCCCATCTGAAGGACCCTGTTCTTCCATCCCTGAAACTCTAGCTTCTCCAACAGCATCACCTTTCCTTCCTTCTCCAAGTCCCTAAGGAGTCAACCTTTCAGAATTATTCTTTTTTCAAACTTCACCATCTTGTCCTGATCTTCATCAGTTTCATCTTCTTCTTCACTCTTTTATTTCACTATTTGCACTTTTCTTGACTTCCTGGCAGACCTGGTTCTTTTTGCCAAGGCAGAAGGCTTTGTATCAATAGGCTTTGAAGGGGACTTCTTTGTGGAAATCTTTCATTTCTTTGCTTTTGGAGTCACAACCTCCACCTCATCTGCCTCGTCTTCATTATGAAGGGCCAGATCCATCTCCTCTATCTCAATTGCCTCAACTGGTTCACTCACTTTCTTCTTTTCCTTTGCAGCAACTTTTCTTTTACTCTCTTTTAAGGTTCTTTCAAGTTCAGCCTTACTCTGCTTCATCGAACTCCTTATAGCTCTTCCTCTTGTAGGGGAAGTTTCTACATGGATAGAAGAGTCAGCCTTTCTCTTTTTGTGTGCCCTAGCAGTTCTAGGGACCTTAACACGTGAACTTTTCTTCCTGTTTAGATTATAGCTATTTGACACTCTTTTTAGTAGATCTTCGAGGGGTTCTTGCACAGATGGAACATGTTCTTGGAACCTCTTCCTCAACTGCACCTGCATCTCCAGATCCACTATATCCTTCTTCTCTCCAACTTTCTTCCTCCTCAACAGCTTCCTCACTCCATAATACCATCACCCCTGTTTCCTCAGTCAACCCAATAGGAGTAGGTGAAGATTCAACCACTCCTTCTTTTCCCTTTCCCTTTACATCTCCTTGAACACCCTCACTCTCTTTCCTTTTTTTTTTAAATTTTATTTTTACCACCAATTTTACCAGACTCGGTAATCTTTACCCCAGCAATAGTACCAACCAGAACAAATATGTTTTCCAGATTTTTAGCCACTTCATAAATAACCTCAGAAGCAATATTTAGAGCAGAAGTTACCTGTTTTGTTTCAGATGAAATAATTTCTTCCCCCTCAGTTGCAAACTTGAAAGCTTCTTCTGATTTTTGGAGTTCTTCTGCTTGGCTTGCTTTCAATTTCTTATTTATTTTCTTGATTTGTTCACTGCCAGCAACTGTCTTACAAAAATATCTTGAACCGTCCTTTCCTAGAGGTAGGTGTGGTCAAGGTATAGGTGATGATTTTTTGGGTGGTGAAGAAAGGTTTCAAAAGGGTTTACCATTGATGTGTGTAAAGGAGATATGTGTGTGTGGAAGAGAGAAGATAGAAAGAATTTTGACGGGTTGTAAGATTAGAAGTGGGGAAATGGTTAAAGGCTAGTCAATTTAAAGAAGAAGAGTTGGAGTGGGTAACATTGCTTTCTGAAGTTTAGAAGTCTAATTAAAGTGGAAAAGTCAGTTTGAATGGACGTTGAACTCTTCTCTAGAATCTAGGCAATTATGGCGGGTGAAACACTTTTAGGTGAAACTGGTTCATTTGTAAGGGATAAACTTGAGGAAGATGGGGATTAAATGGGACTTTCTTTTTGATCATTGATCCAAATACAATTATTTCAGAATATGTGGAGTGGAGAGTACATACCATGTAATCTTGATGAACCAGGTTCTTCACTGAGAATTCTCTTGTGTAAGTCTGAATTTTCAAAAAAAATAAAGATAATATCATTAGAGATTATGATACATTTTAGCATATGGCACAAGACTATACTAATGAAAGTATGAAACTGAGCAAAATCGAATCTAACTATTTACAAAATTCACAAATTATCTAACCAATTATTGAGTTAGAACTAGTTCCTTTTAGGTGATCTTAGTCATCCCTAATTCTAACATGTTCCATTCAAAGTGATCTATCTTAGAGATTTTGTGAAGATGTCAGCTATTTGCTTGTCAGTAGCACAAAATTCCACAATAATCAAACCTTTCTCATAGTTGTCCCTCAAAAAGTGATGCCCAACAGTTATGTGCTTAGTTCTTTGTGATGAACCAAGTTCTTGGTCATGCTAATTGCACTGGTGTTATAACAAAAGATGAGGATACAACCTACATTAATTTCAAAGTCCATTAATTTCTGTGATCCACAACAATTAAGCACAACATGAGGCAGCAGCCACACACTCGGCTTCGGCAGTAGACAAGGCCACAGAATTTTGCTTTTTAGTGGCCCAAGACACAAGACATGAGCCAACAAAATGTACCATACCTGAAGTGCTCTTTCTATCCATAAGAAAACTTGCATAATCAGCATCAGCATATCCCACTAAGTTGAAATTACTACATTTTGAATACCATAGGCAAGGATCGGTAATGCCTTTTAGGTATCTCAAGATCCTCTTGACAGTAGTCCAGTGAGAGTCCTTTGGATTTGCCTGAAATCTAGCACAAAGGCCTACCGTAAAAACAATGACAGGTTTACTAGCCGTGAGATATAATAAAAAGCCAATAATGCCCCTAAACATCTTCTAATCAACAGATAGAACCAGGTTCATCCATATCCAATTTCGTGGCAGTTGTTATAGGGGTGTCAATTTCCTTGAAATCTTCTATTTTAAACCTATTAAGCAACTCTTTTACATACTTTTGCTTATGGATCATAGTTCCATTTGAATTTTTATTTAATTTGTAAGCCAAAAAAAGAAATTAAGCTTACCCATCATACTCATTTCAAATTCACTCCCCATTAGCTTAGCAAATTCTTTACTTAACCTATCTGTAGTTGCTCCAAAGATTATATCATCAACATATATCTGGACTACTAAGAGATCTTTACCTTTTTCTTTCAAAAATAAAGTATTATCAATTTTACCTCTCTTGTAGCCAGCTCAAGCAAGAATTTAGACAATCTTTCATACCATACTCTTGGAGCTTGCTTGAGCCCATACAGTGCCTTGACAAGCTTGTACACATGATCAGGACATTCCTTGCTTTCAAAGCTAGGAGATTGTTTGACGAACACTTCTTCTTTTCGATAGCCATTGATGAAGAAACTCTTGACATCCATCTGATGAAGAGTGAATTTCATGTAAGTAGCAAATGCTATAAGGAGTCTAATTGCTTTGAATCTTGCAACTGGAACAAAAGTCTCATCATAGTCCATGCCCTCCTCTTGACTATATCCTTGAACCACCAATCTAGCCTTGTTCATTGTAACTATTCCATCTTAATAGGGTTTGTTTCTGAAGACCCATTTATTGCCAATCACTGATTTGTCCTTGAATTTTGGTTCTAGATGCCAAACTTGACTTCTCTCAAATTGGTTAAGTTCATCTTGCATTGCATTCACCCAGTCTGCATCCTGCAAAGCCTCGGAGACATTTTTAGGTTCAATAAGAGATAAAAAAGCATCAAAAGCACATAAGTTCTTCAAAGAAGATCTGGTTTTGATTCCAGATGTTGGATTAGTGATTAGTTTCCAATGGGGTGAGAACTTTGATACTTGTAAGGTTTCACAACCAGTTAGTTTACCCTAGATGTTCCTTCAATGTTTTGTTGCCGAGGAACAGATTCATGGATAGGTTCCCTCGAGGTTTGAAGATCAGTTCCTCTCTGTTCAGTTCCCCCTGTCAGGTTTCCATGGGTGGAAGGACCTGTTCCATCACATGGTCCTTCCTTTGGTGCAGCTTCAGGCTGGGCTGTGGTTTCATTTGAGTTTCTTAATAGCCCAATTGCTTCATCATCTTGTTCTTGCCTCTGAGAAAGAATATTAGTTTCATCAAAAATAATACGTACACTTTCTTCTATACACATAGTTCTTTTGTTGTAAATCTTATAAGCTTTTTACTATATGAAGAATATCCCAAGAATACTCCCTCATCACTTCTGGTATCAAACTTACCTAGGGAGTCTTTTCTATTATTATGCACAAAGCACTTGCATCCAAATGCCCTGAGGTGAGATATATTTGGATTTCTCCCTTTAAGTAACTCATAGGGAGTCTTCTCAACAAGAGGTCTAGTCATGCACCTATTTGTAATATAGCATGGTGTTCATAGCTTCTGCCCAGAAGCTATGGGGCAATTTACTAGCAAGTAGCATAGTCCTAGCCATTTCCTCCAATGTACTATTCTTTCTTTCAACTACTCAATTTTTTCGTGGAGGCCTAGGAGCAGAAAAGTTATAATCTATGCTATGCTCATCACAAAATTCAGCAAATTTAGCATTCTCAAATTCAGTACCATGATCAAGCCTAATTGATGCAAGTTGATTACCTAGTTGTTTCTAAGGTTTTCTATCAAATGAAGTGAACATATCAAATTCTTCATCTTTAGATATTAAAAACGATGTCCAAGTAAACCTAGAGTAATCATCAACAAGCACCATAACATATCTCTTACCGCCTCTGCTCAATGTTCTCATTGGTCCACAAAGGTCCATATGGACAAGTTCCATTGTCCTGGTAGTACTTACCATTTTCTTTCTTTTAAAAGAGGATCTTACCTGCTTCCCCTTGCACAAGCCTTCACAAACTTTATCTTCCTTGAACTTAATATTAGGTAGTCCTATCACCAAGTCCTTGGAGACTAGTTTGTTGAGTTGACTTAGACTTGCATGTCCAAGTCTCTTGTGCCAAAGGAAGGAATCATTGTCCAACACACTTAAGCTAGTGAGCTCATTATTTGATAGAGTGGACATATCCACCATATATGTTATTTACTCTTTTTCCATACAAAACTATCTTGTCAGTGGTAAGATTAATCACAAATCATTTTGTAGAGGTGAAGGCTACCATGTTACCTCTATCACACAATTGTGACACACTTATTAGACTGTAGTTTAGTCCATCTATTAAGTAGACATTCTCAATAGAGTGAGAATCATACTTACCAACCTTTCCAACCCCAATGATCTCACCTTTCTTCCCATTTCCAAAGGAGACATTATCTCCTTTAAAGTCCTCAAGTGAAAGGAACTGGTTCTTACTTCATGTCATGTGCTTTGAGCAGCCACTATTCATGTACAATATTTGGTTGCTTTCCTTCACTTGGACCTGGAAAAAGAAATCAGGGGTTAGTCTTACGAACCCAAACTAGTTTGGGGCCCTTTCTATAGGCAAAAGGAAAAATCAAGTTCTTTTTAGCCTAACTTGGCATTCTATTTTTTTCTAGAACAAAATTTTTGTTCTTTTGATCTGCCTTTTTTTTTGCAGTGCAATCACCCTTGCAGTGACCAGTGCTTTCACAGTGTGTACAAATTTTATTCTCAGGGAGTGTGAGGTACTTATTTTTGAGATCCTACTTAGGTGTAGAGTTTCCAATTTCAAGTCCTCTTATGTTGCTACTATGGTGTTCTTGTAGCCATAAAATTGCATCAGAGGACCTGTTCCATTTACAAGTTTTGTCTAGCTCATGCTTGACCTTGATCAAATCCTCCTTTAAAAACTCTTACCAGTTCATCTCGTTTGTATAACGCATCTTTCATTTTTCCTACATTTTCTTCTAAGGTGAGTTGTGTGTGACCAACTGTCTTTTTACTATTCCTAATTTTAATTTTTAGATTTTCATATCTAAGTTCTAGGACAGTTATATCAAGTGTATGAATCTGGTTCTTCAACATAGTATTTTCACTCTAAGTTTCACAAGCCCTAAGTTCCAGATCTTTGCACTTAGCTTTCAAAAGCACACATTCTTTTGACAGCTATTCCTTTTCATTATTCACATCCTCAAATTCATCAATCAGCTCTAGTAATAATTCAAATAATCTTTCTTTAGATAATAATTTAATCTTGTCTTTGAGATGTTAGACACTTACCTCAGTTTCTTCATCAGATTCTTCAATAGCCAGTAGTGCTCGTTTATCATCATCATCATTTGAGCTTTCTGCCAAAGCAGCGACCATAGCCTTGTTTGATCCTTTGTTGTTGCCTTTCTTGGAATGAACCTGTTCCTTCTTTATGTTCGTTCGTCAGCTCTTTCCTTCTTCCACTGAATTTCCTATAAAGGACAATTTTTGATCATGTGATCAGTCTTTCCACACTAGTAGTAGCCATCATTGGTTTGCTTCTCCGGATCTCTTGCCTTGTTGTAGCTTCCACTTCTTGAAAAACCTTTTCCTCTCCTTAGATACTTCTTGAAGTCTTTGGTTATCGTTTCCATTTCATCATCTTTCAAAGCAGAACCCTCAGTGATTCTGAGTGCCAAATTTCTTTCCTTCCTAGGAATATCCATTTTCATGGTTCTTCTCCTAAGTTTATAGGCAGTGAAATTCCCATCAATTCATCGAGAGGGAGAGTAGAAATATTCTTTGATTCCTAGATGGCAGTGATCTTGCTTTCCCAAGTAATTGGCAAGACCCTAATAAGTATCTTCTCAACTCTTTCTTCTTCAGGAATAATCCTTCCAAGAGATTTTAGTTCACTTGTCAATATAGTGAATCTTGTGTACATCTCTTGAATGGTTTCCCCACCCTTCATAGCAAAGTTTTCATACTGAGAGTACAGTAGAGTTCCTCTAGATCTCTTCGCCTAAATTGTTCCTTCATGGGCCACTTCCAGTGTGTCCCAAATTTGCTTAGCAATGGAACAACTTTGGATTATGCTGTACTCATTTGGACCAAGTCCACAAACAAGCCACTTCTTGGATTTGGCATTCTTTTCCCACTTCTTCAGATCCTCAGCATTGCAATCAGCTCGTCTTTGGCACATCTACTCCTTCAACATTTTTCTTCAAGGTATCCAGTGGACCATCAGTGACAATGTCCCATAGCTCATAGTCTTCTCCCTGAATGCGATCTCTCATTCTTGACTTTTACCAAGAATAGTACTGGCCATTAAAAAGTGGTGGCCTAGTCATGGATTGCCCTTCCCAATTTTCAAGTGATGTACTAATCTTGATCTTCTCCTAAGGTGTTAGCCTCTTCAAAGATAACTCGCTCTGATACCAATTGATGTATTATACTTCAATATCACACAAGAGGGGAGTGATTTGTGTGGTGTCCAAATTTCGCGTGCACTGGATTATCGAAGAACCTGGTTCTTCTATGCGTTCCTTACGCTATAGTTGCGGAATAATAAGTGTAGAAAGTAAAGAACACAAGTATTTTTACATGGAAAATACCTGGCTCAAAAGGTGAAAAAACCACGAACTACTACCCATTAGGTTTTTTGCAACACTTCACTAAATCACTAAGCCAAAAATAGCATTTACAAAACCCTTGTGAACCTAAGGATTACCTCTAACACTTTGTGGCAACCAGCCTCAAGCTATTGCGACAATTTCAAGTTAACTCTAACTTGAACAATACACTTAGAGTACCTAGTACAAATGCTTCTAGAGAAAGCTAAAAGGTAAAACTCAAAAGTCTTACTACAATGAAACTAGAATAAAACACAGACACTAGGAACTAGTTCTTCTATCTACTTCATGTAGCTTCAGGTTCGCACACTTGAATCACACAGGAATTGCTTGCAAAATGCCTTGCTATTTTGCTTTCAATTCTTGCTTAACTTCATCATTTGTGCATCTCCTGTAAAAGAGAATGAAATGATATGTATAGAGGTAGTAGAATACGAAATAACTAGAGTCTAATACTATACTCTTCCTTAGTGGAAGAGTTCTAGTTATCTTCAACTTCTAACTCATCTCTTATCTAGGATAGAGTTCTCTTCAAGGAAGGACCTCATCAATTATGCAACATTTTCGTTAAGGTGATATCAGATATAGCCACTTGGTCTTTATCTCCTTCACGTGCATGCCTTGTGCTTGAATTTGTCGTGTCATGTGTACATTGTGTATGGACCTGGTTCATGCATGTGTTTCTTTATCAATCATCAAAACAAACTTACTCATGCCAACAACCCTACTCGCCCAACTCTTATCAAGCTTTAATTAATGTGTGTGGTTTTCTTATGAATTGTTTAATATATTAAACAAAATAAAATTATTTTTAAGATATTTTAACAAAGTTACCCATAGATTAATTTGGGTTAAAACTCAGCCCAACTTTAGATGAGCTAAGATATGTTAGGTCAAGATGAATTGAGTTCAACGAATGGACGAGTCAATTACCATCTCAACCTTGAGTGGGAAGGATAGGTTAAATTGGTTTGGACTCAAATTGCCACCCCTACACGCGACAAGATGCTTGTTCTGTAAATAAAATTTTATATGAATGCAGGATATAAATCCTGTCATGGGATGCTTTCCATCCTCGCCCCACGACCCCTTGGACGAGCCCTGTGGCGTCCTAGAAAGCCTCCCAAAGCCTAGCTCCACGGTCGGCCCCGTGGTCTCGGCAGCGCCAAGTGACAAGCGCACATGTGCCTTTGTCGCCCCACCGAAACTTGCCGGCGCCCAGCGGCTTGCGAGTGCCAACAGCGCCGCGCACACAGATAATGCCGTGCAGCACCCATCATGATCCAAGCGCCAGCGCCCAGCCGCAGGTAGACACAAATAGTGCCTCGCGCGCCGACAACAACGCACGCGCAGACCCTGATGCTCAAGACAAAGTTGCTGCCATTGGACTTGTTTCTACCTTGTTGAAGTCTAAGTCCTTTCATTGTAAATATAGAGTAGGTTACTTCATTACATTTAGTATGCATCTACAGCTTTCATAGGTCAACTCTTGTAACTTAGGTTTATTTTTTTTAAGCATTATTAGGGGGGATAAAGAATTCAAAAATTCAAGCAAGCAAATATTTCTCTGTACAGGTGTCTCTCCCCCTCGACACCGCGTAGCTTTTGTAATAGATTTCATTTCATCAATGCAATCAGCTTTCATTCATCACTTACACTATTCAGTTCTCTCAGACGCTCACGACATTGATTTTCCCGTACGGCACTAAAAATCTAGTCTAGCGTACGGAGGGGACCTCATTTGGCGGACAGCAATCGTACTGACATCGATTGCTTAGCCTTATGTCGCCCTTCCAAAGAACCTTAGGAAGCTGCCCCGTAATAGATGGTATCAGAGCCTAGGCTCGACATCGGACGAGGGAACGTATTGCCATTGCACCATTTCTAACCATGGTGAATTACAAGGATCGGATCACTGTCCTCGAACAGACGGTTGACGTACTACGGCCCATCGTAGATACGGTGCCTGATTTAAGAACCAATCTAGTGCAAAGGTTGGATGACTTGGACCGCAGAATGCAGCAGGCCGAAAATGGCATTGCAAACATCAGTCGGGACTCTGAAGACGACCGTCAAACAGCAACCGTCGAGGCAGCAGGCATTCATAGCAAATTCGAGGACCTCCAACAGGAGCGTGCTGAGGATTTAGCCCAACGTGAACAAGAGGCAGATAGAATAACTGCCATGCAGCAAACCATAGACAACTTGACAGGCCAGCTCAATATTGTCAATATTGCTCTTCAAAGCCTGCTCAGAGGAGGCGACAACCATATCGGGGGTGCCATGAACATTGCCCCTGTGCCACAAAAGCTGAAAATTCCGGAGCCAAAGCCATACAACCGAGCCCGGGATGCTAAAGAAGTGGAAAATTTCATATTCGACATCGAACAATACTTCGATGCCATCGGACCATTGGAAGAAGCAAAAAGGGTAGCAACTGCTGCTATGTATCTTCAGGGCGATGCTAAACTCTGGTGGCGGGTGAAATATGAAGCCATCAGGGCCGGTGAAGACAACCTCCAGACATGGGCGGAACTAAAGGCAGCCATACGCCTGCAATTCTTCTCCGAGAATGTGGAATACAATGCACGGAGAAAACTGCAGGAACTCCGCCAAACCAGATCAGTGCAGGACTACGTGCGGGAATTCTCCGTGCTCATGCTAAATATACGAGACATGGGGGACAAAGACAAACTCTTTACATTCATAGAAGGTTTGAAACCTCATGCCCGTGCAGAGCTGCAACGACAGAGGGTAGATACCCTACCCAGGGCGATCCAAGCTGCAGAATGCCTTGGGGACTATTATTTGGAAACTCTGAGGGACATGTCCCAGCCGCCTGTCCGAGGGGGATACAACGGGAGCCAACCAAGCAATGGTGGCCCTAGCAGAAATGGGGGAGATCGAAGTGCATCCAAATCTAAGACTCTTTCATCAAGCAGCAACACCGCTGCATCAGTCAACAACAACCAGGGGAGGAAGCGCTCTTCAGAATGCCGTCATTGCGGCTGGGAACATTGGAACAATGAATGCCCACATGCACAGATCAACGCTCATCAGACTGTGGAAGATGGTTCAGACAACGATTCAGACGACGCAGAACAAGTTGGTGCCTTCAATGCATTTGTTGGCTCCATCCATGATACCTTGGCGGGAACCAGTGCTGGTGACCCTAAAAAGAACGCATGCCCAATTGCCAAGAAAGGGAAAGATAAGGCGGATGCGAGGCCTTCTACCACAAAAGAGAGGACCCTCATGTTCATCGAAATGAAAGTAAACGGCAGACCCATCCGAGCAATGACAGACACGGGTGCTACCCGCAACTACTTAACCTCGACTCAGCTAGAGCGCCTCGGTCTGGTCGTGAAGAAGAGCAGGGGCCGTGTCAAGGCTATCAACTCACCACCCCAGCCAGTGAGTGGAATAGCCAAAGAAGTACCAATGAAGCTTGGTCCATACGAGGGAAGATTCGACCTACGCATCGCTATTATTGATGACTTCGAGCTGATAGTGGGATTGGAATTCCTGAGGCAAACCAACACCATACCGGTACCATATGCCGACATGCTCATGATGATGGTAGACAACGGGGCCAAACACCGCATCATTCCGTGCAACCCATAAAGATGGCCGCTGAAAACCTCTCGGCCATGCAATCGATGAAGGGAGTCAAAAGACATGGACCCAAGGTTCCGGCTACCCTCATCATCAAAAATCAGAAATCACATCATCAGTGTCAAGAAACTGATGGCACCCCGCATTGCGTGAAGGCTTGTCAACCATGCCATAAGGACAAGTCAGATCGCCCAGCACAAGCGGGACTCTTGAAGCCGCTACCTGCTCCGCAGAGACCATGGGAAAGCATTTCCCTCAATTTCATCACAGGATTACCCAAGGTCGGAAATCTTACAACCATCCTGGTTGTGGTAGACCGATTTTCCAAGTATGCCACATTCATAGCAGCCCCACAAAACATATCGGCAGAGGATACAGCTCAACTCTTCTTTGCTCATATTATCAAATATTGGGGTATGCCCAAACGCATCATTAGTGACTGCGACTCACGCTTCACTAGCAGATTTTGGACCCATCTCTTTGGGTGCCTCGGATCCACATTGAGCCACAACTCAAACATTCATCATTAGGCAGATGGCCCAACAGAACGGTTCAATGCCATGCTGGAGGAATATCTCCGCCAATTTGTAACCGGGTCGCAAAAACATTGGGTGAAGCTTTTGGATGCTGCTCAACTATGTTTTAATTCAAAAAAGTGTGCCATTAAAACAAAAGCGCTTTTGAAATTGTTACCGGACAGCAACCGCTACTCCCACAAACGGTGAATGCACCAAACATACCAACATCGCCTCAAGCTGCCAGTTTCTCAAAGGAATGGGAGTGCAGATAGTGCGGAGCTATCTTGTCAAAGCCCAAGACAAGGCAACGAGACATGCAGAACAAAACCTTTGCTTTGTCCAACATCAAACAGGAGACAAAGTGATGGTAAGAGTTCCAAAGCGGTACTTGTTTGCAGGGAAGACCCATGACCCTCGCCTATTGCAGCAATACATCGGACCCATGTCCATTGAAAGACGCATTGGAAAAGCCACATACCAGGTCAACATTCCATCCTGGTGAAAAATCCACCCAGTGTTCCATGTCAGCCGCCTCAAATCATTTCGAAATTACATGGAGCATCATTCAGATCATCATCATCACCCCCACAAGACAGAGGGGAACAGACCTCCCAGCCAATGGAAGCCTGACCAATCATCATCATCATGCAGGTAAGGCTCCGAGGACGTCGCCAACTCAGGTGGGGGAGAATGTCATGGGCTGCTTTCCAGCCTCGCCCCATGACCCCTTGGACGTGCCCCGTGGCGTCCTGGCAAGCCTCCCAAAGCCTAGCGCCACGGTCGGCCCCGTGGTCTCGGCAGCGCCAAGTGACAAGCGCACATGTGCCTCTGTCGCCCCACCGAAACTCCTTGCCGGCGCCCAGCAGCTTGCGAGTGCCAACAGCACCGCACGCACAAACAATGCCGCGCACACAGACAATGCCGCGTGTACAGACAATGCCGCGCGCACCGATCATGATCTAAGCGCCAGCGCCCAGCCCCAAGCAGACACAAATAGTGTCGCGCGCGCAGACCCTGATACTCAAGACAAAGTTGCTGCCATTGGACTTGTTTCTACCTTGTAGAAGTCTAAATCCTTTCATTGTAAATATAGAGTAGGATTACTTCATTTTACATTTAGTACGCATCTACAGCTTTCATAGGTCAACTCTTGTAACTTAGGTTTATTTTTTTAAGCATTATTAGGGGGATCAAGCATTCAAACATTCAAGCAAGCAAACATTTGTCTGTACAGGTGTCTCTCCCCCTCGACACCGCGTAGCTTTTGTAATAGATTTCATTTCATCAATGCAATCATCTTTCATTCATCAATTGCTCTTTTCAGTTCTCTCAGACGCTCACGACATTGGTTTTCCCGTACGGCACTGACAATCTAGTCTGGCGTGCGGAGGGAACCTCATTTGGCGGACAGCAGTCACACTGACATCGATTGCTTAGCCTTACGTCGCTCTTCCAAAGAACCTCAGGAAGGCGCCGTGTAATAATCACTTGCATTAAAAACAAACAGAGCCAACAATATAAACAGACCTGAGAGAAGGGGGGAAATGACAGATATTAAACCAGATAACAAAAAGTAACACAGAAAAACTGGAATTTTCTGCTGAATTAAGCAAAACAATATAAAAGTATAGGAGCACTACGAAAATCATAATAATCCTTAAACAGACACTTAGTTTTCAGTATGCCCAAAATGTCCCATCAACCAAATCATGATAATTGATCAGTTCTTTACATAATCAAGAAATATAAACCTACATATTCAAATAAATATTGCTAAGTATGTTAATATGTTATCGATAGTGACACTAAAACGCATTACCTGAAGAAAGATTCTGGCAAAAAATTCCCGAAAAGAGTAATGCAATCTAAAAAAAAACATGAGAAGTCACGGATTGAAAGTAACAAAAATGTTAAGTTTAAAAGTGTCTTAATTATACTTTCAATAGTTTTGATCCTTCAAGTTTCATTGGTTGCATGTCAGTGATATATGACTCAAAGTTGATGATATTTGACTTTATATGAATTGATTTCTGTAATTTCATATGAGAAAAAAATTCAATTAAAGAATAATTATAGGACTAATTTAGTTTTGAAAGTTGTGACATACCAATTTGATTTGAGCTCTTGGTATTAGCATAAACTCGACTTTGGATTACGAAATTTTGATAATCTTCTCTGTCTAATGAATTTAATAAATGGGGAACTCGCTTAAGTATTACTTGTCGTGCAGACATGAGTATGTGTGCTTAGGAGGAATTACATAAGGATTGATCAAAAACCTCTAGTAAAATACTATCCAGCAAGATATATATATATATTACATAGTCTAGGGATTGTCGGCTTAATCATTTCTCGACTTTGGCACCGGACATGCAAAAGATTAGTACTATCGGGTAATGAAAATTTTGAACTTCTCCAATAAAAAGTGGTTATTCCCATTGTTAATTTTCAAGCTATAAATACCCTTTTAAGAAAGTGCCGATATATAATTTTGAGAAAAACAACAAATTTTTTAAAAGTAGAACTTGTAAATTGGACAACTAGAATGTCATATAAATTTAATTCTGTTACGAAGAGGTGCGTTCATAAATCTTAGGAGGCAAGTTTGGCGCGTGTATATATATATATATATATATATATATATATATATATATATATATATATGTGTGTGTGTGTGTTGGTCGTCCTAATCACATGTAGCTTTAGCAATTTATATATTCTACAGTTGCACTTTGCACCCCCATCCTTTGGCAGTTCAAACATCAAGATCAACCATTATTCCCAATTTCAGATCTTCCAAAACATATTCTCCAAAGAATGACTTTTTCGGACAATTGCTTAACTTCAGTTTAATCTCACACTTATTTATAGGATTTAATTTACTTATACTAACATTATAAAAAAAAAATTATACTATCAGTGCATATAATAGTTGTTGTAGTAGATCACTTGAATTAGATTATAGGCAACTAACTCGTAATTAACATATGTAATTACATATAATTATCTTTTATATGACCTGACAGTATCGTAAAAAAAAAAATTAATTGATCAATGTATAAAAATTAAACTCATATTGGTACTAAACGAATATTACGTGAAGTGCTAGACAATCCTTCAGAGCAACATCATACACTCTGAACTGATTTCCTTTTTGTCTTTTTTTCTTTTTTTTTTTCATTCTCGATCCTCCAATGTCTGAAACTCACCTATTTGATTAACCCAGATTCATTTTTAATTCGGATTCCTGTCGAGTAAACCCACTAAGGGGCAAAGATTTTCTGCTACTAAGGGGTAAACCCACCATATGACATGGGTACCATATAGCATTGTTTACACCAAAATTGGATAACAATTAAATCTGTATGCGATTTTAAGGATACATAGTTTGATTCAACACGAATAATTAAGGATATTAGATAAATGAATTAAAGACGAAATAAGTAATCAAACCAATTGCGATGTTATCGCCAAGCCTGAACTTAGATTGAACAGTGACCTCACCCTCGATTGAACCCTCGGTTCGAGCGCAGTCGTGAATGAACAACAGGATAAGTGAACAAGAACATTATCAATAGCTAAAAGGCAAAAAATAAACTTGTATTGCTTTGATTTGCATGTTACAATATGTGTTGCAAAAAAAAAAAAAAACTTTCCCTTTATATAGTAGGAGAGTGTTACGCCTAGTATAAGTCTAAAAAATATAAAAATCTTCTTTTCTCGTTAATTACTTATCCATAACCGACATCTAGCGAGATCCGTGCCGTGATATCCGATTGGGTCCAAATATCACGACCCTCTATTCGTCGCGTGTAACCGTTCATTGTGTTTTCTGAGGTCTTTGAACTCATTCTTGGCCCGGGACGTACCATACCCGATGACGAGCACATCGTTTACTCTTCCTGGATCTTCATACAAAGAGTCTCTAACCTCGATTACAATCTCGTGCACTCGTGCTCGTCTTTCGTTTTCTCACCAGAAAATCGGGTAGACACTATCCCCAATTTTTAAACGTACATAGATAGTCCCCTCGTTATCCGGAGTGTGGGTTTACCGCAACGATGGGAAACGATAGATGAACCCTGGTTCCTTCCTTCGTACATTATAACCGAGATGACAGGTATATCGAAACGTCCCATCAATCGCGTCGTTCTAACTTCGAACACGTCGCAGTCACCGGTTGACTGTCCTCGAATGCGAAACATTCGCACTGATTGTTTTCCCTCTATAAAAACTTCGACCCTTTTTCACTTCTTCCACTTTTCAATTCAAGAATTTACCCTCGAACTCTCTAATTGCTTTAACTCCTCCAAATCTTCATACATTGCTCCTTGAACCTTCATTTCTTCATCTTCAATCCTCATACATTTTCTTTGGATCTTCAATCCAGATCTTCGTACCATCTTCAAACCTTCATATTTTTCTTCAAACCTTCATATTTTTCGTCAAACCTTCATATTTCCCAGATTAAGATGGCAAAAACCTCCAAGTCAGTGCCTCAGCAGGCTACTATTTCATCTTCCCACCCGGCCACAGATGCCGAGGTGGCCGTTCCTGAGGTGGGTCAGGAGCCCCCCATGAAGATCTTTGTACCTGGGGGCAGCTCTATCAGGAACGACTTTAACGTCGAGAAAGCCTCTAGTCAACGGGACCGAGTCGAGGGAGCATGGAGATACATATGCTCCATTATTGAGGAAACTCTATCCATAATCCGAGTGGACTGTAACTAAGAAGGTAAGGATGTAGTCGTCCCGGGGCCTAATGACGACATCACTACTCACGTGGGGAGGTATTTAAGTGTTTACACTTACCCCTTTACGCTTGCCCCGATGGACCCTATAGTCCTTGCTTTCTACAAAAGTCACAAGGTGTGCCTTGGGCAAATCCATTCGTCCTTTTGGAGGATCGTGATCCACTTACGTCATTTTGTGAACAATACTTAAGCCCCTCGGTTCACCCTCATCCACCTACTTCGCCTATACAATCCCCGAATCTTCAGATAGGGGCTGATGAAGCTCTTCTACCGAGCAAGCAAAGCTCCGTTCTCGAGCATCAGCGAGGACCGAGATTGAGGATAGTAAGGGAGGTTCGCTAGGGTGAAATTCGAAGACCTCATCCCTTCCGAGTTTCTGCCATTCCCTGAGAGGTGGAACGTTTCCCGTAAGTATTTTCCTTCTCGAGTATTTGTCATTTCTTTTTGTTCTTTCTTTCATTGCCTATGTTTGTCATCATGCAGCTGCTACCCAAGTTCCTAATACAATTCCCAGCTTCAAGACATAGATTGAGGGGATCTGCAAACAGAGCCATATTCTGAGCGCGCATGGCGCAAGCTCTCGAAGGGCAAATGGGAGGCCGTTCCCATGGTGAGGCCCTTTTTCGAATAGTTACTTTTGTACTTTTGGCTTACCATTGCTAAGCCTCTTTTTTTCTTACAAGTTTGCCCACGACCACCGAACTCAAGCCGTTGGGTGAGGACGAGGATCCGCCCTTGCTTGCCGAACCCTTTACTTCGGGACATCCCGGGGCTGCCGCAAAGGAAGAGGAGAAGAAGAAGAAGAAGAAGAAGAAGAAGAAGAAGAAGAAGAAGAAGAAGAAGAAGAAGAAGAAGAAAGTGACCGTCTGGGTCCGGAAAATGAAAAAGAGCACCAAGTCCAGGGGTACCGACTTTGATTCCCTCTTTCGACTCGGGGACGAGCCCGAAGACGACGACTTTTTTATTGCTCATGGGTCTACCCTTAATGAGGGGGAGCAGGCAGCATTCAAGAAAGACGACCACGAGGTAGATCCCCTCTAGATCGGGAACCAAAGGGAGAGACAGAGGTTGCGGCCTCTCGGGAAGCCGCTGCCTCTCAGGAAGCCGCTCCTGTCCCGAAGGAGCTAGATGGTGTCATTGACATCGTGGAAACACCCTCCTACACCTAGTCTATGCTCGAGCCTAGACGACGCCCTTAACACGTTCTTTGATGGCATCGATATGACTGTACTGGAGGACTTTTCCAGGCTTGGTCACCTGTAGGTCCCCAAAAAGGATGCTCCATCGGGAGCAAGTGAGCCGAATTCGAGCCCAAAACCAGTGAAGTAATTCCCCGCTCCGAGCGTGGAGAGGAGTGTCGTTCTTACGATCCCGGCAGACGCCCGGGTCCTGTCTGCTCCGGTGGGCGTAGCCAACTACCTCTGATACCTGGTGATCGAGGAGGACCAGGCAAAGATGAACGAAGTGGTCACGTCGAGCCACTTCAACGCGGTGCAACAGGCGTTGAACATGTTAAGGAGTTTACCCTTTGTACCCCTTTGTGAACCTTGTTTAGTTTTATTTGTTCTAATAACTTCATTGTTTTTTAAGGCTTCAAGTGCTTCATCGTGAAATTTTCCTTCGGTCTCGCTTGGAGATCAGCTAGCTCGAGTTCGACCTCAAAGAGCAGGTCCGAAAAAAGGACATGTATAGGGCTCTTAGTGACCAGCAGGACGAGGCCCCCAAGAACCTCTCAATTCTCCAGGCCAAGCTGGAAAAAGCCTAGAAGGAGGCCCGACCCTGAAGCAGGAACACGCCGATCTAGTTGAGAAGATAAAGATCTTTGAAGCTAAAAATGAGCAGTTAGTCGTGGTGACTAACAACACAACTTTTCAGGTCCAAGAAAAGATAGACCTGATCAACTAGTTTCGAGCTGAGATGGATGAAGTCAATGCCAAGACCGAGGTGTGAAAGGGCGGGATGGACCTGTTGGCTTCGAAGAAAGAAGCTGCAAAAGCGGAGCTGGCATTAATCGAGAACCAACTCCGGGTGGTGAAGGATAAAGCCAATAAGTGGTCTCAGCTAAATAATGATCTCCGGGCATAGTTGAGCTCGGCTGTCATGGAAAGGGATGTCCTCGGACAAGAATATGCCACACTAAGTTCAACTTGGATGCAACCTATTTTGACGTTGAGGAAATGTTGGCTCAGTACAAGGCCGATATGGTGGTAGCCGATACCCTCTTAAAGATGAAGACTAAGTACATAAAGCGATTATCCTGGAGAGAGACCCTTGAAGAAATCAATGCCCGAGGTTTTGATGTATCGGTGGAGATTGAGGAAGCTAGGAGACTCGAGGCCGAGGCCGAGGCAAAGGAGATCTTAGAAACTCGAGTTTTAGCCATAGTTTAGACTCTAAATTACAGCATTTTACGTGTGTTTGAGCTTAAATGATGGTGATCCGCACTTATTACATGTGTTACGCCTTATAGGAAATGATTCCGAGTTAAAAGGATAAATTAGAGCTAAATCGAATAATTGGAGCTTTGAATCTGAGTAAAAGCCAAAGAATTAAACTGGGATCGCATTCGGGGCCCTTGGACAGGCGTTACATACGAAAGTGGGAAGAAAGTGCAAGGGCCATAACAAATGGACTAAAGTGACGCACTAAGCCTAGCACTGTGCGACGCATTAGTGCAAATATGCATCAGAAGTTTGACAAGTTCAGAGACTGGGATTTTTTGGTCTGACAAGAAAAAGCACTGCAGCGACACGGCCTACGACGCATAGTGCGACGCATAGTGCGACGCACTATGGCAAAATTCTGTCAAACACACGGAGTTCAAAGAGTTTGCGATAGGGTAAAGTACATTGGTCCTACGCAGTCTGCAACTCACTGGGCGATGCATGAAATCCAATAAGTATGCAGGTTTTCTCACTTCGGCTCAAAGAAGGTAATTTTGTCCGGTTTCATTCCTACTTGGTATAAAATATACTGAAAACACGTTTTTTGGAGGACTTTTAACCTACGAAAGATTCGAGAACCAACCAAGGCAAGAAGACTCAAGAATTCATCAATATTTCAACTTGCACTCGATGCAATACAGGAGTTTGTATCAAATCATTAGAATTGATGTTTTCTTTGTTCTTAAACTTAGGTGAGAAGTCTTATTCTATAGCTATGAAGTAATTTCCATTAGCAACTAATAGATACAGTGTTTCGTTAACTTGATTAGGGATTCGGTTCTTGATAATTGTTAGAATTGGTTTATGGAGTTTTAGTTCGTATTGTGAAGTTATTTATTATTTAGCTTAATCGAAAGAGGAGCTTTATATTGAATTTATATTACATATTATGCTCTAGTTTAAATTCATGAATCAAATACGTAATCGAAAGAGCCTCTAGAATTTTTAATCGAACTAGAAAATAGAAAAATATTCGTGAGAAGTTACCCATTAGATCATAACCATCATTTTATTATTGCAATAGTTTACCGTGCTTCAATTGAATTAATTACTGAAATTAACGTTTAATCTGATTATAGGTTGAATTCGTGAGAATCAACTGTATAATAGAGTGAATTAACTCAAGAACTGGATCCCAATTCAGTTATCTTGCACCTATCTAATCAAATGCCCTTGTTCCTCTCATTGATCTTCTACTACCTTTCGTGATCAATTGTTAATTTCTTAAGTTTTAGCAGTTAATCGTAGTAATAGTCATCAAATCAAGTGTTAATTATCCTGGATAGTAATCAACTGAAGATTATTCGAACACTGTTTAAATTCAATCCATGTGGAGACGATAATTAAATTATACTATCTTTGACTAGCGAGCAATAATTTTGTGTTGTGTTTTGCGCTCGTCAAATGTCCCGAAGGCTCCGAGGGTTCTTAGGGCTCCGACAGTTCTGGCGACAAGTCGAGCCCCGATGAAGACTAGGTGTAGATGCCTTAGTTCTTTTTCAATTTTTCCTTATGTATTTTTTTCATTTATTTTGAGGTCGTTCTATCATGCCTTTGAAAATATATTTTGGAATATATAAAACTTTCCCCTTTTTGGCAATACCGTGTCTTTTACTTTTTCAGCATCTACTTGCAATTTTCTATTTGCTTTTTGTTTAATGCCTTAGCATAAAATCTGATGTAGTTCTAGAGCATCCATTTTTCGGAGGTCCGAATGGAGCCCGACTTTGATGCAACTTCGAGTTGCTTGTGGCTCCGAATCCTCGATAGAACTGAAGGTCTTTAAGATGCTTAAGTGTTTTTAGACGATTTTTTTGCCGAGGCTAACATTTTAGTATGTTTCAATTTTTCGTAAGGGCCTTACTTTCTGGTTACGCACTTTGGATGGCTCCGAGCCATTTTTAGGGTGGTCGTATCCTTTCATATTCGAGCACTGCCTAATAGGTTTGGTGCCTCCGGGATTTGGTAGCTCGGGTCGTACAAATTTACATTGGGGCAACAGTCCCCAAGTAAGGGTAGCCTGTGGGCTTGACAGTCCCCGAGCAGGGGTAGCCCATGGGCTTTTAGGATCCAGGATCGAAGAAGCGAAATACACAGTAACAAAGTGCAACGGAAGTAGAAATTTCTTTCATTGCTTAATATGCAAGGTACATGATTGAAGGCGCATAAAACTTGTGACATGACTAGAGTGGACTATGTGGGCACGGTTCATATGACCGTTTGACCCTTACAATGAATCCTAACCACCAATCCTTGGCTTTTAGCACATAAAAAAAATTTTTCCTTGCTAAAGATCTTAAATGGGGTACCGGACCCCAATATTCGAGGCCGAACTCGTGAGGGCTCGAATACTATTGATCTGATGCAAACGATCATCGATTCCGTTAGACCGGTCTCCAAATCTAAGGTAGCACATTTTATTATTTCCTCGTTAAACACCTTGCCGAAAAATCTACTTTGGGATAAAATCGATCAAGGGAAAAAGAGTGCGACATGTGCTTTCATACCTAACAGCCACATCCGTCCTTGGACGATTACCTGCATACGTTAGTCCAATTTATTACACAATTAAAACGGAATTGAGTTAGTATCTTAGCAGTAGTACCGCTTTAAGTGTGTTATGTTCTAGTTTTTTAGTAGTTGTACATTGTTTTCCGCTTCGAGTTTATACAAGCCTTTGCTGGTTATTTTGATAACTCGATATGGCCCTTCCCAATTCAGGCCCAGTTTCCCTTCGTTCGGGTTCCGTGTGTGTTTTTCTACCATTCTCAATACCAAGTCATCGACTTGAAAACATCGAAGATTGACTCATCGGTTATAGTATCTTTTTACTCGCTGCTTCTGGGCGGGCAACCGGACCATCGCGGTCTCCCGCCTTTCGTCCAGCAGTTTTAGGCTTGTGATCATGGCCTCACCATTTGACTTTTCGGTAGCGTACTGGAATCTGAGGCTCGGTTCTCCCACCTCAACTGGTATTAAGGCTTAAACTCTATAGACTAGTGAAAATGAGGTAGCCTCGGTGCTTGATTTCGAAGTTGTACGATATGCCCACAGGACTTCGGGCAAGATTTTCTTCCATTTTCCTTTCGAATTGGTCAACCTCTTTTTCAGGTTTTGGGGGTATAGTCTTGTTCGTTGATTCCACCTGCCCATTCCCACTAGGGTGATAAGGCGTTGATAGTATCTTCTTAATCTTGGGATCTTCAAAAAACTTACTCACCTTGCTGCCGACGAATTATTTTCCGTTGTCGCAGACAATCTCGGCCGGTATCCCAAATCGACATATTATGTGATCCCAGATGAAGTCAATGACTTCTTTATCTCGGAACTTTTCAAACGCTTGAGCCTCGACCCATTTGGAAAAATAATTGGTCATGAATAGTATGAATTGAGCTTTATCGGGTACCGACAATGTCCATTCCCCACTTCATAAATAGCCACGGAGACAGGACCGAGTGGAGCATTTCTCCCGGTAGATGGATCATCGAGGCGTGTCTTTGGCACTCATCGCACTCGAAGTCTTTCGCATCCTTCCCCATTTTGGTCTAGTAGTAGATGGCTCTGATTAGCTTCCGAACTAAGGATTCTGCCCCTGAATGGTTCCCGCAAGTGCCCTCGCGAACTTCTCTCATGGCGTATTTGTCTCCCCCAATCCTAATAATCTGGCTAGTGGGCCAAAGAAATACATCATATACAATGCCCATTCGACCAAGCTAAATCTGGCGGCTTTGGTGCGCAGGGTTCTCGATTCTTTAGGTTCCGAAGGCAATTTTCGTGTCTACAAATCTATATATTTTTTCTCCAGTCCCAAGTTAAACTCGTTGAGTTCACTTCGGCATGGCTTTCTTCTATCACCGAGTTCATTAGTTGCATTAATGCTCCCGAGCTGAATTCATCGAAAGCGATCGACGACCCAAGTTAGCCAGTGCATTGGCCTCACTGTTTTGATCTCGGGGTACATGCTACAGGGTCTATTTCCTGAATTGGTGTAGGGTTACCTGCAATTTGTCCAAGTACCTTCGCATCCGTTCTTCTTTTACTTCGAAAGTTCTGTTATCTTGATTCACCACGAGGTGGGAGTCACACTTGGCTTCGATCACTTCGGCCCCCAGGCTTTTAGCCAATTCTAGACCAGCAATTATGGCCTCGTACTCGGCCACATTGTTAGTCAATTTTACAGTTCTAATAGACTGCCTAATTATATTTCCTGTAGGTGGTTTTAATATGATACCGAGTCCGGACCCCTTCGCGTTGGAGGCACCATCTGTGAAGATGGTCCAGATTCCCGAGATAGTCCCCAGGGTTAGCAGTAGTTCCCTTTTGACTTGGGGTATTAAGGCGGCGTAAAGTCGGCCACGAAGTCTGCCAAAAAATCTGAGATTTTATGGCGGTTCGGGGTCGATACTCGATATCATACCCGCTAATTTTCACGACCCATTTTGCCACCCGGCCTAAGAGCTCAAACTTATGCATGATATTTCTCAGCGGGTAAGAGGTTATGACATATATAGGGTGGCATTGAAAGTGCAGCTGTAGCTTCCTGGAAGCGCTTAGCAATGCGAGCGCTAATTTTTCCAGGCGAGGATACCTTGATTGGGCCTCTCCTAGAGTTCTACTAACATAGTAAATAGGAAATTATGTACCTTCTTCCTCCCGGACTAAGACACCACTTACCGCCGCCTTGAAAACTACCAAGTAGAGGTACAGTTGTTCATCTGCCTTCAGAGTGTGCAGCAGAGGGGACTCGATAGGTACCATTTGAATTCTTCCAAAGCTTGTTGGCATTCCAGGTCCAGGAAAAGTTATTCTTCTTCTTTAATAGTGAGAAGAATTGATGACTCTTGTCCAAGGACCTCAAGATGAACTGGCCCAAGGCGGCTATACGCCCAGTCAGTCTTTAAACGGCCTTGACGTTATCCACCACGGTGATGTCCTCTATGGCTTTTATTTTGTCGAGGTTGATATCGATCCCCTTATTGGATACTATGAACCCGAGGAATTTTCCCGATTCAACCTCGAATGCACTTCTCTGGGTTTAGCTTCATGTTGTATTTCGTTAGTATGTCAAATGTCTCCTGAAAATATTTCAAATGGTCCTCTGCTCGTAGGTAAATGACCAACATATCATCAATATAAACTTTCATTAATTTCCTTATTTGTCTTCAAAAATCCGGTTTACTAGGAGTTGATAGTGGAACCGGCGTCTGGGTCCATCCGAATTTGGTTGTACCTAGATTAGGCATCGAGAAAGCTGAGTATCTCATACCTAGCCATTGCGTCGATCATTCGATCAAAGTTAGGCAGAGGAAAAGAATCCTTAGGGCATGCTTTGTTTAGGTCTTAGTAATCTACACGTATTCTTTGTTTATTCCCTTTTTTAGGCACTACCACTACGTCAGCTAACCAGTCGGGGTATTTAACCTCCCAGGTGGATCCTATTTTAAGAAGTTTGGATATCCCATCCTTGATGAACGCATGTTTGATCTCGGACTGTGGCCTCCTCTTCTGCTTAGTTGGATGGAACTTCGGTCCAAACTCAACTTAATAGTGGTTACCTCCAGTGGGATCCCTGTCATGTCAAGATGGGAGCAAGAGAAACAATCTATGTTAGCTTTAAGAAAATCAATAAGTTTTTTCCTGAGCTCAGGGGTTAACCCCGTGCCCAAGTATACCTTTAAATATGGCAGGTGTTCGATTAATATGACTTGATCTAACTCTTCAGTCGTCGATTTGGTAGCGTCGATATCATCAGGAGCTATGAATCATCTCGGGACATCATATTCGTCCTCCTCGTCTGCTCCTCATTCCTCCGGTTTGGCCGAGGCCGGCATTAGTCATTGCTATTTAATTTCTTCTTTTTTGGTTGGCTCCGCATTCCTTGATATCGAATCCGCGGGCACCAGGATTACCTCGTTGACAGCGAACATCTCCCTTGTGTTCGACTGTTCTCCGTAGAACGTCTTGACTCCCCTCCCCCTCCCTCTCCCCCGGGGGGGAATTTCAACGCCTGGTGCAAGTTCGAGGGTACTACCCTCATGTTGTGGACCCACGGCCTTCTGAATAGAGCGTTATACCTCATGTCCCTCTCGATCACATAGAACTTTGTTTCTTGGATCGTCCTGGCAGTGTCTACTGGCAAGGTTACCTCCCCTTTAGTGGTCTCACATGCCATGTTAAATCCGTTCAACACCCAGGCTGCCGGCACGATTTGGTCCTGTAACCCCAATTGCTCCACGACCCTTGATATGATGATGTTAGCCGAGCTACCTGAATCAATCAACACATGTTTAACTCGAGATATATTGATAAGTACGGATATTGCCAGTGCATCGTTGTAAGGTTGTACGATGCCCTGGGCATCTTCGTCCCCGAACGAAATGGCTCTCTCCGAAACGTAATCTCGGTTTCATTTCTCCCTCGTGATGGATACTTTAGTGCGTTCAATCATTGGTCCTCGGGGGACATCGACCCCTCCTATAATCTGGACCTGTCTTGGCTCTTGAACAATGGCCCTCTTAGATCTATCGTCGGCCCTGATGGGGTAAACAGATCTAGAAGGGGCCCCGAGTTGGTCGTTCTCGACCCTGATTTTTGACTGGTACCTGTTGTGGATGTCAGCCAGGTTACCGTCGAGTATTCCACCAAATTTTATTTTAGCTGCTGAGAACCAAGGAACTTCGGGGGTTAAGCCACTGAGTAAATGCCTGAACAGCCCAATCATCTGCAACCGGAGGAAGGTCCATTTGTTCCAACTGGAACTTGATACGAACTCCCTGAGCATCTCGGTGTCCCTCTGTTTGACCTTGAAAAGGTCTGACTTTCTAGTTCAGCTTTGATGGCCCCGGCATGGGCTTTAACGAAAGCATCTGCAAGCATAGAAGGAATTTGGGGGCAAGTTGTGATACCATATCATTGCTCCCTTGGACAAGTCTCCCAAACATCTTTAGTAATACCGACTCGATTACATCGTCTTCCAAGTCGTTTTCCTTGATTGCGCACGTGTGGGAGGTCACATGCTCGTTTGGATCTGTGGTCCCATTATATTTGGGGATGTCAGGCATACGAAACCTCCTTGGGATCGGCTTTGGTGTCGCGCTCAGAGGAAAAGGCTTCTTGATAAACTTCTTGGAGTCCGGCCCCTTCAATATCGAGGGAGCTCCCGGGATCTGATCGATCCTAGAATTGTATGTTTCCACCTTTTTGTCATTAGCCTCAATTTTCTTCTCAGCTAACTCCACCCATTTCGTCAATGCTTCAAGCATTTTCATTACTTCAGGATTGATCTCGGGTTCGGGTTCACCCGGTCTCTGGGTGATTTGTTCGTTTCTTCGGGTGCTTTCCCGAGATTGTTCCGGCTCGATCCTATTGGGAGCGTGTATTTGATTCTGCAGCTGCATTATTGTTGGTTGTTGAGCCTACAACATTTCAAAAATTAGCCGTACGCTTACCCCATCACCTTCGTCTTTGGGCGCTTCTCGAGTTGTTGGTCAAGGTCCCCTACGAACACTATTTTCAGGATCGGTTGGCAAATTGATGTCGATGGCCACCTATAAGTTAGCATCGACCGGGTCGGCAGCTGGAACACTGTTGGGATCGGCAAGAGGCACCTCGTTACTGAGCACCAAATTATTATTATTTTCGACGAGGTGTCCAAACTCAGCATCAACGTTCAAGTGAAAAGATTGAGAGTTTGACATTTTTTGGGATGACCTGAAATTAAGACTTCAAAGAACAAGCGTAAAATAGGATGTGTTACGGAAGTTCGAATCAGATCACCACTATTATCCTTAGCTACACGGTAGGCGCTAAACCTTTTTACTCCAAATTGGATAACAATTAAATTTGTACACAATTTTAAGGATACATGGTTTGATTCAATACGAATAATTAAAGATATTAGATAAATGAATTAAAGACGAAATAAGTGATTAAACCAATTGCGAAGTTATGGCCAAGTGTAAACTTAGATTGAACAGTGACCTCGCCCTCGATTGGACCCTCGGTTCGAGCCCAGTCGTAAATGAAGAACATGATAAGTGAACAAGAACTTTATCAATAGCTAAAAGGTAGAAAATAAACTTGTATTACTTTGATTCGCTTGTTACAGTGTGTTATAAAAGAAAAAGTTTCCCTTTATATAGTAGGAGAGTTCTACCCCTAGTATAAGTCTAAAAAAGGTAAAAATCTTCCTTTCTTGTTAATTACTGAACCATAACCGACATCAAGTGAGATCCGTGCCATGATATCCGGTTGGGTCCGAATATCACGACCCTCTATTCATCGCATGTAACCGTTCACTGTGTTTTCCGAGGCCTTACAACTCAATCTTGGCCCGGGACGCGTCGCTTTACCATACCCGATGACGAACACATCGTTCGCTCTTGCTGTATCTCAATATGAAGAGTCTCTAACCTCGATTACAATCTCGTGCACCCGTGCCCTTCTTCCGTTTTCTCGTCGAGAAAATCGGGGTAGACATTACCTCCAATTTTACCCGTACACAAGCAAGTTAGGTGTTTGTCCTAATTTTTTATCATATTTAGTTTTCCTATTCCATGAAGGAAGGAAAATATATTTACCATAATTAATTTTTTCTTTTACTTAAAGAAAAATATAATTCTTTCCATATTTGGCTAGTCACTTTTCTTGGAGGAAAATGTTTGGACTTCTACAAATTGAGGATCCTTCCTTCTCATTTAGTAGCATCCACAATGTAGCCATATGAGGTTTGAGAGTCTTGTTTATGGGGAGAACCTTTCGGGACAAGTGTTAGTGTGCCACTTGTGTTTGCCTCTTTCTGAAGTTGTTCTCTCGATATTTTATACTCTCTTTTATATAGTGGATTGCTCATCTCCGCTGTGGATGTAGGTCAATTGACCGAACAACATTAAATATTTGTGTCTCTTTTGATATATTTCTCTTCTGTTATTTGATTTATTATCGTTCAAATGTTGCTTTACTAGCTTCAGCATGAACCTGGATATTTCGATCTCAACACATCGAAATCAAATACTTCTTGGCATGTAACTAACTTTTACGACATGTTAGTAATAGAATAGTGTTAAGCTTGTAACTCGTCTAAATGATACAAACTCGACTAAGAGGGAACCTTGAACTCTTGATTCTAAAATTAGTGCAAGTGCTAAATAAGTATCTTGCTATACTTGAATTTTCTGACAAATGTTATTTACTCATGAGGCATGTTAACCAATTATTCAAGTTATAAGCTAATCTTTTTTAACATGAGTTATCACACATCATTATTACTAGTCAAACAGACAAATTTGAGATTATAGACTGCTCTATGACAAACTCTGTCAAACATGAAACAGAAACACGCGTCTTCATTATTTGTTCAGAGTATCAAGGATATTAAAATAATTTTTTTGGGAATCATAACTTGTGCTGAAGAAGCACTTAATAATTGGCAATGATAAGTCATTGGATTCTACTGGTTGGGAATGAAAGATTCTTAAGTTGGTATATCGGATGAGGTGTTAAACTTTCTTCCCAGCTTGCAGAATAGTAACTACTAATAAAAACAAGAAAAAGACACTTAATAAAGCCAGAGAGTGTGATTATAACTTTTTTCTCTAAACTCTTCAAGTTTATCTTGAAGTAAAATAATTAAACATGTCTATTACAATTTCATTGCTAATATCATCAAAAATTAAACCAGCAATCACCTTACCTATTTCCCTTTTCTCCTCAAATCCACTTGACTGTTCAAAAGAATTCAACAGATCAAAATGCGTTAAGTTTTTAATATTAGTTTCATTTATAAATTCTTGACTCCATAACCTTATATTCTCCAATAGGAGCTCCCAAAGTTGCTCAGCTTCTAACATTCTTTGAAATCCTTCTTCTTCTTGAGGATCTTTCCTTTTCGGATTCTCTACCACTTCCTTCACACAGTCAAAAAGGAGCTGTCTTGATTGTTGTATTGCTTTCTTGTTATTAATGTACTGAGACTCAGGGCTTGTGTCCTCTGATTTAGAAACTGATGGGGTTGAAAATTCCACTTGTAACTTCTTTGGCTTGACACATTCTTGTTCTGTTTTTGTTATATAAAAGTAGTTAGAGTTGAGATGTATATTTACACTAAATTCTATATGATTAAAGAAAGTTGCTATCATAAAAAATAGTACTAGTACTTACTTTTAAGATCTGGGGATTCCTCATCAGAAGATTCAGTTTCTTCTAACACTGACACAGGGCTGAGTTGCTTACTTTCTTCAAGAAAATCCAGTCTTAGCTTTCTGTCTTCACAAACCTGTCCTTATGAACAACCAATCTGAATTCATAACAGTAATGTCACTAAACTATTCTTTATCACATTAAAACTAATCTCACGAATGGCCACTGGCGTAGCTACATACATTGAAGGGCGGTCAACCAAATATCCTTCACTGAAAAATTATACTGTATAGATAGTAACTTATATTGTGTATATAGGTTAAATATTTTTTCTATGTGTATATTAAATTCTGAACACCCTTCACGAAATTCCTGACTTCTCCACTGCGTATGGTCACTGATTTTATTCAAAGCCACAATCTATATTTTATCACATTTAAGTTAATTTTAGTGTATGATCACTGAACTTTATCGATTATAACAGTAAAGTCACAGACTATAAAGTTTATATGCATGTTTAGTTGCTGCAAAACCAAGTTTTTACCTCTTTTTCGCTGAGGAAGTTGCCATGTACAGCTTCCGGTGATAAATTATCTGCCTCTTCTACATCACTAGTATCTGAACAAGAATTGAACACAGTAGTGCTGCTTGCTGAAGAAAAGTTATCATCATTTGCATTAATATTGCCTTGGCCATTCTTGATTGTAGCATTATTTTGTTCTTCACTTGCCAAATTCTTGATTTTTTGGTTATGGCTTATGGTAACAAGCTTATTCAACAGAGATTTTACAATCTTAGAACAATTAGGAATGACTTTTCTTTTCTTCTTTGTACCACAAATGGCTGATTTCTTCAAGAATTTAGTAGTAGAATTTACAGAACAGCACCGAAAATCGCCATTTGAGCTAAGGGTGTGGCCTCTTTCAAGAAGGTAAAGCTCTAAGGTAAAAGGTTCTTGTTGTTCTAGGAGGAATTCTCCTAGTTGTTTGGACATGTTTTGAACTATTTAGGTTGCAGTGTGGTTGCTAAAAGTAGAAATGAACTTGAACTAGCTATGATGTTAAAGAGAATAAATTTGAAAGACTTAAAGAGAATTGCTGGTCAGAGCAAAAGGATAAGGAATTGGGCATTAATTGTGAGAGACAAGTTAAGCATCTGTCTCACTTTTGTGACAGAACAAGTGTTTGGATCAGAGAGAAATAGAAGAGAAGAACACTGCAGACTTAAATTAAGGGGATGGGGCATTTGAGAAAAGACAATAACATGATTCGCTTTTGTGAAAAAATGGATTTTGATATTAAAACTTTTACCTAACCTTTGAGACCATGCAATCTGAAGTCAATGTGCTAGGTATTTCTATAGTTAAACTTGAAGCTACCAAGCCTCGAGAAGGTGGGTGTGCCCTGGTGGCCCCACCTAAAAGGAAAAATATTATTTAAGTCATATACAAAGATGAAGTAAAGATGAGTGTAATTTAACGTGTTATCTGATTTTTTACACTCTCAATATAGTTTAATATATGATAACAAATTAGTTACAATTTTTATCAAATTATTGATAATTCTTATCAGAGACATTTATCTATAATTATTTTATAAATAATTTGATCGTATAAATATCTTTTTACATTACCAATGGATGGGACTTGAACTCAAAAAAAAAAGCAGAAAAATCAACAAAGAGGCATGAACTTACTATAGTATGTGTGGTCCTGATAGGTTTTGGTTTTATTCAAGAGCAGCCTATCTAAAAAAAAAGCAACAAAGGAACAAAATGAAAATTGATGACTTTTGCATGGGAAGTTTAATTTGGTAACGTGACTGGTTACTGATTTGTCTAAGCAATAAGCTAAAGGAAAGATGAATATTTGTACTATAAAATAATTATTTTTCAACATACTATAAAATATATTGAACACAAAATTTTGGAAATGTTCATTCACAAGTCATAATCAACAAAATTGGGCATCCAGTTAATAGCGGGATAATTTGTCTCTCCTATATATGCATGTGTATCATCCTCAAACTTCGTTTTCATGTCCCCTTATCTTTTTCCTCTAGCTCTTTAATTTGACAAAAAAATTGGTGGGAAAATGTATGTGCTTTTTCTACTATATTTTGGGAAAGCCACATGGTAACATAAGACTCAAACCTACTTCGTTTCAACATTTTTAAATAACTCATTTTTATTATGTACATATTGTAATAGTAAAATCTTGGTAATTTTTTAATGAAAGGTAAAATAGACATTTAATACACTAGCCAAGGAGAAAATTACCTCCAACTAGCTTCAAAGACAATGCAGGGAGCTTTATCCCCTTTAACAAAACCTAAAATGTGAACTAATAGGGTTAATGAATTTCGAATACTATATGATTAATGAAAAATCTATCTCGAAAGACTATGTACGATTATGTTATAAACAGGGGCGTATGTACAGCCTAATTCATAGGCACGTGAACCTATAGTTTTTTTACCAAACTAGATATTTTATGTACATATATTTCCTAAAATTGTTCTAATATCATCTGTTGGCACTCATGCTCCAAAGAGCCTAAATGTCGCACTTTGTTGAATGCTGAGTTATTTACCTAGAGGAGAAGGGATCAATTTTCATTTAATACTTTCTTTTTATCCTTTCTTTAGTGGTGCATCTATGTTATAAAAATTCTAGATCCTCCTTTAGTTATAAATACATAATCATATCTCATTTACAATCAATTAATTTCTTGTCCATACTATAAACAATATGCAGGCTAATAGCCTGTTTGGCCAAGCTTTCCAAGCCAAAAGTACTTTTTTTTTCCAACGTTGAAGTATTTGGCCAAGCTTTTCGAGTGAAAAAAGTGCTTTTGAGGAGAAGCAGAAGTAGTTTTGGAGAAGCAGAAAAAGTAACTTCTCTCCAAAAACACTTTTTTAAAAAGCACTTTTGAGAAAAATACACTTACAGACAGTTTTTAAAAGTTTGTCAAATACTAATTGTTGCTCAGAAGTGCTTTTCAAATAAATTAGCCAAATACAAACTACTTATCACCAAAATTACTTTTGAAAAAAGTACTTTTAAAAAAAAAAATTCTCAAAGTAAGCTCATTTTTACAGCTTGAAGCTTGGCTAAACAGGTTATCACGGTAATAAGACCCTTTTAAATATCTTTTCATACTCACATATATCCACTTAAAAATCTTATGATCTAACGATTTAAACTTCATAAATTCCCTAACATTGTTGTGGATTCTCAACTTAAACCCAAAAAATCCTGGTCGATCCTAACGAATTTGCCATTCAAATGTAGTTGTTAGAGTATATGAAAAAAAGTTTTCATTTCTCTGCCTTTTGGGTAATTAAAGACATGATTGAATCAGTTATGAAGATTACCATATAAAAAATTATGTGGTTCTATGTGTGAGAATGAATGCGATGAACGTAGAGCTTCAGCTACCGTTTGATTCTCATGCACCAACAAACAATAAATGTCTATGATTTTCAGAGCATATTTTTTTCCTCAATAATTGTTGAGACAAGGCGCTGTTTGTTTTCGTTATTATAAAATTACACCTCTGTTTGGGGCCGAATACGAGGAATTAAGCCAAAATCTTGCATTTTGTCTCATATTAGACGAATATTAAATCATCAACCTCTTCCCTTTTCTTTAGCTTTTATTTGCCTACATTTCTTCCTTCTGTACAATAGTGTATTGTGAATATTTTAGTTTTGGGGGTTGTTGAATTGATTAAGCATCACCAAACGTATCAAGAAATTTAATATGATTTCTTGTGTCTGCTGTCCATCCATGGAGATAGATATTTATAAAGAAACTTGTCTTTCAATCGAGAACGTTTGGAACTCAGGTTTAGCTGGATAAAATTAGTACCTTAAATATCACAATCTAGCTTATTTTTGTTAATCTTGCTAGCCAAGTATCTATAGGAAACAACCTATCTACCTGCATAAAATACGAGTATGACTGCATACACATTATCTTTTCCAGACCTCATTATGAAATTACACTGAATTTGTTATTGTTGTTGTCGCTAAAAGCTCAACTCTTCAAAGTTCTTTTTCAATAAGGACAGTCTTTGATTAGGCGTTAAGAGAGACGTGACTATATGAAATGACCAGCGTAAGATATCTAATGTGACTTTTCTTTTCAATTTCATTAATATTTGACGAGGACACTTATGTTTATTTTTCCTTGTTACTCTTTCCCTATTTTCTGTCTTTGATGACGTTGTAAGAAATTTCAGGGAAAGAAAATGATATAAAGAAAATTCGGCGTAAGAAGCATTATGCGTTTACGCTGAATTCGAATAGGATCATATTCCAATGGGGTATAATGTAAAGAAAATGATATAATTGAGCTACAACACCGAACATGAGGTTAAAGAGAAAGACACGTTATATATCCATCGTCATTTCCTTTCAAGAATAAGATGGCTACATCTAGAAGAAAAGAGAACTAAATGCAAAACAATAAGGTACAAAAATACCCGAGCCTTCAAATCATTTACTGATACCGTCGGTAAACCCGTGACCTCGCGAGAACATAAATGAATTCAAAATTTTAATTAATAAATAAAGAATATTAGCCAATTTTACCTACTATACGTTTGTGACAAATTATAACAACTTTAATATAACTGCATAATTTCTTTTTTAAAAAGTTCGCAGTAGTATAGTAGCAACGTGAAAACTTACTGGCTAGAGATGAAACATTCTCTGAACAGATAGAAAGAATCCTCAGCTTATTACGCCTTCTGCAGATTACAGCAGTTAGAGCAGACAGAGTTATGGGCACAGGAGATGCTTTGGTAATGACGTAACTATGGAAGACCATACCGTTTCATGTGCACTTGTTTCAAACTTCAAACATGAAAAGACAAACAGAAACCAAACCTGCAGGTGCTATCTTCATTTCTGCTCACGACAAAACTATCAATTATTTGTCTCAGTAAAACCATCCTGCACTAAAAGACAAGCAGAAACTTGAGACAATGAGGTTTTTTCCTGTTACCATTATAGACCTATTTTCCTGTTATCATTATAGACAAGTGACAAGTGCTAGGCGTTTGTTGCATCACAAATTTGTATGACTTATATTTCTTTTGATACACTTTCAAGGGTTTTTTAGTTTTTACATAAAGAAATTATTTGATGAAGTCCCATTTGAGACTAGGTTATTCTAGTCCCTTGTTTGAAACTGTAATGATACAAAGTCTAATAGAGAATATAGGGATATTTGGTGTGCTCTGTCACAATTTGCAAGATATTATTTTCAAGTGAGGAGGTTTCGAGGGTTATGCAAGTACATAATGGTGTAATCTTGTATGTCACTCCGTATCACTTCTTAACCAAGGCCGTATAGTCAATGCATTACAACAGGAGTAATACAGATACATAATTCAATTCATAATGGGATCCTGAATAGTATTTAGTTACTTGAATACATAGCAAGAAGAAAGAATGAGACTACAACACCAAATTGTGCATGACTTGGGTTCTGTGACTTAAAATTGTGTATGAAATTCAACTCTCATAGTCCAGGAGATCTGGATATACTGTAATTGGCTTCTGTGACTTAAAATTATCAATCACAGATTTGAAGTCACTATGAAGCGAGACGATGGATCTTTGTCGACATGCAAAAGCAACACTAAACTGTTTAATCTCGTCCTCGAGGTTTTTCCTCCTCTTTACTTCAGCATTCAAATCCTCCCATACCTTTCCCTTTTGGTTAGTAACAAGTTCGAGCTTCTCACTGGAAGTGGAAACTTTTTGCATCAACAAATCCCTCTCTTCTTTCAAGAGATGAAACTCCCTTTCTAAGCTATTATATCTATCCCTGGAAGCGACAAGAAGCTGATTATTGAGGTCCAACTCCTTTTCCAAGTTCTCGTACTTTGCCTGGATTGTTTTGATATCTTCATCCAGTTTCTTCTTCCAACAAGCAATTTCTCCACCCAGAGTGCAGTCCTTGATCATGTTAAAAACGTATACTTAAAGAAAGGAGGAAAAGCGTCTATAACTATCAAGATGTTTAAGCTAAAAAAGTGATTCCCCTTGTGGGTTAACTACTGAAGATCGTGGACCTTGGAACTTAAATTATCATGAGCCTTGAACTTAGTAGATAATATCCCATTGTCAGAATTGAAAAGCATGTAAGAATTAACAAGTGAGACCTTGAGAACTGTGACTGGGCAGCTACCTTATATTGGGAGCTGAGTGGCTGATTCCCTGAGTTTCCATCCTCTGATAATACAAGTGATGAAATTGTTCTATTCAACTTATCATAAAGCTTGATACGTTGCGCTTCAATTGAAGAATTATTTCCAGCAGAGGACTTATCGCTGTGCATAGCTACCGAAAAGTGAGATTCCAGAGTTGCAAAAAGACAAGTACCAATTTCACTTGTTGTAGAGAGCAATTTGGCGGTTGCAGATTTCTCATTAGCTGCAAAATTCTGTCCAAAGGACAATGGAGAAAAGACATACATAAGAAAGAGATATTCACCATCCACAGAAATTCGCCGAACTTACACAATAAGTAGGCATTACCTGCAAAACTGAAAGGACATCCGTGTATATATCTTTACAAGTTGTGACAGACTCGCACAATCTTTGAGGGATCTCACGGATCAAGAGTGCCTCTTGCTGGAGTTCAGATACCTCACTCATTAGCTGTTTATTTAGTGATTCTTGTTCTGTATGGTGTCTCTGAAAATTAAAGATTAAAGGATAAGCTGAGAACTTAGTGCAGCATAACAAAACAAATAGTTTGTCACATTTATGCTTGACTTGTTCTATACTTCAGTAAGTCATGTCGTTCAAAATTTTGTATCTCTTGAAAAGAACTAGGACCAGGAAGGACTAATCTATTGAACATCTCAATCAGGAAAAACGTCTTAAACAGTTGAATGCTAAAACAGATGGTCAGTGACTGGTCAATTAAAACAAGCTTTAAGTAACAAGAAAATGATATCAATTGATACTAACCCTAAGTTCATCTCTTTCCTCTAAAACAAGTTCCAACTGCCTTCTGAGATTCTGTGCGTCTTGCTTGTAATTCTCTGTCGACAAACCCTGGTAGAAATTCTGGTAAGTCTTACAAATATGTATGTGCAAACTTAGTTTACAAGAGTAAAGATTTGTTAAATAATTGAAGGACAATTGAAACTGCAAATCATAACCTTCAGTATAGTTAAATCCATGTTAACAATTATCAGATGAAAAAGATGATGTGCCCCATTCTCCACCCCCTTCCCCTCGGAGCGCTAAGAAAGAAGTTACAGATAAAGGGTGAGAACACGCAGAAACTCGTGCTAAACCATTTGCCTATCAGATTTGTAAAGATTAAGAAGGGTGCATATAACTTTCCCATTGTAACTGAAAATAGAGTAAAGCAAGTTGTCTTGCATTTTGTTGGGGAAGAGAGAATAAAAGTATAATGGGTAACAATTTAAGAAGTAAGATCGCAGCATATGTATGCGAAAGTAGACTCACATCATTTTCATCATTGGGTAAAGATGATTGAACTTTTACAGAAGGAGTCATGTGAAGTGAATCAAGATCAACCACAAAGCCTTTATTTATTTTCATCCAGGTGTCTTCATCGGCAAAATTGCTAAAAGCATCTGGCACAGGGCTGTATTCTAGCTGCTGAGACCGTTGTGATCTCTTAGCAACAAAGGCACTGGGAACTGCCTTCAAACAAGGGGTACTAAAAGCATCTTCCTGGCAAGTGATACTGCTACTGCTTTCTTCCTGGTTCTAAGAATAGAAATTGAATTTCAGTCAGTACCATGCACATAAAAGAAACAGAGAATTGGCATTCAAATTAGAGGTTTCCTATAATAAGTATGAGCAAGCCCCTGTCTACTTTTTCGTAGACAAAATTCCATAACTACAAGTGCATCAGCACAATGAAAGTACGAAGTGCCAGAATATGAGAAAATTTTAAGGTCACTCTCTCTCATAAGAACTAGGTAGACAATTCGCATAAAAGGTAGCTAAATCCTATATGGCAAGCGAAACGCAATGAAAATGCTAAAAGTATCCAAATGTGTGGCACTCAAACACTTCTATTGTACAAACGTTGTGGCAAACATTTTTTTTCTTCTGTGCGAACCATTTTTTGAGGAACGAAATTCAGAACATAAAAGGGGTTAAAAGAGAATAGAGAATGGAGATGATTAAGAAACAGGAATCATGACAGGAAAATCCAAGTATCTCATTGTGTCCCAAGTGGAGCCTCCACCTGATATTCTAAAAAGGAGCTGAACTCGGGACAAAGTGACAAGATATTCTAAGGAAGTCCACAGCAGCACAGTTCACATATTTTACCTGTGTAGCATGTCCATTTGAGTCTGAGATAGATGCAAGATTACTGAGATTATGGATTTTTTTCTGTTGCTCAAGGATGCATTGCTCTCGCTCTTTCTGTGATCTTCTCTCCTCCTCCAACTCCATAGCAAGCTTCTCTCGCTCGTGTTCGTACTGATGAATGAAGAATAAGCAGTCATGACCTATGTCAATGTACGATCAAGCTTCTACCTTTAAATAAAAGAGTAAATAATAATTACCTTCAGTAGGTCATTTCTGAGTTTCAGTATCTCTTGCTCGAGCACCTCAGAATGTGATCCCTATGTAAAAGGTTTCATCCCATTTATGATATTGTTATGTGAGTTATGAATATGAAGCCCAAGACACATGTCAATAACCTGAAGTTTCATGCGTAGTTCCTCTATTTCCCGAGTTTGCCGCTTCAATAAGGCTGCATCAGTTAATATCTACAAAGAAGTTGAACTACAATAAGCTCTGCCTTAAAAGTCAAAGAAAGAAGCTAGTAACTTATAAGAAGTCTCATTATTTGGTTCTGGGCAGAAAATCTGCAACAAATAAGAAGTCTCCTGAAGCTTGTGATTTGTAAGAGAAAGGGAATTATAACCAGTTCAAGAATGCACTGTATTGCTTCTAGGCAAAACTCACCTTCTGTGTGTGTTAAAAATAGGTGCTTGAATGGATGTTTAAACCAGAATCTAAGTATATGTATACCAGAAAAATTTAAGTTTGTCAATTAGGAACTTTCAGAAAGACTAAGCTTATCAGAAAGGCAGAGATTGATAATCCTTGGTCATGACAGCTAAAATAATGGAGTGCCTAAGTGCTGCAATTGCATTATTTGCATTTGAACTACTATCATGTTTAAGCAGCAAATAGAGTTTCCTCGATACATACTGCAATTTTGAAAATCAGAAATCTATGATACAATGTCTTATTGGATATATTTCATTCTTTCTCTGTCAACAAGCATGCCCAATGGAGCGTAATTTGATATCTCTGAATGCAAGCCATAGTGTCTTAGCAACTAATATCAAATTAACCTGTTATACTAACAAGAGTATTTCTATTTTGCAGGAACACAGGTGATCATTTAATCTCTTTAGGTGTCTAGAGTGGATCATAAACAAGTAATAACATAAAAAGAATAATTAATGGAGCTGACCTCATTCACTTGAACACAGTTGGTGATCCGTTTAGCTCTACTAGCAAATTGGAGTGTTCCCTTTGATTCCTCTACGTGAACCTAGACACAAGCATTGAACTCTTTAAACTGATGTATAATTTGATTTCTGTTGTCAGAACAAGGGTAATAATAACAAGGTTACCTCTTCTGGTGCTACTGTGCAAATTATTGAAGTTTTAGCATTGCCACCTAGAGCAGGTTGCAGAATGCGCGTGAGCTTACTGTCACGATAAGGAATGTGTCCCCTGATCAAGTAGATAATCAGACTAGTCACACATTTATTCTGTGCATGAACATATATTCAATTGAGTGTCCGAAACAACTACCTTTGTTTTACACCTTCACTTAGTTTATTGATAACATTACCAAGGATCATTAGGCTCTTGTTAATGTGCTTTCCTTCCTTTAGACGAACTCCCCCAGCTCCAGTTTTGGCAATCCGTTCGGACCCTGCTAAATCTACCAAATTCTAGTGTCGAAGAGTTGAGTTGACAAATTAGATTAAATGGAGTAAACAATATAAATGAGGGCAAAGGACAAGAAAGGTGAATGACCAGAAAGCTAAAGAAGAGACTATCGTATTTGCGATTTATGCTCTCCAGCCCAATGAGCTTCTTAATCAACTACAACAAATCAAAACTAAATGACATTTCTTTTACTTCTTTAATTGCACCATAGAAAGACATAAATCAGATGATCCACAGAAACTTGACATTCAAAATGACCTACGGAAAGATATACTTCGCAACAACTACTAATTTTTAAAATTTTCTCAGATTCTTTGAGAGATCTATCACACCTCAAAGAACTCTTCTTTCTTATGAATTTCTTTTAATCAACTATGAGAATTTTATAATATAAAACCACTAGTAATTCATATGGAACAATAAATTGCTTGCAGGGAACTTGAAGAAATGAATACCGACCAAAATAGAAACACGAACAGCGTCATCTGGATTATGCTTTCCTTTGCTTTCAATTACCTAATTTAACAGAAAGGAAATGGAAATGAATCATTTCAATGTTCTCATACAAATTTTGGAGTCAATATGCATCAGCATTCGGAAGAAACATAATCAATCTACAATTGACTCAAGATTATTACCATCCTGAAGATGGTGTGAGATCTACTGCTTCTAACATTCATGTTGGTTTCACCAAAATGTCTGTTAACTGCAAAATTTATTGTCACATGTAGTGTATTGGTAACACATATAACAAAATAACTATAACAATTAAATAATCATTAATAACTACACTAATTCTACAAAGAAGAGTGTCCTATATTATTCTTCATGATGTCAAACCTTCTCCTCGCTGTATAAGCTCAAGTACTTGTTCAGCATCGTTTACTATTTCCTCCCTCAAACCTGCGACAAAAACTCCACGCTGGAAAATAATGTATATTCAGTTTTCTTGACATCAAATAAGGCTTTTGAAAGTATATGATATAAAAGTAAATGATGTATTACCCACAACTTACATCCAAACTTTCATGAATCTGCAGTTTCTGGTTCTCTACAGCAAATAGATCATTAATCTCTTCATTGTAGATTTCCATATAAGATACTCGAATCAGAAACTCCCTATTAGTTGTCTGGAAAACATGAATTGGAGTAAGTAAAAAAAAAGGGAGCTTTATTTGCAAAACGCCAGTAAACAACATACAAGAAACAAAACTGGAGAAAAAGAAATTAACTAATCTATTGATAAAACAAGCTATAGTAACAAATAAAAATAAAAGAAAATAAATACCATCTCAATTTTCTGAAATATGTCATTGACCGCACGCTGGATGACTCCTGGATCATTCTGAGTGCCATTCATAGTAAAAGTTTTACCACTACTGGTTTGCCCATATGCAAAAGCAGTTCCTAAACAAAAATTCAACTGTAACATAAGGACCTTTTGAGTTGAGTGAACTGTAGTTTCAGAGATTTTTCACATGGGATAATAACAAACACCATATCTTCTTAAAACCAGAAAAGTTATTGCCACCATCCTTTAAAGACTACATAACAGGCCAACTTGTTATGCAAATCCTTAACATAAAGCTCAAAGCAGCAGAACCAGTTCCAATGAGTTTTGTGATTTCACATTGATTAAGTTCTACTGTATCTTCCTTCTGAAATTAACAAATTTGCCACGAAACCTAAGTCGAGTCAGCTATCAGTCCCAGTCTTTCCAAAATTTTGTAATTTGGTACACTATCCCCTAATAACCTCGAAATGTTTACCTTTAGGCAAAGCAATTAAGTTTTACGAAAGCAAATTGTTCTGAAAAAAAACTGCTACAACTGCCTCGAAGCAAAATTACAATCAAACATACATGGTAAGAGTCGTCCTCGATTAACACATTCCAGCATATATATTCTTATGGGCAAGGAGCTCACATATCAAACAAAACACGATGCCGAGAAAGCGTACCGTTGAAACCTTCAAGAGCAGCATGAATAATGTCCTTAGTAAGAAGGTCATAAACCCTAGCATTAGAACAATCCTGATCGAACACATGATCTGCCAAACATCACACATTCTGGTCAAACTTTTACTTCAAGTTCACACGGGGGCATATGTAATCGAAGATAAACTGTGAAAAAGTTGGATACCAAAAGTGTAGGAGGCGCCGGAGATCGGAGTGCCGAGAGACTTGTGAAGAGAAATGCGATTGTCTTCAACTTTCCAGAAGGTTCCATTGTAGTTCTCTTCGTTACTCCTTGCAGGTCTCACTCTTACTGCTACGCACACTTTCTCCATATCTTTCTTTAACTGGATCTGAATAGGTTCAGACAATTGGGGATTACAGGTTTGAGACGGCTATTGCCTTTAGGAGGGGCTTTCATTTGAATTATTTCTAAACGTTGTGATTTGAATTTGCATTTTTTTTACGTAAATGCCCTTGATTTTGTTTAGAATTTACGAGTCGGTTTGATGGGCTGATGAAAAATGTAAATATGTTTTTGGGCCATGAGGTGTTAAGGTAGGCCCAATGGGTTGACTTTCATAGAAAAATCATTTATTCATATTTTTATTTTGGGATTTTTCCTTCCTATACAATATTTGAAACTTATTTACTAAAATTATCCATAATTAGTATATTACACACTCTAAATAAGTTTTTTCTTATCATTTTATATACAATCCATTATTATTGCCTTAAATTAGGGGATTTAGTTACAATATTTTCCTTTTTTTTTCTCTCCTCCCCTCAAATTCCCTATTCCCTGCTGCTTCTCTCCATCCAAAATTTCCGTAATTGAGAGCCAAAATTCGTGGGCAGTGAAGCCACGCTTTATATGAAGTTAATTCCGAACAGACTTGTCCTATCCTTCATGTCCTTTTTCAAAGCTTCTGTAAATATTCCCAAGTTTTAAAAAGTTAATTCTGGCTTCACCAAACTCTATTTCACTTTGCATAAGATCGTGCCATATTACTTATTCATGATTAGCGTCTCGGTGGACTCATAAATCTGCCAAGGATTCATGATTTTCATTCAACAAATCTTTTTTTTTCCTTAAACATGTTCATATTAATTTAATGACATGGTTCTTGACTGAACAAATTAGTAAAAACTACTAGTACGATAAAAGGAGAAGATTTTTGTTGACTATAACGGAGTTTTAAGAAAAGATCCTATATACCCGGAGGCTTCAGCTCAAAGTAACTAACCCCATATATATTCTTAGGTTGAAGTAAATTTGACATATACATCATGATTTTGTTCCAAACTGTTGTGAAGGCATATTCACTGAATCTCCTTTCATATCTTTTTTTCATGTTGGCTATCTCAGAGCACCATTATTGTCAAATTTAGATATACTAATTCGCTAATATTTGTATCTTATCAAGCAAATGGTAGATGAAATGAGAGTAACAGAGAATAACAAAAAAGGAAAAGCTATATAGTAATTTGAGACAAGAAGTTCAAGTTCAGTGTCACAAACACAAAAGGTACAATTCTTCTAAGAATGGGAAGGACCCAACAATAGCCATGTACCCAACCTGAATTACAGTGTGAATATTGCAACAAGACATATATATCAATGATCTCGAGATTAGCAGGAGTTGAAGCGTAAGTAGAACAGAGAGATGATAAATTTATATGGTACCACAACACACAAATTAAAAAATAAATTTCGTACAAATTTGATACATCTACAACATCATATAAACTAAAAATAAATTTTATACAACTAATTATATAATACACAACTTATTTATAACTTATCTACAACTTTGATACATACTAAAAATAAATTTCATACAGCTAATTATATAATATACAACTTATTTATAACTTATCTACAACTTTGATACATACTAAAAATAAATTTTATACAACTAATTATATAATATACAACTTATTTATAACTTATCTACAACTTTAATACATACTAAAAATAAATTTTATACAACTAATTATATAATATACAACTAATTTATAACTTATCTACAACTTTGATACATACTAAAAATAAATTTCATACAGATAAATATAATATACACTTATTTACAACTAATCTACAACTTTCGTGCATTATCTTTACTAGTTAAAATACATCTACAACAACATACAACTTAAATAAAATTTTCATACAAATTTTATACAATATATCTTTTGTATATATTTTGTATATATTCTGTAAGTGGTGTGTTCTTCTTCCTCTTTAAAATTCCAATCAAAACTTTCTCTCTTAATACAATTTTGATACATATAAACAACTTTATGTAAAAAGATAGTATTGATAACTTCAATGCAAAATTTATACAATGATTCATATATTATACAAATATTTTTCAACTTTCATACAACATTCAGTAAAATAAATATACATACATATATATATATATATATATATATATATATATATATATATATATATATATATATATATATAAAA